>CM038232.1:9822170-10032590 GCA_021442155.1 Cymbidium sinense
CATGACCCCGCAGCTTCAGCCTCTCCTGCAAGTCCCTCAAAATTGAACCCATCTAGTTAGATGCGATCTCAAAACTCTAGTGTGATTCCAGTTCCTTCATTTTCTCTTTTTTTAAGTAAAAGTTAAACTGTCTAAATATGTGCATAAACAACTATCATAGAATTTAGTTTTATCTTTTATGCTTATTAAGTCCTTGCCCCAAGTATAAAAGGTATATATTTTTCTATAAAATTTTGTCCTCAATGACGATAGTAATCATATATCATTTTAGGCTTTAACTTGAAAGGATTTTATTTATATATATTTCCGAGATTTTTTGGTATGCATGTATTTTTTAGGATTTTGCTTTTATGAGTTTTAGTATACCTACACCTTCTAAGACTTTTTCCTTCGAGATTTTAATGTGCCTATACCTTCGAGATTTTAATATACCCATCTTCTCTAAGGCTTTTGTCTTCGAGATTTTAATGTACATGTACCTTATGAGGCTTTTATCTTCCGAGATTTTGATGAGTGGAGACCCTATCAATCACTTGCTCTCTTGAAGTTTTTCTAGTGAGGACCTTATCCACTTCGCCTGATTCCTCGGGGTGCCTTCTAGGGTTATCGTGGAGACTTTGTCTACCACTTACCTTTATAAGGTCTTTCGGTGAGTATCTTGTCCACTACCAGCTTGCCATATAGGCTTTCTTGTGGATATGCCTTTTATTGGAGGAATCCATGAAGAATTTTGACCTATCCAAGTTGTTTGTCGTAGTATTTTCTGACATTTAACTTGTGGAAGAGGTCAATAGTTTTAACTCTCATCCGAAGTTACTTTATCAAAATGTTACTTGATGATGTTAACCTCGGTGGAAGAGGTTAAATATTTTTATTCTTCTAAGATTATTTGTCAAAGTATTACTGATAACATACCTCGGGAATGAAATCAAATCAAAACATCTATTTGAAGTTATAGCTAAAGTTGCTCCTTGATCTTTGTCTTATTTTTTCATGAGTGTGATTGAAGAATCGCAATTTACAAAGCTATTTTTTTTTCAATATTGAAATTACTCCACATCATTGATTTGCTTCTTGAACTAATAATCAATCAGATATCGAGAATATTGATTTGGTCATTTCATTTCGACAGGGTTGTCCCCTAGTTTCCAATTACAGCTTGAAGAATTGGAGTTTGATGGATCTTTATTCTTTTATGTGTTCATCTAAAGTAAGATTTTTTCCATCATATGATGGTGATATTCTTATAATGAAGTCAAATTATCAATAATTATGAAGAAGTAAACAAAATATTTCTTACGATGGCATCAAACCGCTATGCGTAAAACTAGAACAGAGAATAAGATCAGACGCCTTTATCTTTGTATGAAAATCTAGTACGATACAGATAGTTGAAAATAAAATAAAAATTTTATAATTTTACGTGAAAAGACCCTAGAAATAGGGAAAATTACGGGCCTAGCAAAGAAAAAATGCTTCACTATATATCGCTTTAGAGTACAAAGATTAAATTTTCTTTATAATGGGATAACAAGATTATATGTAAGAAATCCTGACAACAGAAATTCCGGTTATAAAGTTACAGGGTAGTTGGACCTGAATGATCGTTGGTAGTCAACGATGACAATTGACGGCGATCGATGACAATGATAGTGATGACTTAACTTTAAACTTCTAGTTCTCACAATTTTCTCTCAAGTTTTCTTCTCTAGCTCTCTTTCCCTTCTATTATGACAAGAATGGGGTCCTATTTATAGAATTCTCAGAGGGACTTTCTGATCATTTTAGCCAAAATCTCAAAACACTCCATCGAACTATTTGTATCGATTCATTTAATTATAAATAGTTTTTGGTGATTTGATAATTCAAATGATCTTTGATTTGAGTGATCTTGAGCTTGTTGGATTTGTCTCATCGAGCTGCTCAATTTGACTATAAGTACGTCAAATTTGGAAGTCATTTGACTATTCAATTAGTATCTCGAAGTTTTTAGGTATATCCTTTAGGCTTAATTCAAGCTCATTTGGGCTCTACTTGACCCAATTTTAGTGACGTTGAACTTGTCTTATTGAGACATTTAATTTTATTAAGTAAAATAATATATGTGCATTATTTTAAAATTTTATGCGTGATATATCAATATTTATTTTATATATTTATCATTTAAATTCTTCTATTTACGGATGTCCCACCCAAATAGAAAATAGTTTGAAAGAGAGAAGTGAAGGCAATTCAATGTGTTTCATGAGCTCTATGACGATGGAGAAATTATTAAATGTAGAGTTGATATTTAGCTCTATATTCAAATTTTAATAATATTATACTATTTAACATATATATACCCCGCTGTGTGGTTCCAGATTATGCTTGTTTGCTCTGGATAGAGATCATTCTCGATTTCTTTGTAATGCTTTATTGTCGATCATGGATTCTACTGTCCCCTTGGGGAACCCCATAGTAGCTCGTGCGGTACTTACAGGTAAGGATTCCCTCGGAACCTCTAACCCAAATCCTTCAATGGCTTTGAAATCTTTCAAGGAGGTGCTTGTGGGTAAGGAAAAAAAATCCCGGTGAGTCTTTCGATTTTATTTCTACATCCTTCCGGTGTGTACCCGCTATCATGTGTTTGGATTCAATGATGGAAAAGCTTGCTAAACCTTTTGAATTTACTTTGGTTGGGAAATTTGCTCTGCGACGCCATTCTATGGAAAATATCCGTGCCTTTTTTCATAATCTGAAATTGTCTGGAGTTTTTTCGGTGGGTCTGATTGATTCGCGGCATGTATTGATTCAATTATCTAATGATTTGGATTATTCTCATGTTTTTGCAAGATGGTCATATTTTCTTTTTAATTGTCATATGCGGTTATTGAAATGGACTCCTTTTTTTGACATAAAGGAGGAATCTCCCATCGCTCAGGTTGTCTATTCCTAACCTTCACATGCCTCTAGTTGGACTAAGCAACTACTTCTAGCACTAGATCCTCTGTTGCTCGGATACTTGTGGAATTGGATATCACTAAAAAATATCCTAAGGAAATCGTTAGGGTCAGAAAATATGGCTATTTACAAAAAGTAGAGTTTGAAAACTTCCATGTATTTTGTTCCCATTGTAAAATTCATGGGCATGGATTTGCTGATTATTTTGTAGCTCATCCGCATCTAAAGAAAAATCCTATGTTACCCAAAGCTGCTCCATCCATTAAGGCCACTTTGAATGAACCTCAAAATGATATGGCTACTAATACAACCACTCCAATACTTGATAAAAATGACCCCCAGTTCATAGCCACCAACCCGAATCAAAGATGGACACGACAAGCATTTACCGCTTGGCTCACTTTATTAAGGAATAGGCTTCTCATGTTGGAACCCATTTACAAAATAACAATATTGAGATTAATAAATCTAATAGCCCGATCCCCTAGTGGTCGATTCCCTCACTAATGCTTATATCCCTAATTCGTATCCATTAGCTAAAGGTCAAATGAATACTAATGTAGATTGGAAGATGTGCATTTAGAGATAACTTCTACTCTCGATGGGTATTTGTGTTTTTCCTAATTCGAATCCCTCATGTGCTTCCTCTTCTAACTCTGATCTTAATCCAAAACCTAAACTACATCAGGTCATCAACACTGAATTGGAAGAAGGAGAAATGACTTTTAACCTCCAAGCTCCTCTTGGCAACAAACACTTAATTGAACATTCATTATCTGATGGTGAGGCTGTAGGTTTGGCCAATGAGTTCCATACAGTTATAAAAAAGAGAAACAAATCATCTAATTCTAAATTTCCTAGCTTTGCCAGAGTAACTAGATCTGGCTCCTTTCAACCAAAGTAAATGGTCTCTTTCTTGATCTAGAATGCGAGAGGGATAGGTTCCCTCTCTGTTCATAATAAACTCGGCAACTTAGTTCGCACCCATAACATTTCTTTCCTGGCAATCTTGGGACCCTTTATCCTTCCTTCTAGCATTCAATCTGTTGCTAGAATGATCAGCTTTGATAGTTTTTTCGCTAACTCGAGTAATAAAATTTGGATCTTTTGAAAAAATCCTTTTGCTTTTCATATTATCTAGAATCTTCACCAGGTTGTGAATGCTAAATCACTTTTGGCAATTGGTGCGCTTTTGGTTCTTGTGTTTATGCTTCTTGCAATAAGTATGGTAGAAAGTCCCTGTTGGAAGATCTGGGTTTCTCATCCTGCTAATGCTCCCTGGATCATGGGTGGGGATTTTAACACTATCTCTTCCACTTCAGAATGAGTGGGTGGAAATGCTCCTAACCTATTCTACATGGAGGAGTTTAATAATATGATTCTGGATTGTCACCATATCGATCTAGGTTTTATTGGCTCTCAATTCACCTGAATAATCATAGACTTTAGCAAAGACTATACAGGATTTTGTTTAATGATCTATGGATCAATTATTTTCTAATTACTTTTATTGAACACCTCGAGAACCTTATCCATCATTCCCTTTACTAATCTTTGTTAAAGTTAGCACCGAATCCCCCTCTTCTCATATTCCTTTTCATTTTCAGAATATGTGGCTTATAGATGATAGATTTTCGTGAGGTGGTTGCTACTAATTGGGGAGATCCTCTCTATCCTGATGATTCTAATATTGGGATGAAGAGATTATGACTTAAATTAAAAAAGCTTAAATAATTCCTTAAATGGTGGAACAAACACTACCTCATAAATCTTTTCACATACATAAAAGATTTAGAATAAGAATTCATAGCTTTAGAAGAAGTCGCTATTCATGATACCTCCAAAAGTATCTTATTAAAATAAGCCAAAGATAAGTTAACATGCTATCAAGATATGGAGGAAACCTATTGGAGGCAAAAGGCTTTCGTTAAAAAAATATCAGAGGGAGATAGGAATACCAAATATTTTCATGCTATGTTCAAAAAGAAAAAGGCCCTCAATCACATAAACAAAATCAAAAATAATGATAATAGTTGCTGTTCTGACGACAAGGAAATTGTTGAATCGGGTGTAGCCTTTTTTTTACTAATCTCCTTAATAATAATGTGTCCTATGAGGAATTAGCATGGCAAGTTATTCCTAAGATCATTCAAGAAGATAACAAAATGCTTACCTCTTTACACTCAATTTGAAATTGCATACACTTTACAAACTATGAATATGGATTCGTGGGTCCGATGGATTCACCTTATTCTTTCAAATGTGTTGGAATATTATCAAAGAAGATGTGGTTAAAGCTGTTCTAGATTTTTTCTAAAGAAAATACTCTCCCCAAATACTTTTCTAGTACTTCCATTATTCTAATTCCTAAAATCGATAATCCTAAATGTTTTGGAACCATTTTAGACCTATAAGCCTATGTACTCTTTTTAATAAGCTCATATCTAAGATCCTAGCCAAAAGACTAGGTATTTAATTCCTAAAATAATTTCCCCCAATCAAATCAATTTTGTCAAAGGTAGATCTATCTCTGATAATGTGTTGTTAGCTCAAGAAATTGTCCATGATTTAAATACTATGGTTCGTGGGAATCTAGTTTTAAGTTGGAAATTTCCAAAGCTTACGATAATATTGGTTGGACTTTCCTCTATAAAATTAAACTTTTGGAATTTTCAATCTGCTTATTACTTTATTCAAGAATGGTATCAAAACTCGGGATCTCTTTACTTATTAATGGCAAGGTTTATGGCTTCTTTTCTTCTACCCATGGGATAAGGCAAGGATCCCCTTTTCGCCCTTTCATTATCATAGTGGAATATCTCTCTGAGTCTTGAACTATTGTTTCTTAAAATGCCTAACATGTTCTACAAGACTAGGGTGGTTTATATCTCACCTCGCCTTTATGGATGATTTCATTATTTTCTTCAATGGTTCTACCCGATACATTAAGAAACCTGTAAGTTCTTTATTCAGCTAGGAAAGTGGTTTAAAAATTAACCCTCACAAAAGTGGCTTTATTGCTAGTAAATTGATTCCTCATCCTAGGATAAATACTATTAAGAGTATTACAAGATTTGCATATCATATTCTCCCTATTAAGTGTCTGGGTACTCGTTTATATCATGAGGTGATTCAAAAAATTTATAAGAAAATTTCTCCTGGGAATTTTACCTTCTATCTTTTGGAGCGAGACTTGTGCTGATTAAAAGCATTTTCTGCTCCTTACTCTTTTATTTACTTTCCACTATTGTCCGTACCACCTCTATCATTAAAAAGATTAATCATCTTTTCAACAAATTCTTTTGGGGTTCTACTTCATCCTAAAAAAAACTCATTAAGCTAGCTGGTACACCTGTTGTGGTCCTTTGAATGAAGGTGGTTTTAGGTTGTAAAACTTTAGAAGATTCTATTAAATACTTTTCTTACAAAATGTGGTGGAATCTTAGAAGCAATTACAACTACTGGTTGAAATTCTTCCTCGATAAATATTTTAAGAGTAATCACCCCTCATTTGTTCTTTCCAAACCGATGGATTTCCCAAAGGTGGAGAAGACTTTGTAACATCAAGTGAAGAAGATCTCCTGGGTGTGAATCGGTTCATCCATTTTTTGGCTAGATAATTGGCTGTGTTTGGGTTCTATTGACTCCTTACTCAATACTCACTCTATTGACAGGATTAAGGTTAGCCATTTCATTACTAATAATTCACGGATATAGCTCATAGGTTCCCATGTACCCAATGTGATCGTGAACAAATCCTTAATATTAATCCAACATCCAATAGAGTGATCAAACTCCTTAACATTTCCTCCTCTAGATTTTGTTTTTAAGGATGCGCAAGTTATTAGATTTAAAAGTCAAGACTATCTAGTTTTTCCTAAAATCTAGAGTAATTCTATCCCTTCCTCATATTCGTTTACTTATGATCCTTAAACACTACATTCTTGTGGATGCCATTCTCCAAAAAAAAGACTTTCATATTCCATCCAAATGTCAATGTTTCTTACACATTGAAACTACGGACCATGTATTCATTAATGGCCCCATTCGCTAAAGTCCGCATTGGTATGATAGTTTATTTAATACTTTTTTATTTGATGGATCTCTTTCTATATTGTGCCTTTTAAATAATTTCCTATCCTCTTCCTCAAAAGGACATGTCAAATGTGTTCTGGCTATTACTTTACTATGTTATATCTGGTGGGAAAGAAATGATGCTAAACATAGTGATATTCCTATGAACTTTCACCATGTTATTGCTAGAACCAAGTGTAAAATTGCCTCCCTTTATAAAGTGAACCTTCTTTCTCCTTCTAGCTTCAAAGGTGTCAAGCATATGGCCACTTATTTTGGGATTTCCTCATCTCTCTCGAGGTAGATTTTATTTGTAAGACTATTTATTGGAGAAAACCCATCTATCATATCATTAAGGCTAATATTGATGGATCTGCTTATGGGCTCTATGGTTGTGGGGGTATTTTAAGAGATTTTAAAGGCAAGATGATTGCTGCTTTTGCTATTCCTTTAAGACCCTGTCTTGTTCTTTTTGCTGAACTTTATGGCTTGCATTATGGCATATCGTTATGCATTTAGAAAAGATTTAAAAAAATCTGGTCTGAAATTGATGCTCTCCTCCTTTCGAATTTATTAAATTTCGGAGCGCATGGCAATGCTAAAGTTTACTATATTCTTAACGACACGAGGAGGCTTCTTTCTTCTCTTGATTATCATATTTCACATATTTATCGAGAAGGGAACTCGTGTGCTGATTTTCTTGCTAATTGGGTTGCAAAATCCTCTATGCTGAATATATTCTCTTATGATAATATCCCTCCCTTATTTCGGGGACTTATAAATTTAGATAAAAGTGGTTTGCATTATGTTAGGAACATGTAAGCTTTTAATTTTGCCTTTTTTCTCAACCTTTGGCTTGAGGTCTTTCCTCCCCTTTTAGGAGCGTATGGAACTTATTTTCGTACGGAAAATCAACGTCTCTTAAGTGCTATAACCTGATTACTGGATTGAAGTGTTTCTATATGGGATATGATGATATAGTGTATCATTTCTGTTTATTTTCTATTTTCATTTTATTGCACGCTTATTAAATATTTCTATGCAGTCGTTAAGGCTATTTTTCAAGGTCGCTTTTGCCTATATACCTAATCGCAATGTCTATCTTACTATTTATTTGAATGGTTTGCACACTTATTTGGCAAGATGTTCTTCTTTCATTATCCGGAAATGCTTGTCCCCTTTCTTTTTTGGATGTGAGTTGCTTGAGGTTTCATTCCGCTTTTTACTAAGCTGTATGGTGCTCGCTTTTCGACCTTGAGTTGTGTATGCCTTCCTTTGGGTTTGGTGTATTGTCGCAGTTATCACATTATTTCTGCCTTTCAACACCTCTGTTGTGGGTGTTAGTTCGAGTTTTTTTGGGCTTTGCAGTCATTATAGTATCAAGCTTTCCTGGACTTATTATATGGAATATCCCTTACTCTATTATGATCTTTTCTTTTGGATCTATTTATATCTGGTGGTATTTAATTGTAATATGAAACTGGGGGGGTGGAGATTAGTGTGGATTATTTATTGGAGAGCTGTTGGCAATATATGAAAGGGACCTGCTGGAATTTCTGGAGTTCGGTCTGTTCGACCTGGGAGTTGTGTATGCTTTTCTTTTGGTTTGGTGTATTGCAGCTACGTGCTGGTTGGATTAACAATTTAATTATATTATCGTGGTATTTATTTAAGTCTCATTGAACCGGATGCTTCTTCCTATCTTGTTAAGCTTGTTACAATTTAATTGTATTATGGATCTTGGGTGGATTGGTGTGGATTGTTTATTTGATAGTTGGCACTATATGGGCTCTAATGTTGATAAAGGAATGTGAAATTCATTTCATTCATTGAAACTTTGTGGATCTCTTTTCATTGGTTATACTATTCTGTTGAGCTACATGATTTCTCTATGGATAGGCTGTTTCCACAGGTTTGTTTTCTTTGATGGGTGGCGGATTACTTCCCTTCCTTGGTTGGTAGTAGCATGTGTGCTGTGTCCCTCCTTTACTACCGGATGCACATGTATGTGGCTGCCCCAAGCTGGTGTGGAGTGTTTGGAGCCCCCTCTAAAATTTTACTTTTTCTTTCCAGCTTTATGCTTATCCCTTAGATTTAACTCTTATTTTATTGGTGCTAACTGTTCTTCTAGTTGTTTGCGGTCCTTTTCTCGCAGTATCAAGCAAGCATTTTCTTTGGGACGTAAACTCTTTTCAACTCATCATCTACTGTTGGTGAGCATGGCGGTTTGCTCCTATGGGCCTTTTACTCTCCATATTTTTTTGGGTATTTTCTTTGCTTTTGATGTGTGGGTTGTACTTAGACGGGGGATTTACTCTTTAGGATGATTGTAGCTCTTTGAGCGGTAGACTCTGAGTTTATCGCCTCATAAGGATCTTGTAACCTTTTTTTTTGTGAGCAATAAAATTCCCCTATATGGGGTTTCCTAAAAAAAAGAATATATATATATATATATATATATATTTAAATTATGTTTATGATAATCATGTGACATAATATTATTGGAGTCCGAACGTAGAGCTATGTCGAGACCACACATAGCTCGTCTGACCGACATAATAATTTCTTATGATGATGACCCTTCGCTTTGTTGAGGCAAAGTTATGCGATAATTTTAATTTATTTAGACGAACAATATGATAATAGAGCATATATGAATTTAAATTAGTGCAAAAGAATATAGAATAAAATGAAAATAATATACTTAAAATAAATTTAATTATTGTTGAAAATTTTATGAATATAAGTTTATTATTTATTTACATGAATAAATGAATATAAAATAAAATATGATTATCAACGATCATGATTGGAGGCAATGGTGACAGGCAACCCTCAACGTCACTTTATATCCAACTATGTACTTGAAATATATCAAAATATGATATTTATCTAAATATGAATTAGAAAGTGTACTTTAAATACACTATCTCAAAATACAATACATTTTGAAACAACTCATCTAACTGTAAGGTAGCATTTTTTTATGTTATTTAAAACTTTAGAAGATATGTTACATTTAAGTAAATAAAAGGATTTATGTGTTAATATAAAGCAATAATAATTTTCTCTCTCTCTCTCTCTCTCTCTCTCTCTCTCTCTCTCTCTCTCTCTCTCTCTCTCTCTCTCTCTCTCTCTATATATATATATATATATATATATATATATATATATATATAGATTTTATGTTTTTGAACATCTTTAATTGGGCTCAAACGTTAAATAAGTCAAACAAAAATAAAATACTATGCTTCGTTTTGGCTGATCAAATTCAGCTCTTTTGTACTCTTTATCTCAGTTTGTTAATTAGTGTGCTTTATTATTGATATCTTTTAATATTAATATTAATAAAATATAAAAAATTTTAATCGTCGAGTGTCCGAAAATTGGAAGAAGGAAGATTATAACAATTATACATCATAAAAATATTGTTTATTTTATATTCTTGTTATAATAAATATTTTTTTTTTAAATTTGACAGGCTTTCCACCTTTAATAGTAATAATAATAATAATATATGAAAGTTTCTTTTCTATGAATTTTCATGTTAGATAGGTTCCTTCTATGGCTTTTCTTTAGTTACATAATATGTTATATTTGTATTATACACGTGAATATATTGTTTATATTAAGATAAATTCAAGCCACAATTTGATTGATTGATGGATGTCTTCGAGTGCTTTAGCAATTTCCTTTTTTTTTTTATGATGCAATATAAATATTATATATATATATATAATATATATATATATATATATATATATCAAAAGATGTGTTTAAACTTTTAAAAATAATTTTTGAATGATATTTTTGATGTGATATAAATATTTAGATATTAGATATATAAATATAAAAGAATTATATGGTATGTATGTAGATCTTCTTTTCTTAAAAAGATAGAAATTAACATTCAATAGTTAATTCATCAATATCAAGATAAAAAAATAGTAGGGAAATTTGCATACAAAGCACATAATTTTTATACTATTTATGTAACTATCATTCTTTTGATCATTGATCAGAAATAAGAATTAGATTTAAATATTTTTCACTAACTATAGCTTTATATGTAGGGAATGTATACCATAAAAACAAAATATTAGATATCACAAATGGCTATCATTGGCTACACGGAGAGATTTCAAGGTTTTATAAAATAAAAATAAATAATAAAAAAACTCTTATGGTTGTTTATTTTTTAATCATTTTAATAATGCTTCCAATCCATGCCATGGATTAGTTGATGAATGTATTATTCTATTGATTTTAAATAAATAATATTTTAATGCTCACTTCTTTTAATCCTCCGTTGAATCATAGCTACCTAATTAGGTTTATGCCGATGGAGCTCTTATATAGTGTTAATTTCATTCATTATACCATTAGAAAGATCATTATGTGTTAATTTCTTATTTTTATCTTCTTGTGCCCTTTGAAATGATTTTAATAATTTTCATAGATATTTGTATTTTTAATTGATGAATTTAGTTATGCATATTAAAGAGGTCTAGCTAAATCCAAAGAGTTCATGCATATGTTCATTGTTGGTTTATGTTTAAATTAACTTTAATCAAATATTTATTAAGTTCTTGTGTAAAGTTTGGCTTATCTTGTATGTGTGTTATTTTTAATTAAAATATATTTAAACATTTTGAAAACCAAATTATTCATAAAGGCCTAATATTAAAATATATGCCTTCATTTTAGTAAAAAATAATTATGTCAAGAATATCCAATCATAATTTGTATTAGGATAAGGATCATTGCCCTTGGATCTATATTAAGATTATTGCTCCATCTAATGCCAATAATTTCACTAATTTTAGTGTAGATCCAAGAATAATAAATCTCATTCATTAAGGAATTTGGTCACTATATCCTTACACTATTTTTTTCTTAATGTTATATGTTGTTGTGCCTTATTAGAGTTTTTGACATTATTTTTGTTCTTAATGCTTCATTTCTATTGTAAAAGTTGATCATTAGCTAAAAAAAAGATAATTTGTCTTTATAAATTGTTTAAGAATGTTTTAATATATTCTCAAGTAGAGATTAGAAATATATGTGAATTTAAGTAAATAACGCTTCTTCTTTTTCTTATGATTATCCTTTTCTCAATTCTCACTATTTCACTCCCACATTCTTTATTATGTAGTACTAGTGTATTACATCACTTTTCACATGTGTATTACATTTATTTACTTTCTTACATTTTTCTTCTCATTATAAAAAGTTTTTATTAAAAGATTTTTATTACAACATTAACAAAATTTGTTATTATTATTTTGAAAGAAATTATGTTTACATCTAATAAATAAATTAGTCCTTCTAGACTACAATGAAACTAAATTGAGATAATTTAATTTGAAATAAAATGAGAGAGAATTGGCTTTGAAGTAGAGTGCAACAAATGCACAGGTGCATACATTTGCACAAATATGTGTGTGTACATATATATCACCTCCATTCAAAACAATAGATCTCCAACATATTATATTATTTCCATCACCATTAAAATTGATTATTACAATTACTCTCATCATTTTACACTTAACAAACAACCACTTATATTATTCTTGATTCCTTGCAACAAACATAAAGAGATCTATCACTCTTCTTTAGACTTGAGCCCGGCATAATCATTAGGTCCATAAGGCATGAACAATTCAGACAAGAACCATTTTTCTTCTTTAGGATTATAGCCCATATCCTTACAGAGTTGATCATTATACCATATGTGTATGATTCCTATGCTTGATCTTCTATAACACTCATGATTGTATTCTTTCATGTATTTATCCCATTTCTTCAAATTTGCCTCCATCAATTTTATGCTAAACCCACCATTAAGAAAATGTGTTAGCCACATTGCCCTAATCTCTGAAGTATATAGGTTTGATAAACTCTCTGAATATCCAATTATCATCATTTGTGAAATTCTAGGATTTATGCATTCTCTATCAAAAAATAAAATCAACAAAGATAAACTTTCAAATCTAATAATTAAAAGTGTGCTGTCATGAATTTGTTTTATAAAATTTTTTAATAAGAAATTACTTCTTGTTATGTTTCTTCTATGTTATAGGTAGTCATTATGGATGCTAGTAAAAATGCTCATCATTCATCTACAATAGTATTTAGATCGATAACTAGCATAAGTTAAACTAATTTTTATAAGCTCTTATATTTAATCGGTCAAATAGGAACAAAATTTAGTTCAACCACATTCAACTCAAGGATAGCTTAATTTTGTTTATATATACATTAAAAGATACATATAAATGACATGTGTATGGATGTAGGTATATATGTATCTATTACATATATACAAGCTTGTTAAATATACAAAAAAATTTGACTCATATGTTTAACGAGGACCTAAACACCATTTTTGCTCAACCTCAGCCCAATATCACCCTATTAGTCAACCATTTAGTGAAACTATGCATGAATTAAACACTAATATATGATTTAAGTAGGCATAAAAATATTAAATTAATCAAAATGTATCTATAAATTGTTAGCTTGATGAGCCTCATGTTCAATCCGATCAATTTTGATGATAACAAATGAATACATCGATGTTCTAATGAATATTTTTTATGTGTTTCGATATATTAATTGCTAATTACATATCCAATACATCTCACAATATGTTTGAGAAAACTGTAAAAATAGAAGAATGAAAGATAGATCAAAATGGAGGTTATATGATAACTAACATATGTATGATTACATATAAATTATATCATAATATTTAAATATCATATTTCAAAATTAACAAAAAATATATGAAATTTTGTATTTTAGCCAAACTCATTTTATAATCGGAATTTACATCCGATTTTATCTCCAATGGATTCCTCAAGTTTTTCCTTTAATTTGATAGGTTAGATGACCCATGTTTGATTAAAATTGAATTTATTATGACTTTTCAAACATTAGCTAATTTTATTAATGAATGCATGCTACATGCTTTGAATATATTAAGAGACATATTTGATTATTTTTGACTTGCCCATATAAATAGCCAAATTTTGGGTGCTTTAATTTAATATTTATTTAATATAAATTATAATTTTATTGAATATTAATTTATTATTTAATAAAATGATGTTAGAATAATATATTTTTTTAAATAATTCAAAATGACCTTCTTGCTTATAAATAGCCCTTATTCTCTTCATGAAAATATTCCTCATTCAAATTCAAAATCCCTCCAGCAAATCTAAGATAAAGTTTTCTAGATTTTCCTTCCAAGTGTTCTCAAAATATTGCAAGATCAAATCCTTGGTTTGGAAGCTTCAACATATTCAACTAAATAACCTTTCTCAAATTACTTGAGTTTATTTTCTTGATATTAATTGCTTGTTCATACTATTTTCACCATATATTTATTCTTTCTAATTTATACTTTTGGTGGATTAGTCTTTGGACATCAAAGTCTAAGTTTTTCACATCAAAAGTTTCTTCAGTCATTTTTTTGTAAAAACTCTTGTTATAGTTTGTAAGATTTATTTCAACTTATTGAAAATTTTATCTTCCTATAATTTTATTTTGGTTTTTTGAAATATTTCTTCATTAGTATTATTTGAAAGATCATTTATTCTTAGATCTATTTTAGAAGTATATTTTAAGCATTTTAAATTAATTTATTGTGCTGAAATTATATTCATATTTGTTAGATCTCCCTTTTTAATTAAAAGCTTACTAGCCTACTTAGATCTATCATATACTAATTTTATTTAAGTATTTTGTGATCATTTGCATTAATTAAAAGCACCTTTTTGGTCAAAATATAATAAATTATTCCTTGCTGAAATTTATTTTATTGTGCAAAAGAATATTGTGAATATATTTTGAAATCATTTTTATATTGGTCTACAAATTATAATAACATAAACATCTTAGTAAGATTACTTTAAGACATTTATTTTATTATTTCTTATCAATATTAAGTGAGCATTTTATCTTGCCAAATTAAGTTGTAAAGTGATCATTTATAAGTTCTGAGATCATTTTTTGAATTGGATAGCTTGGTATATTTATGAGAGATTTATTTTATCAAAATTTATTATTTTATATTTTTCTTTTCCTGCTGTAAAATTTATATTTGGGTTGTACTCGTCCCTTCGTAGGAGAGTACATATTATTGTGGGGTTGTACTACCATTATAGAGAGTGCTATTTCTAAGCTATTTTGCATTTAGTGGATTCCTAGCGAGGGTGGTGGCGTGACGTAGGCCAATTTTGGGGTTTGGCCTAACCTCATAAAAATTGTGTAACTATTGTCTCTCTTTACTTTATTGTTCTTTTATTTCTACTGCATTAAGAATTATATCTTGTCATTATAAAATCAAAAATTAATTTTCTACTAAAACTAAAAATTAAATATTTAACTTTTAAACTTTTTAATATCGCCTAATTCACCCCCCTCTTGGGTGCTATAGTGACTCACAATTGGTATCGAGCCTAGGCTCTTTATTGGCTTAACTTCCAAGAGTAGATCTTTTCACTATGGCACAAGGTTTTCCAAAGGGTTCACTACCAGAGTGGGACAATCCACTCATAGACCTCCACTTTTAGATAATGTACTATTTGATTATTGGAAAAACAAAATTAGTATATTTTTAAGAGGTCAAGATGCACGCATGTGGTATATGTTGACACATCAATATCATACACCCACAATAGAAGTAAATGGCATTAAAGTAGAAAAATCTTTTGAGGAATGGACTGTAGCTGAAAGAGAACTTAATGAATTAAATGCTAGGGCATGTAATACTTTACATTGTGCTTTACTACTAGACGATTACATGAAAATTTCTATGTTATGCACAACAAAAGAAATATTGGATATACTCATTATAACTTATGAAGGAACTAGTGAAGTTAAAGATGCTCACATAAATAGACTTGTTCATCAATATGAGTTATTTCATATGTTTCCTTCTAAATCTATTTCTGATATGTATACTAGATTCATGAAAATAATTAATACATTGCATTCTCTTGGAAAAACATATAGGAATCAAGACTTAGTCTATAAGATTCTTAGATGTCTTCCAAAAGAATGGGAAGCTAAAGTAATCTAGTGAAGCTAAGAATTTATCTACTTATCCACTTGAACGCTTTTGGGTTCTTTGATAACACATGAATAGGTTATTGCTTAAGGGGAAAGATGGATAACTCAGCAAAAAGGGAGAAGGAGAAAGGAAAAGCCATTGCATTACAAGTTGATGATAGTGATGAGCGTAGCACCTTAAGCTTGGATGGTGATAGTTATGAGGTGGTCATGCTATCCAAAAGGCTTGGAAAATTGCTAAGGAAGAAGAATCAAAGGTATAAAAAAAAATCTAAAAACTATAAATTTCAAACTAAGAAATTTTCTATAGGTGAATGGATCATTTGTTACCATTGTAAAAGTCGGACACATAAGAGGTGATTGTCCGAACTTGTTGAATCAAAGAAGAAAGTGATTGATGTGGAAAGAAGAAAAATATGAAGTAGAAAAAGTACCATAAGAAGAAGAAGAAGGCTTTATGGGCCAATTCAGATTCAAATGAATCAAGTACTTGCTCATCCGATGAAGAGGTTAACATATGTCTTATGGATGGAGAATCGACTTAGATTCAAGAGGTATGTAATGATATATCTTATGATGAATTAGATGATGCTTTTAATGATTTAGTTATTAAATATAAAAAATTAAAAAAGAAAATACAAAACCTTAGAAAAGAACATAAAAATTTAGATATGCGCTTTTGTGATTTAAAAATGAATGTGATAATTTAAAAATAAAAATAATTCTTTATTGAATTGTTCCTTACTTGTATGTAAACTTGAAAGAGAGAATATCATGTTAAAATTAAGATTAGAATTATGTTTGAAATCACAAGTTCATTATAATGCTTCATTAAGTAAAACATTTAATAAAAATTATTTGCATCATACACATACCACTCATATACCTTATAATTATCGTGTTAAGCCATATGCAAACATTAATGTTTGGTGCAACTATTGTGATAGAAAAGGTCATATTTCATTTGATTGTTATGCACATAAATTACAAAACACTAAGCAATCATCTTATGTATGGGTACCAAAAGGTACAAGCACTATACAAACCACACATGCTAGATATATTGCTTCAAATTTAGAATGTGGACCCAAACATGTTTGAGTTCTAAAGTTAACATGTGATTTTCTTTTGTAGGAATTCCTTCAAAGCAAAATCAAAGAAGGCATGTGGTACGGGACAAGGGATCTTCATAACATATGATAGATAAAGATAAATTCATAACTTTAGAATCAAGTGATGGAGGATTTGTTACATATGGAGATAATGCAAAAGGAAAGATCATTGGCATTGGTTATATTTTTAAGAATTCTATCACTTTTGATAAAAATTTTTTAGTAGAAGGATTAAAATATAATTTAATTTCTATTAGTCAATTATGTGATAAAGGTTTGAATGTAGTATTCCATGCATCATATTGTATTATAAAAAATAATGAAAATATTTTGCTAATAGGACAAAGACATAAAATTATTTATGTCATTGATTTAGATAGCTTTCATGATGTGAATTTGAATTTACTTTATTTAAAAAGCACTCATGATGATATATGGTTATGGCATAGGAGATTATGTCATATTCGTATGTACACACTCAATAAAATTGGTAAACTTGATTTAGTAGTTAGCTTGCCTAAATTAAATTTTCATTTAAACTATGTTTGTGATGCATATATTCATGGTAAGCATTCTAGAAGCTCATTTAAAAGTAAAAATATTATTTCTACTTCTAGACCTTTAGAATTATTGCACATGGATTTATTTGGTCAAATTAGCACCACTAGCTTACGTGGTAAAAATTATGATTTTGTGATTGTTGATGATTTATCTAGATATACCTGGGTTTTATTTGTAGCTAATAAAGATGATGTTTTTGGTGAGTTTAGAAACTTTTCTAAATTTATTCAAAGAGAATAAGGCCTTTTGATTAATAGGGTTCAAACTGATCATGGTGGCCAATTTGAAAATAAATTATTTTAGGATTATTGTGATGAACATGGGATTAGACATAATTTTTCTGCACATAGAACTCCCCAACAAAATGGAATAGTAGAGAAAAAAAATAGAATATTAATTAAATTACGTAGATCTATGCTTGATGAGTATAAACTGGCAAGACATTTTTGGGCAGAAGCAGGAAATAGTGCATGTTTTGTGATGACTAGGATCTATTTTAGCCCAATTTTGAAGAAGACGCTCTACGAATTATTTTTTGGAAAGAAGCCTAAGATCGAACACTCTTTTTTTGGATGTAAATGCTTTATTTTGAATAATGGAAAAGAGCATTTAGGTAAGTTTGATTGCAAATTAGATGATGATATTTCCTTAGGATACTCTCTTTCTAGTAGAGCTTATAGAGTTTTCAATAAAAGAAAAATGATTGTAGAAGAATCAATACATGTTATTTTTGATAAAATTTAATTGATCCCATTAGAAATGAAGTGATTGATGAAGAGATTGATAATTTTAAGAAAATATCTTTAGAAGATAATGTGGATGATTCATTGCCTAAAGAATGGAAATATAATAAAAATTATCCAAAGGAACTAATTATAGGAGATCCTTCAAAAGGAGTTATGACTAGAAGACATAATAGAGATGTTGTACATCATTCAGGATTTTTATCGAGGTTGAACCTATAAATTTAGAAGAAGCATGAAAAGATAATTTTGGAATATTGCTATGGAAGACAAGTTGAATCAATTTGTAAGAAATGATGTTTGGGAATTAGTCCCAAGACCCCAAGATCAAAATATCATTGGAACAAAATGGGTCCTTAGGAATAAGCTAGATGATTAAGGTTGAATTGTTAGAAATAAAGCTAGGTTAGTTGCACAAGGGTACACACAAGTTGATGGTATATATTTTGAAGAATCTTTGCACCAGCGTGACTAGAAGCTATTAGGTTACTCCTTGCTTATCCTTATTTTAGGGATTTTAAACTTTTTTAAATGGATGCCAAGACTGTATATTCGAATGGATTTATTGACCAAGATGTATTTGTAGAGCAACCACCTAGATTTGAGAGCCTTGATTGTCCAAATCATGTGTATAAATTAAAGAAAGGCTTATATGGTTTAAAACAGGCTCCTCATGCTTGGTATGAAGGTTAAGTAACTTTTTAATAGATCATGGATTTAGAAAGGGTAGAGTGGATACCACCTTATTCCTTAAGAGCATAGATGATGATTTAATTGTGGTACAAGTGTATGTAGATGATATATTATTTGGAAGTATAAATGAATCTTTGTGCCATGAGTTCTCATCTTTGATGTCTAAAGAGTTTTAAATGAGTATGATGGGAGAACTTAATTTTTTTCTTAGTTTTTCAAGTGAAGCAACAAGAAAATGGCACATTCATCTGTCAAACTAAGTACACAAATGAATTGCTTGAGAGGTTTGACATGAAAAAAATTAAATCTAGTAAAACTCTTATGAGCCCATCTACAAAATTGGATTTAGATGAATTAGGAAAATCTATTGATCGAAAACTTTATAGGGGTATGGTAGGTTCACTTTTATACTTTGCTACTAGTAGGCCTGATATTTTATTTGTTGTTTGTTTGTGTGCTCATTTTCAGGCCAACCTGAAAGAATCTCATTTAATAAGCAATCAAGCATATATTTCAGAATTTGATAGGCACTACTAGTTAGTTTATGGTATCCTAAAAATTCTTTATCATGTTATTTAGTTGCTTATTCGATGCTGATTTTGATGGATGTAAAGTAGATAGAAAAGCACATTAGGTACATGTCATTTTTAGGATCATCACTTGTGTCTTGGTTGTCTAGGAAATAAAATTGTAGCTTTCTCCATCACTGACTACATATACAAGAGTTGTGAGGTCTTTTGGTTAAAGCAATAATTAAAAGATTTTGGTATTAAGCAAGATCACATTCTAGTTAAGTGTGACAATACTAGTGCTATTAGTTTGACCAAAAAATCCTATCCAAAGACTCACGAACCAAGCATATAAAATTAGACATCATTTTTAGAGATCATGTTTTGAAAGGTGATGTTAATATTAATTTCAATAGTACCGATTTATAAATTGTAGATATTTTTACAAAACCATTACTAGAAGAACGTTTCTGTGCTTTAAGATGCATGCTTCGAATGTTAGATCCTAATATTTAAAATTATATGTAGTTTATTCTCACTTTTTGATGTTGTTAAAATGGGCAGAAGAGTAAAATATTGGTTAGTATTAAGTTTATTTCATACATACCTTTAGGGGGAGCAACATTATTCATCTCTTGTGTATAAAATTTTTTTAGAAGAGAATTTTTTTAAAAAAAACTTTGATGAAAGGTCAATTTGCACCTTCATCAAAATCAATACCCAACATTAGTTTATCATCATCAAAAAGGGGGAGATTGTTTGCTTGATGAGCCTCATGTTCAATCTGATCAATTTTGATGATAACAAACGAATGCTTGGATGTTCTAATGAATGTTTTATGTGTTTTAGATATATTAATTGCTAATTACATATCCAATACATCTCACAATATGTTTGAAGAAATTGCAAGAATAGAAGAATGAAAGATAGATCAAAATAGATAATGTGAAGCTCAAGATATAATATTTTAAGTTATATGCATTTATAACTATCTTAGAAATTCATATGAGTTCATTAGCATGAATTAATTTGCTCACAACTTAACATATTATTTTAATGAGGTTAATTTATATAAATCTCTATCTAAATAACATTCAATTATATGTTTCATACATAGCATTTGAATTGTCAAAATAATAAATGATAATAAATTATGACTATTAAGTGTAATGATTTTATTTACTTAATATAATTAAGTATTTTAATTTAATTTGAAGGTTATATGATAACTAACATATGTATGATTATATATAAATTATATCATAATATTTAAATTTCATATTTCAAAATTAACAAAAATATATGAAATTTTGTATTTTAGCCAAACTCATTTTATAATCAAGGAATTTACATCTCATTTCATCTCCAACGGATTCCTTGGATTTTTTTCCTTTAATTTGATAGGTTACATGACCCATGTTTGATTAAAATTGAATTTATTATGACTTTTCAAACATTAGCTGATTTTATTAATGAATGAATGCTACATGCTTTGAATATATTAAGAGCCATATTTGATTTATTTTTGACTTGCCCATGTGAATAGCCGAATTTTGGCTGCTTTAATTTAATATTTATTTAATATAAATTATATTTTTATTGAATATTAAATTATTATATAATAAATTGATGTTAGAATAATATTATTTTTGAAATAATTCAAAATGACCTTCTTGTCTATAAATAGCCCTTATTCTCTTCATGAAAGTATTCTTCATTCAAATTCAAAATACCTCTAGCAAATCTAAGAAAAACTTTTCTAAATTTTCCTTCCAAGTGTTCTCAAAATATTGCAAGTTCAAATCCTTGGTTCGGAAGCTTCAACATATTCAACTAAGCAACCTTTCTCAAATTACTTGAGTTTGTTTTCTTGATCTTAATTCCTTTTTAGTTATTCGTACTATTTTCATCATATATTTATTCTTTCTAATTTATACTTTTGGTGGATTAGTCTTTGGATATCAAAGTCTAAGTTTTTCACATCACAAGTTTCTTCAGTCATTTTTTTTGTAAAAACTCTTGTTATAGTTTGTAAAATTTATTTCAACTTGTTAAAATTTTTATCTTCCTACAAATTTCTTTTGGGATTTTGAAATATTTCTTCATTAGTCTTATTGGAAAGATCATTTATTCATAGATCTATTTTAAAAGTATATTTTAAGCATTTTAAATTAATTTATTATGCTGAAATTATTTTCATATTTGCTATATCTCTCTTTTTAATTAAAACCTTACTAGCCTACCTAGATCTATCATATACTAATTTTATTTAAGTATTTTGAGATTATTTGCATTAATTGAAAGAACCTTTTTGGTTAAAATATAATAAATTATTCCTTGCTGAAATTTATTTTATCGTGTAAAATAATATTATGAATATATTTTGAAATCATTTTTATATTAGTTTACAAATTATAATAACATAAACATTTTAATAAGATTACTTTAAGCTATTTATTTTATTATTTCTTATCATATTAAGTGAGCATTTTATCTTGCCAAATTTTTAAGTTGTAAAGTGATCATTTATAAATAGTGAGATCATTTTTTGAATTGGATAGCTTGCTATATTTGTGAGAGATTTATTTTATCAAAATTTATTATTTTGTATTTTTCTTTTCGTGTTGTAAAATTTATATTGGGATTGTACTCAACTCTTTGTAGGAGAGTACATATTAGGGGTTGTAGTTATAGAGTACTATTTGTAAGCTAATTTGCATTTAGTGGATTCCTAGCCAGGAGTGGCTAGGCGTGGACGTAGGCCGGTGTTAGGGTTTGGCCGAACCACGTAAAAATTGTGTGTCTATTATCTCTCTTTACTTTACTATTCTTTTATTTTTGTTGCATTAAGAATTGTATCTTGTCATTATAAAATCAAAAATTAATTTTCTACTAAAACTTAAAATTTAATATTTAACTTTTAAAATTTTTAATATCACCCAATTCTACCCCTTGGTGCTATAGTGACTCACATAAATCACCCGTCTACAAGATTTTCTTAGATGATGCAACCCATGGCCGATAAGGATCTTTCCCAGTTCAAGGAGCCACAATCTTTTGAAGTGTAGGAGATTTGAAGATGTTGCAAAGCTGATCACCGCTGAAGCATAAAGATGACTAAATCGATTTATGGGTGTAGATTCACCTTCCACTATTATACCATATTTGCGTAACTCAAAACTTTTTGAATATTTTAGAATAATGCTCTCATTTTTTACCCTCTCATAGAAATTTTTTGGTAGTAAAGCAAATAAGGAGGAAGTCATTGCTTGAAAGAAGCTATGGTCTGGGACCATTTCATACTTCTCAATATGGGTGATGTTCTTGATGTAGCTCTCAACAAACATAGATATAACCCATCTCTATATTAAAAAAAAGGAATTAATGATATACATGGATATCTAATTTAAATAATAATAATAATAATAATAATAATAATAATAATAATAATAATAAGTAGGTGAAAGTATTTACTAAAGGAGAATGGATAGTTGCCAAGAGGCTTAGCATGATTCCTTCTCGAGGCTTGTGAAAGAGTAGTTCTTGCGATTAAAATAATAGAAAAAGGGATGCCCCATGCGGAGAAATTTGGTAAGTTCCATCGCTTTGTTCAACAATCACAAGGAAGCTTCACACCTAAAAGTTCAAATTTTGGAAAGCGAATAAGATAGATGATAAATTTTACGTGGCCTAAGTAAGTTATATATGTTTGGAGTACAAAAGTGCATAGTTCTATGCTCCATAGTAATACTCATTATATGTAATGTAGGTGAAAAATCATATGATTTATTTAACCAATTTAAATGATGATAATAATAATGATTATACCATTGATATCACAGTCAGCAGCAACATCGAGAACAGATTTGAGAAAATCAATGATAATGATATGCTTTTCTTTGACAAACTCAATGATAGTGCTTCCCATATTTGCTAAGTCCATAGAGTGAATCACCTTACCATTGAAGGCCTCAGGACCTTTATTCTCAGGAAAGCTTGGGATATTCGAGAGACCGCTGAATCATCATAAGCAAAACACCACAAAGTCCATGACATGTTCCTATGATGCAGAAGCTGTTCTTAATTTGTAGTAGAATATTTATTCTAAGTAATCAAATTAAGCAATCTAATGGATTGAAATAATCATGAAATGAGAGCTAAATTATTATTGAAATAAATGAGATCTTAGAATAATATTTTTTTGTAAGATAATATATTTTCAAAGCTCTTGATATGTCTATACGCTTTGTGGATAATATATAAAAATGGATGATCAAAAAAAATACCACATTGAAAATCAAAATTGAAAATATATATATATATATATATATATATATATATATATATATAATGTAAAAAACTGATGCCGATAACAGTTTGAAGATTTTTTTATGTATAAAATTTAACTCAAATCTTTGTTTTTGAAAAATAATTTTGAGCCAAAATATTCAAATTAAAGTTTTGATCAAAGTAAATTACAAAGTGTTTTATGTAATAATTCTAAATTTCTATTTAAGTGTTCTTAAAATAACAGATATTTAAAATTAATTATTATTCAAATAATTAATTTTCTTAAAATAAATTAACTTTAAAAATAATAATTCTTACTTCTAAAGTAATTAAAAAAAACTTAATCCCCATTTCGAAATAAAATTCATTAAAAAATTCTTCAAATAATAATAATATTTATTATTAATAACATTATTATTATCAGTGGAAGTCCTCTCAAATATCCAAAAAATATATATATTCATATTAATTTAATATGATTAAATAAAAAATTAATTTTTTTAAAAAATTTACAATACATGATTTGTACATGCAATCTTCCTTCTTTGTAAAAAAATATTAATGACTCATACGATAATGCTTCCTAATATTTTAAAAGATTTTAAAATTTAGACTCTTAGTAGATTTTGTGCCCTTCATATATTCAATATATAATTTATTATTAAGAAGTATTAGTTATTAAAATGATGTTTGATGCATATTTAACTTATGATTTAATTATTTAATTTATGGAGTACCTGGAGTACTCCGATAGCGTACTCGCACTCATAGTACACTAATATTCTACAATAAATATGATTTAAAAATAAGTTTAATTTATTAATTCAAGTCAAATATAATATAAAATAAGTTTAATTTATCATTAAAAAAACAAACTTTTACATATGTCATATTTTGATTGAAGCTGGAAGAAAATGGATCATAAAGTATGCGTGGAAAATAAATTCAAGTGTTTTTGAGCTATACGAAATAAATAAAACCTAAAATAAAAGATTCACACAGAAGACTATGAGAGATGGCTGCAACTAAATTCTTATTTGTGTAAGGCACCTTAGCTTAGTGGTTGAGAGCTAAAGCTATCAATCAGGTAGTGTTGAGTTCAAATTCTTGTATGTGTTGTTTGTGTGTATGAGTTTGAGATGAAATTTGCTCAAATGTCCCGCCAAACAAAAAAAAAAAAAAAAGATTCTTAGCTACTTTTATATAATAATTTTTTTGATCATTTGATGCTTTTAATTTTTTTATTTATTATTTTTTCTTTAGAACTAAAGTTTTCTACTTTTGGTATTTTTATTCTTAGTTATAAAAAATTCTTGTTTAGCTTTAAAATAACTTAGTGTGTTATATATATATATATATATATATATATATATATATATATATATATATAAGGTCATTTTTCATAAAATTTTAATTTTATTCTTTTTTATAGAATTTATGTCAAGGTCTTGTGGATGGATGTGCCTCTTAAAACCTAATGATTATCTTTAGAGTACATCCATGGCATCAAGTGTTTGGAATTCATATTTATGATTGTCACCTAATTTGATGTATGTATTATGAATGTAAAAATTGTTATTTCTTATTTGTGATAATGTTAATTTATTTGCACTAAAATGTGATTAATATCAAACAATATTAATAGTATAATCGGTCTAAATTTTAAAAATAATGGATTGAGCAATGCATTTTTATATACTTTTTAAATATGCTAATGAATTATATGAGATAGCTTTAAACATTTATGTTTATGGTATGTCCCATATAAGGTATTCTATTATATTTCATCAACGCGTATGCATGACAGACCTTACATGGAATATCTAAAACATCACCATGATGAAGAATTACTAATCCTCCTAACAATAGCAAGCCATAGAATCATTTTGATGATGTGCATTTCCTTTTTTTTGTTTAAGAAAATCATATAATATGCCAATTTCAATATGCATGAGTAGTTGTTAACATAAACAACATCAAAATTCTAATAGATATTGACACTTGGGTGAGACAAGTTCAAGTTTCGCTAAATTAAGATTGATGGTCATAATCATTAAAACTTAACTAAATTAGTACTTAACCAAATTAATATCCTTTGCTTAATCTTCTAGCTCTTTCTAGAGATGATCCAAGCTATCTTTTCTTTCCAAATTTTAGTTTAATTCAAATTCTTAATTTATTCATAAATTTAATTCTAATGTAGCTTATATAAAAATCATATTCAACCCCTTAACCAAAGTTAACTAGAATTTGGACCTAAAATGATCATTGGATTTAAATGTGATTTAAACTCATTTAAAGAGATTTTTAATCATTTATATTCAAATCAAATTTAATTCATATTGATAACTTTAACCTTAGCAAACCTTTGGGTAGACCTAACTTAATCTTAATTAGTTTAAGTGGATTCAGATTGTGGTATAAGCATTCAATTTTTTTCATCAGTGATTAAAATATTTGTCAAAATACTTTAATTGATTAATAGATCTCTAGAGTCTAACTTACAGGGGCTAGATTTAACCTTTGATCAACCTAGTCAAAATTAACCCCAAATTTAATTAGTTATTTTGACCTAATAAATCAAAACACTTGGTGAAACCTATTTTAAAGGATTAAACCATCAAACTTCTTAACCATTATTAATGATTAGATTAAACTAAGATCCCTAAAGCAAAATAGGTCATTAATATGTTCAAAAACAACCATGGCCTACCATATATAGGTCATTATTATTTATTATACGTTTTGAACTAATTTAACTTAAAATAGACCTATTTAACCCTATAAGATCAAAGTCAAAATTGGCCATATTGATTAAACATAAGACCTCAAATAAATTTCAATAGGTTAAACATATCTCACTTAAGACTAATTAGCTCTAAATTAATTATTGGAAGAACCTACCACCACTTAAAATTTCTTTATCTAATAAGTTTGGTGGCGAAAATTAGCTTTTGATTTTCTATGAGAAAATTTGTCAAAAAATTCTAATGTCAAAAATTACGCCAAATTTAATTAGTTATTTTGAGTCAATGAATCAAATTCACTTGTGAAACCTATGTTAAAGGATTAAACTATCAAACTTCTTATGTTCCTAAATCTATACTACATTAGATAAACTAAGATCTAAAGGCTGTGTTACATACTATGTTGAAAAATAATCATGGCCTACCATATTAATAGGTCATTATTATTTATCAATGACTAATATAGCCAAATAATATCTTGGTGAAGCTTTATTAGACTTTTGAACTAATTTAACTTAAAATAGACCTATTTAACCCTATAAGATCAAAGCTCTCAAATTGGCCATATTGATTAAACATAAGACCTCAAATAAATTTCAATAGGTTAAACATATCTCACTTAACACTAATTAGCTCTAAATTAATTATCAAAAGAACCTACAACCACTTAAAATCTCATTACCTAATTAGTTTGGTGGCCAAAAAAATAGCTTTTCATTTTCCGTGAGAAAATTTGTCAAAAATTCTAATGGTAATTTATCTATCGAAATATAAAATTTTTTTAACTTAAATGTTTAAAATGTTACTAAAAAAACTAAAAAGTAAAATAAAAAGGGCCTTTTTAACTATAATTTTTTTTAAATAATTAAAGAAGATATGCATTGTAATATTTGATTTAAATATTACTTCATAGATTAGAAAATAAAAATTATAGTTAAATATTTTCAATACTATAGTGTTGCATGTAGGGGATGTGTACATCCATAGATTCCATATTAGAAATTTTTAAATGTGGGCTCACATATGAATTTAATTATACATTATGCATTATCTTATTTTTTAAGCCTATTAATTTTGTGATCAAATAAAGATTAATTAATTTTAGGCTTTTGAGACATCTTATTTATTTTATATGGAATTATCGTGTAGAAACCGACAATTTATTTTATTTTAATAATGTGGTGAAATAAAGTAAAATGCACTCAAGTATAAATAGGGTCATGGTTTCCATTCTAAAGGGTGAAGTTCTCATTTTTCTCATATCTCATCTTGAGTGAAAAGAAGTCTCTCTCTCTCTCTTTCTCTCTCTTGCTCTCTCTCTCAAGAACACCCTTTTAGAAGTAGAAGGACAAAATCCCGCATTTTCTATGGATTCATGAACGCTCATTAAATTTTCTTTGATGATTTGACATGAGATCGAACTAGATAAATTTATTTTTATCTTTATATGTTTCCAACAAGTGGTATTAGAGTAGTTATGATGTTGAATCGTTGAGAAATGATTTTTCTTCTTCATCTTTTGTATTGATTATTTAAAAATTTTAGATCAAAGTACATGATTCAAAATTTTCAAGCAAATAATTTGGTCATTTGCATGAAGTATCGATATCTTTTAGATGGCTTTTCTATTATTGATTTTGAGTAAAATAATATAGCTAAATTTGTTTTATACTTTGATCATAATTTTAATTTTTATGTGATCGATATATTTATTCTTGCCATTGTGATCTTAATATAAAAAAATGTATATAAAGTGTTTATAATATGAAACGATATTTCATATTTAAAAAAAAATATGAAACGTTTTTCTTACAACCGTTTATAATATGAACCGATATTTCAGTTTTAAAAAAAAGGAAAAAAAAAGAATATGGAACATTTTTCTGCTACAGCGATATATATATAAATATATATAAGTTAGTATAAATGTTATAATTATTTCATTTAATTGGTTTCATCCATTTCGCCTTAGGGGTATATATATATAAATATATATAAGTTAGTATAAATGTTATTTTTATTCCATTTAATTCAATTTCATCCGTTTCTAAGTTAGTTATTACATTTATTTATTTTAACATTTTATATTATAATTTATAACTGAAATTATTTGCTATAGCATTATTTATAATGTTTCATATTCATTTCAAATTTTAAATTCATCTTTGTTAATCTGAAATATTTTCTCTATGCTAGAAAACCAGCGATAAAGTAAAAGTTTTCTCCTTAGCTTCATGAAAAAAGACACACACATATGTATAAAAAGTGTGAACAATAAAACTCCAGAATTTTTACGTGGAAAATCTCAAAAAGAGGGAAAAACCATGGGGCCTAGCCTAGTAAAAGCTTCCACTATGTATCTATTTCAGAGTACAAGATCTTCCGACAACGGATTACGAATTGTTTAGAAAGGAACAAATGCTATGTGACAACGATCGAGGTCAGCTTACTAGTAGTATGATGATGGTGAATGGAGCAACCACCGGTGGAAATGCGGGAACAATTACCGCGTAAATACAGGAACAATCACCGCGTGGCGGGAACAATCACTAATAAGTCATCATGATGGAGACCCAGTGAGATCGACGATGCGGATCAACGCGGCCGACGGTGGCTACGGCGGTGACGATCCGAGTGAAGGCACGACACAGCTTGGAGGATCTTTAGAGCTCTCTCCTCTCTCTGGCCTCCCTCATATGAGGAATGAGGCTATTTATAGAGAGTGGCCTCTACAAATACATGCAAAATCCAAACCACTCCTCTCCATCGGATGGCTCATGATGATTCCCTTGATCATATGATATATTTTGTGTATTTTAAAGCTCAAATAAAGTAATTGTAAGATATTTAATTTAACGCCTGCCGAGACGCCGATTTGACTATAAACACTCCATATTCGAGCTTTTAGGAATTTAACCGATGTATCAAAGTTTCCAATAATATTTTAAGTGCTTGATCTCACCGCTTCAATCTCGACTTGCTTTTCGATCAAGATTCGTGCGACTAGAGGAATTTTGAGTCATATCGGTTGCTCTATTTTGGATGATATTATCTTAATCATCAAAAAATATATGTGCCAAGTACATCAAAATAGCAAATTCTTCAACAAAATCTGCAGGTACATTAACCACACATTTTGAGAGAACAGATCTTCATGTAAGCACAAGATTATGACTACGGAAGCAGATGCACAACCACAAATATATATAGGTATGTGCGAGCGCAAAATTTTGAGGTTATGGACCTATCCGAATCGCCGCCGCTGGGTTTGCACCGGTTTGCAGGCGCATGATGCGGCACTCGCACGGAAGGGGTCATGGTTCGGGTCGCTGGCGGCAGGCGACCGCTACGGGGCGGTGGGCGCATGCGGCTCGCGTCAGGAGGACCGCAAGCTGAAGCTGGAACGCAGGAATGGGTCCACGGCTGTGGGACGCAGCCAAGCGGGTCTACGGGTGGATGGGAGGCGGTGGCCGACCGTGGGCTGGTCGCACAATGATCGCCCGGCGAAGTTATGGGCGCAGACGGCCGGTGATGGTTGAACGGATGGTGAAGGCCGAATGGACGCAAGCGGTTCCAGCTGTGAAAATCCCATTTTGTCCCGTTTTCATCCATTTTGGCCCATTTTTAGCGGTTTTGAGCGGTTTTGGATACTTTTTTACCCTTTTGCCCCTAAAAGGGGTCTATAAAAACCCCCTAGGGCTAAGGGAGAAGGCACTTCTTCTTGAGAGAAGGTCGTTGAGGTGATCAAGGCCCACGGTACACGTTGTTCAGTTTCAAAGAGGCGCCGCCTTCGGACCGTCCGGTTTGGAGGCGATCAAGGCCCGCAGTATTTTACGTCATTACTGTTTTCCTCGAGGGATCAACCGCTCGCCGGACGGCCGTGTTTGGGCACCGGCCCGCAGACGTGCCGTTGTTCGATTTTCCCTCGAAGAGGCATCAACCGCCGGACCCGGTTTGAGGCCACCGCGACGAACGGAGACGGGGTTGATGCGATGTTTCGACGATGGTGCACGAGCAAGTGCGGTGGCGCATACGCGGCGGTGGTTGGCAAGAGAATCAGCGCCGATGGTGGTGACCGGCCGAGATTGCTAAAGATGGTCGGTGGCGGTGACCGGCGATGGTATTCGTGGCCGATCGGCGACGGCGGTTGAGGTCGGCGGTGGCAGAAGAATCGGTGACAGCAGGCGACGAGTGTAGTCGGGAATGACCGCGGCGATATGATGACCGAAGGTTGGCAGCAGCGACCGCAACGCAGTCAACACGGTGACCGGCCAATGGTGGTTGGCGCCGACGGTGGTCGTTAGCAATAATTGGAGACGAATAACGCGGACCGGCGTCTGAATGGCGGGGATGACCGCCGGCGATCCGGTGATGCTCGGCGGACCTAACGTGAATGGGTGATCGACTACGTGGTCGGCGACGCGTGACCACGATGGTTGCCGATGGGGTGATCGCAGGGCAATCGACAATGAGCGGTTACGCGCAGAAGGATGGGATGACCGCGCGATGGTAGTGACGGCGGAAGATTCACGATGGTCGACGACGGATCGATGGTAGTCACGACTGACCGATGAAGAGTCGAGCAGCGGACCGCGATAATGGTTACGGCCGACGGGTCAGCAGCGAAACGATGGTACCGATGGAGACCGACGGTAAATAGACCGATGACGATGGTGGTGACCGATTGCCGCGAATGTTAGCGGCGACCGCATGACGGTGGTTGGCCAACGGGTGTCAGAAATGGCAATGGGCGATGGTAGTCGATGCGGGCAATCGCAGCGAATGGCGGGATGACGTGATGATGGTGGTGACCGCGAAGATTGCCGCGATGGTCGACGCGCGTGACCGGGCGATGGTAATCCGGCGACCGAAGTTGGCAACCACGGTGGTCATACCACCGTGATGATAATGGCAGACCGGTAGCGTGGGATGACCAACGATGATGGTGGTGATCCGAAGATTGCGCCGATGGTCGAGCGGGTGACCGCACGGTAGTGCAGCGTGACCGACGACGGTAGTGGCAATCGACGGGTGGAGGAATTACCACCGGCAACGCGGAGACTAGCGCTGGTAGTGCTGATGACCGACGATGGTGGTGACCGAGATTGCCAACATGGTCGATGGTGGTGAAGCCGATGGGGTGGTCGCACCGCGAATCGGCAACGGCGTGGTCGGCAGTGGATCTTTGACCTATCCGAGGTTGTTTTTCAGAGTGTGACTAGATGACGTTAACCTGTATGAAAGGGGTTGAACTGAATCTGCTGAGAATTTTTGACCTATCTGAGATTGTTTGTTAGAGTGTTTGCTCGATGACGTTAACCTGTGTGGAATAGGTACAAAGTTTTGACCTATCCGAGGTTGATTGTCATAGTGTTTGCTTGATGACGCTTATGGAATTTGGGAAACCGGGATATTTGACCCATCCGAGGTTATTTTTCGAGTGTTACCGGCGACGCAACTCGTATGGAAGAGGTTTGAATCACGAGGATTTTGACCCATCCGAGGTTGTTTGTCGAGTGTTACCCGGCGACGTTAACTGTGGAAGGGCGGAAGTCCACCAAGGACCTTTTGACCTATCCAGGTTATTTGTCGAGTCTTTGCTCGATGACGCGTAACTGTGGAAGAGGTCGTAGGAAGTCCACCAAGGACCTTAAGACCATCCTAGGTTGTTTGTCGAGTGTGACTTCGACGCTAACCTGTATGGAAGGGATCGAAAGCCGCGTGGATTTTGACCTATCTGAGATTATTTGTCAGAGTGTTTGCTCGATGACGTTAACCTGTGTGGAGTAAGTACAAAGTTTTGACCTATCCGAGGTTGTTTGTCATAGTGTTTGCTCAATGACGTTAACTTGTATGGAAGAGGTTGAATTGAATCCGCTGAGGATCTTTGACCCATCTAAGGTTGTTTGTCAGAGTGTTACCTGATGACGTTAGCCTGTATTAAAGAGGTTGAATTGAATCCACTGAGGATATTGACCCATCCGAGGTTGTTTGTCAGTGTATTACCCGATGACGTTAACCTGTGTGGAAGGGGTCGTAGGAAGTCCACCAAGGACCTTTTGACCTATCCTAGGTTATTTGTCAGAGTCTTTGCCGACGCTTAAGTGGAAGAGGTCGGGAAGTCCACCAAGGAACTTTGACCCATCCTAGGTTGTTTGTCGAGTCTTTGCTCGATGGCGTTAACCTGTATGGAAGAGTAGGAAGTCCACTAAGGACCTTTTGACCCATCCTAGGTTGTTTGTCGAGTCTTTGCTCGGACGTTAACTGTATGGAAGAAGAGGTCGAAGTCCACCAAGGACCTTTTGACCTATCCTAGGTTGTTTGTCAGAGTCTTTGCTCGATGACGTTAACCTGTATGGAAGAGGTCGATTAAAACATCCGTTTGTGATTGCAGCCAAAGTTGCTCTTTAACCTTGGCCTTTTTCATTAGTATTACTGATTTGCTTCTCGAACTGATAATCAATTAGATATCCAGAATATTGATTTGGATAATCTTTTGAGATTAAGATTTGCCCCCATGTTTCTGACAAAATCTGAAGGAACGAAGTTTGATGAATGTTTATTCTTCACTTGCGCTCCTTAAAAGCTTGAAATGCTACATCTCGATGGTGGTTTTGTTCTTGGGGAACTTGGTCGCCATACAAGATATAATGGGAATTTCCTGACGGCCAAACTATTGCCTTAAAACCAATCGGTAGAGTAAAAGTTTTCGCTTTAGCTTTGTGAAATCCAAAGACACACACGTATGAAAAGTGTGAACAATAAAACTCAATTTTACATGGAAAACCTAAAAAGAGGGAAAAACCACGGCCTAGCCCAAGAAAAGCTTCCACTATGTATCCGCTTTGAGTACAGGATCTTCCCGACATCGGATTACGAAATGTATATAAGAAAGGAACAAACTATGTGACAACGATCGTTGTATTGCTAGTAGTAGATGATGGTGAATCGGCGAGCAACCACCGGAAATGCGGGGAACAATTATCGGCAAAATGCGGGAACAATCACGAGAAATGCAAACAATGTGGTAGTCATCATGATGACCGTGAGAGATTGATGACGCAAGGATCAACGGTCGACGGGCGGCCACGGTATGGTTGACGACCGCCGAGGCATGATTGTGCTTGGAGGATCTTTAGAGCTCTCTCGTCTCTCTTGCTTGGCCTCCCCTCATATGAGGAATGAGGGCTATTTATAGGGAGGAGTGGCTCGCAAATACATGCAAAATCTGAACCACCTCTCCATCGACGGCTCATGATGATTCCCTTGATCATATGATGTATTTTGTGTATTTGAATGCTCAAATCGAATTGTAAGATATTTGGCTTGTCGGAACCGCCGTCGAGACACTCGATTTGACTATAAACACTCCATATTCGAGCTTTTAGAATTTAACCGATGTATCAAAGTTTTCAATATTTTAAGTGCTTGATCTCGACCGCCAATTCTCGACTTGCGCATCAAGATTCGTGCTTCGAGTAGAGGAATTTTGAGGGTCATATCATTTACATTTAATTACTTTATACAATTAATTCATGTTATAAACTTTTTATATTCATTCATGTTTATAACATTTCGTATTCATTTTAGATTTTAAATCTATCTTTGTTAATCTGAAATATTTTACATTTAATTGCTTTGTGAAATTAATTCCAAACGGAATATTTATTAAGTAAATGTAATAATTACACTTATTGTTTAATATTTCTAAAGGTTTTCTATTTCAAAATTTTGTTATAATATTAAATATTTATGTATAAATATTCTAATTTAAATTTTATAGATATTTATTGCTTTGGCATTCGGTAAATAATTCATAATTCACTAATACATAATGGATTGCATTTCTATTGTGAAATCTAGAATGCTCATTTGTTTTATTAATTATGACATTATGCATTCTTTTCTTTTCCTCAAATACACATAGTATCTAACATATGTTTGCGATTTTGACTTTAACAGTTAATATTTATATTATTATTATTTTTAAATATTTCAAGTTCGTATCAATTGAAGTAATTGCCGGAATAATATAGTTGATATTTGTTATTTCAAAATTAATTTAAATTGAAATATTATGTCACCAAAGTGACCTCTATTATATCAATTTTTTTATTTTTGAAATATATGAATATTACATATGAATTATATTTTAATCTATGAAAAAATAATTGGCCCAAAGGAAGATTATTTTTTGGCGATTTTGCAAGAACAAATATGTGATGAATTTATATTAATCATGCATACAATATGTTGATCCAAAGATAGGCATATTGTTGGTAAAATTTATTATCATATTTGTTGACTATAATTTTAGAGTACCATTTACAAATTATTATTTATGTCTAAAGACTAAATTGCAATGTTGTGTTAGGTATTTCATATGTGCATATTTTATTAAATATTTTATTTCAAGAATATAATTTGTTTACATTATATATGCACAAGAAAATGACAATGTTGTTAAGAGTATTGTTTTTTTTGTTCTTTTCAATTAATGTTTCTTCTATATCTATCAATTTGAATAACTTTCCGGCTCAACGACTAACTTTAAGAAATGGAAAGAGCATATGACCATTGTTCTTGAGTGTATGGATCTTGACTATGTGATTCGGACTGAACGTCCTCCTCCCGCTCTTATTATAGAAAGTAGTATTGAATAAAGGGCTAACTTTGAAAAGTGGGAGCGTTCAAACCGCGTGAGTCTTATGATCATGGAGCATTCCATTTCAGAAACTATAAGAGGTGCAATGCTTGAAGAGGAATGTGCTAAAAAAATTTTAAGCCAAATAGTAGACCGTTTCGTTAGTTCTCGAAAGGTCGAAGTGAGTATTATTCTTAGTAAACTCGTTTCAATGCAGTATAAAGGCAATGGAAGTATAAGGGAATACATTAGGGTGATGTCTAATTTTTTTACTAGACTGAGAGCACTAAAATTATAGATATCTGATGACATTTTTGTACACTTAATTTTGATCACTTTTTCTGCACAATTTAATCCTTTTAAGATAAGTTATAATACTCAAAAGGAAAAATGAACTCTTAATGAGCTCATTGCTCAATATGTGCAAGAGTAAGAGAGATTGAAACATGACAAAATAGAAATTGCTCACTTTATGCAATTATAAAATCGATCCCCTCGAACTCGCCCAAATCCTTTAATGGCTTCTAAATCTTTCAATGATGTGTTTGCGGGTAAGGCAAAGAATCCCGGTGAGTCTTTCGAATTTGTTTCTACGTCCTTCCGAGGTGTACCCATGATCATGTGTTCGGATTCAATGGTTGAAAAGCATGCTAAACCTTTTGAATTTGCTTTGGTTGGTAAATTTGCTCTGCAACGTCCTTTTACGGAAAATATCCGAGCCTTTCTTCATAATCTGAAATTTTCTAGAGTTTTTTCGGTGGGTCTGATTGATTCACAGCATGTATTGATTCAACTGTCTAATGATTTGGATTATTCTTGTGTTTCTGCAAGATGATCATATTTTGTTTCGACATTAAGGAGGAATCTCCTATCGTTCCAGTTTGGCTGTCTATTCCTAACCTTCGTGTGCATTTCTTTAATCCCGAGTTTCTCTATACTATGGCTAGTCTGTTCGACGGCCTCTGCTTGATCAAGCAACGCCGCTTCGGATACTTGTGGAAATGGATATAACTAAAAAATATCCTAAGGAAATCGTTGGGTCGAAAAAATTTGGCTATTTATAAAAGTAGAGTTTGAAAACTTTATTGTATTTTGATCCCATTGTAAAATTCATGTGCATGGATTTGCTGATTGTTTTGTAGCTCATCCGCATTTAAAGAAAAATCATGTGTTATCCAAAGATGCTCCATCCATTAAGCGACTTTGAATGAACCACAAAATGATATGACTACTAATACAACCGCCAATACTTGATAGAAATGATCCCGGGTTCAAAGCCCCCAACCCAATCTAAGATGGATATTGAACATTTACCGTTGGCTCACTTCCTATTAAGGAACAGGCTCCTCATGTTGGAATCCATTCTCAAAATAACAATATTGACATTAATGCCTCTAATAGCAGTTCCGGTTCCCCCCTAGTTGATTCCCTCACTAATGCGTATATCCCTACTTCTGTATCTCCATTAGTGAAAGGTCAAATGAATACTATTGTAGGAATGGAGGATTTGCGTGATTTAGAGATAACTTCTACTCTTGATTTAGGTATTTGTGTTTTGCCTAATTCTAATCCCTCTTGTGCTTCCTCTTCTAACCCTGATCTAAATCCAAAACCTAAGTTACATCAGTCATCAACACTGAATTGGAAGAAGGAGAAATGACTTTTAACCTCCAGGCTTCACTTGGCAACAAACACTTAACTGAACACTAACGATCTGCTGGTGAGGTTGTAGGTATGGACAATGACTTCCATACATTTATAAAAAAGAGAAACAAACCATCTAAATCTAAATTTCATATCTTTGCTAGAGTAACTAGATCTAGCTCCTCTCACCCAAAGTAAATGGTCTTTTTCTTGATCTGGAATGTGAGAGGGATAGGTTCCCTCTCTGCTCGTAATAGACTCAACAACATAGTTCGCATATAACATTTCTTCGCAATCTTGGAACCATTTATCCTTCCTTCTAACATTCATTCGATGCTAGAATGATCGCTTTGATAGTTTTTCACTAACTCAAAACAAAATTTGGATCTTTTGGAAAAATCCTTTTGTACTTCATATTATCTAGGATCTTCACCTGGTAGTGAATGTTAAAATCACTTTTGGCAATTGGTGATATTTTAGATCTTTTGTTTATGCTTCTTGCAATAGGTATGGTAGAAGGACCCTGTGGGAAGATCTGGTTAATTTCCCATCCTGGTTCGTGGGTGGGGATTTTAACACTATATCTTCCTCTTCAGAATGAGTTGGTAGAAATACTCCTTACCTATTCTCCATGGAGGACTTTAATAATATGATTCTGGATTGTCACATTACCGATCTAGGTTTTATAGGCTCTCAATTCACCTGGAATAATCACAGACTTTGGCAAAGACTAGATAGGATTCTATTTAATGATCTATGGAACAATTCCTTTTCGATTACTTCTGTTGAACACCTCAGTAGAACCTTATCCGATCATTCCCCTTTGCTAATCTCTGTTAAGGTTAGCACAGAATCCCCCTTTTATCGTATTCCTTTCCGTTTTCAAAATATGTGGCTTATGGATGATAGATTTTCAGAGGTAGTTGCTACTAATTAGGGAGATCCTCTTTATCTCGATGATTCTATTATTGGGATGAAGAGATTATGGCTTAAATTAAAAAGGCTTAAATAATTCCCTAAATGGTGGAACAAAAACTGCTTCAAAAATATTTTCACAAACATAAAAGATATAGAACAAGAAGTCATAGCTTTAGAAGTCGCTATTCATGATACCTCCAAAAATATCTTATTAAACCAAGCCAAAGATAGGTTAACTTGCTATCAAGACATAGAGGAAACCTGGTGGCAAAAGGCTTCCGTAAAAAAAGATATCGGGGAGATAGGAATACCAAATATTTTCATGTTATGTTCAAAAAGAAAAAGGCCCTCAATCACATCAAGAAAATCAAAAATAATGATAAGGAATTTTCTGATTCGGGTGTATCTTTCTTCACTAATCTCCTTAATAATAATGTCTCCTATGATGAATTAGCATGGCATGAGGTTATCCCTAAGATCATTACTGAAGAAGATAACAAAATGCTTACCTCTCTACCCTCTGAATTTGAAATTGCATCCACTTTTCAGATTAAGAAAATAGATTCGGCTAGCCCTGATGGTTTTACGACCTTATTTTTTCAAAAGTGTTGGAATATTATCAAAGAAGATGTGGTTAAAGTCTGTTTTAGATTTTTTTAATGGAAATATCCTCCCAAATACTTTTCTAGTACTTCCATTGTTCTAATTCCAAAATAGATAATCCAACTTTAGAACCATTTTAGACCTATAAGTTTATGAACTCTTTTAATAAGCTCATATCTAAGATCCTAGCCAAAAGACTAGGTAATTTACTTCCTAAAATCATCTCCCCCAATCAAACGAAGTTTTGTTAAAGGTAGATCCATCTCGATATTATGTTGTTAGCTCAAGAAATTATCCATGATTTAAATACTAAGGTTCTGTGGGAATCTAGTTTTAATGGACATTTCAAAGCTTACGATAATATTGGCTGGACTTTCCTCTATAAAATTCTTACTCTTTTTGGATTTTCCAATTCTTTTATTACATTAATCAAGAATGGTATTGAGAACTCTGGATTCTCTTTACTTATTAATGGCAAGGTTCATGGCATCTTTTCTTCCTCACATGGGATAAGGCAAGGGGACCCCCTTTCTTTGGCCCTTTTCATTATCGCGATGGAATATCTCACTCGAAGTCTTGAACTGTTGTTTTGTAAAATGCTAACATGTTCTACAAGACTAGGGTGGTTTTCCCATCTTTCACCGCCTTTGGATTGATTTCATTATTTTCTGCAATGGATCTACCCGATACATTAAGAAACTGTGTAAGTTCTTTATTCGGTTTGGTAGGGAAAGTGGCTTAAAATTAACCCAAATGTAGTTTTATTGCTAGTAAATCGATTCCTCCTCCTAGGATCAAGACTATTAAGTGTATTACGGGGTTTGCCCATCTTATTCTCCCTATTAAGTACGTGGGTACTGCTTTATATCGTGGTGCTAAAAGATCTTTCCTTTTGATGAGGTGATTCAAAAAATTTATAAGAAATTTTCTTTCTCAGAATTCCATCTTCTATCTTTTGAGCAGACTTGTTCGATTAAAAGCATTCTCGCTTTTACCTTTTATCTACTTTTCACTATTGTCCCTACCACCTCTATCATTAAAAGATTAACCATCTTATCAACAAATTCTTTTGGGGTTCTACCCATCTTCCAAAAAAAACTCATCACAATGGTACACCTATTGTGGTCCTTTGAATGAAGGTGGTTTAGGTTGTAAAACTTTAGAAGATTCCATTAAATACTTTTCTTACAAAATGTGGTGAAATCTTAGAAGCAAAGCTACTTGGTGAAATTCATCCGCCAAATATTGTAAGGGTAATCACCCCTCATTTGTTCTTTGAAAATGGGGATTCCCGGTGGAGAAGACTCGCAATATCAAGTGGGTCACGAGGAGATGATCTCCGGGTGTGAATTCGGTTCATCCTTCTTTTGGCAAGATAATTGGTCGTGTGGGTTCTATTGACTCATTATTCAATACTCACTTTATTGACATGCTCAAGGTTTGCCATTTCATTACTGAATCTTGGGATATAGCTCATTTAGGTTCCTATGTACCTAATGTGATCATTATCAAAATCCTATTAATCCAACATCCAAGAGAGCTGATCAAACCTTGTTTAACAATTCCTCCTCTGGAGATTTTGTTTTTAAGGATGTGTGGCATGCTATTAGATTTAAAAGTCAAGATTCTCTAGTTTTTTCTATGATCTAGAGTAATTCTATCCCTTCCTCATTTTTGGTTCTTTCTTGGCGTATCCTTAAACACTACATTCTTGTGGATGCCATTCTCCTGAAAAAAAGGGTTTCATCTTCCATCCAAATGTCAATGTTGCTTCCATATTGAAACTGTGGATCATGTCTTCGTTAATGGCCCCATTGCTGCTAAAGTCTGGCACTAGTATGATAGTATGTTTAATACTTTTCTATTTGATGGATCCCTTTCTATATTGCGCCTTTTAAATAATTTTCTATACTTTTCCTCGAAAGGATATATCAAATGTGTTCTGGCTATTACTTTACTATGGTATATCTGGTAGGAAAGAAATGATGCTAAACATAGTGATATTCCTATGAACTTTCACCATGTTATTGCTAGAACCAAATGTAAAATTACCTCCCTTTATAAAGCTAACCTTCTTCCTCCTTCTAGCTTCAAAGGTGTCAAGCATCCGCCCCTTGTTTTGGGATTTCCCTCCCATCTTCTGAGGTTGATTTTATTTGTAAGACTATTTATTGGATAAAGCCCAATTATCATGTCATTAAGGAATACATGAATTGCTAATGGCTTTTATGGTTGTGGGGGTATTTTAAGAGACTTTAAAGATAAGATGATTGCTGAAATTGCTATTCCTTTAAGACCCTGTTTTGTTCTTTTTGCTGAACTTTATGGTTTGCATTATGGTATATCGTTATGTATTCAGAAAAGATTTAAAAAAATATGGTTTAAAATTGATGCTCTCCTCCTTTTGAATTTATTAAAGTCAGGAGCTCATGGCAATGCTAAAGTTTACTATTTTCTTAACCACACGAGGAGGCTTCTTGCTTCTCTTGATTATCATATTTCTCATATTTATCGGGAAGGAAATTCATGTGCTGATTTTCTTGCTAATTAGGGTGCAAAATCCTCTATGGTGAATATATTCTCTTATGATAATATCCCTCCCTTATTACGAGGGCTTGTGAATTTAGATAAAAGTGGTTTGCCTTATGTTAGGAACATGTAAACTTTTAATTTTGCTTTTGTTTCAATCGATTGGTTGGATGAGGTCTTTCCTCCCCTTTAGAGCGTATGAAACTTGTTTTCGATGAAAATCAATGTTTCTTGGGTGTTATAACCGCTTATTGGATTGAAGTTTTTTTATATGGAATATGATGATATGGTGTTTCATTTTCTATATATTGTGGGCTTATTGAATATTCTAAGCAATCGTTAGGGCTATTTTCCAAGGCTGATTTTGCCTTTATACCTAACTCTGTAATGTTTATCTTGCTATTTATTTGAATGGTCTACACACCCTTTGACAAGAGTTTCTTCTTTCATTATCCGGGAATGGTTCCCTTTTTCTTTGTCGGATGTAAGTCGCTTGTTGTTTAGGCATTCCAGTTTTACTAAGCCTATATGGAGTTGATCGTCCTGAGTTGTGTATGCTTTTCTTTTGGTTTGGTGTATTGGGGCTGCCCACAGGTTGGATTAGCAATTTTTCTATTTTTCAGCACCCCTGTTGTGGGTGTGTTAGATCGGGTTTTTGGGATTTTCAGTCATTGTATTATCATGCCTTCTTAGACTTATTATATGGATATATCCACTTACTCTGTAAACTATTTTCTTCTTGATCTATTTATATATGGTAGTATTTATTTAAGCTTCTTTGAACCGGAGGCTATTTCTATCTTGCTAAGCTTGCTACATTTTAATTGTATTATGGAACTTGGGTGGATTGGTGTGGATTGTTTATTTGATAGCTGTTAACACTATATGGGCTCTACTGTTGATATAGGAATGTGGATTTCATTTCGTTCATTGAAACTTTGTGGATTTCTTTTCATTGGTTATACAATTTCATTGGGCTACATAATTTCCCTATGGATAGACTGTTTCCATAGGTTTGTTTTCTTTGATGGGTGGCGGATTACTTCTCTTCTTTGGTTGGTAGCATGTGTGTTGTATCCCTCCTTCTTCTTTGGATGCACATGTATGTACCCCAAGTTGGTGTGAAGTTTTGGAGCTCCCTCTAAAATTCTACTATTTCTTTCCAACTTTATGTTTATTACTTAGACTTAGCTCCTTCTATTTTATTGGTGCTAAGCTCATCTAGTTGTTTGTAGAGTCTTTTTCTTTTCATGCGTGTATCAAGCTGTGCTTTTCCTTTGGATGTAACTCTTCTACTCATCATTTAGTTGTTGGCAAGCGCTTTGCTCCTTTGTCTTTTACTCTCTATATTTTTTGGGGTATTGCATTTTTTTTTTTGTGGTGTTGTACTTAGATGGATTTACTCTTTAGGATGATTGTAGCTCTTGAGCTAGACTCGAGTTTATCCCCTTAAGGATCTTGTAACCTTTTTTTGGAGCAATAAAATTCCCCTATATGGGGTTCCCAAAAAACAAAAAAATATAAAAAACATAAAAAAAGTATAATATCACTAATTTACAATCACCTTATTATATGATGATCAACTCATTGCATGTACCACGAATCATATCTATAATCCTTAATGGTTCTTGAAAATTTTAAGCAAAAAAAGATCCTACCACAATCTATCTTTTATCTTCATTTTATGTTATTTTTAAAATATATTTGTTAAGAAATTATTAGAGTGTTTTTTTATGTATATTTATTTTTTATTTTAAAACAAATAACATTATTTTAAAATGCTCAAACATCAAAAGATGCTTTGAGTCTTTTTTTTAAATAATAAGCACAATTAAATTTGTTTTATTTTTAAGTAAAATAAAATAAAATAAAATAAGAACAAAAATATAAAATAAAACAAAAAGTGATCCCCAATGGTCCCTAAGGGCAGTTTGGGATCATTTTCTATTTTATTTTTTTTTGTTTCCAATTTTGTTTTTATTTCCAATTTTTTGTTTTATTTTATTTTTATTTTATGTGAAAATAAAACTTGTTTGATATTTTATGATTTTTTATTTAAAAAAATATTTAGTTATTATTTTAAAAATTTTAATGGAAAAATAAAATAATGAAATTAATTATTACTCTAAGGGTCTCTTTACCACTTTGTGTTTTTATTTTTTAAATTTTAAAATAAAATAAAAATATGTTTGATATTTTCTTATTTTAACATAAAGCAAAAAAAATGTTTGAGGACACAAATGACGATAATGGACATATATATATTATATTGCTTAAATCAATCAAATTGAATGAAATCGATGATCGATGAAAGTAATGTGCACAAATTAATTTGAGTAAACAACCCTAATAATAATACTCGCTCATAAAAAAAATCACTTAGAAAATTCAAAATTTAAAAATCTAACAAACAAGAATTTGCATAGTTCATTCAATTGTACATAATAAAACTGACAAGTTACAAATGTGACATCTTGAGATTTGAGCAAAATTATTTTGATCATCGTCGATACTACTTAAAAAATATCTTATTGCATGATAAACTACATTGATACATTTGAATCGTTAAAAATACAAAAGAAATACACATATTTGGAGTCGATGCATACACATGAAATGTAAAATATCTACGCATATTTATATTTTATGAGAAAGATAAAATTTATGAAAATATATAAATATATTTTAAATAATAATTATTGATAAAGAAAGTTAAATTAGTAAAATTAATCTATTATTATTATTATATATTAAGATAAATCTTGTGAGATTAAATTAATTAAAATTAATAATATTATATAATATAATTTTAAAAAAATAAATAAATCAAATTCAAATCTTTAAAAATTTGAAAAGTATGACCGGGTGTTTTAAAAATAAAGAAAAATAGGTTTTATATATTTTTAGTATTTTTGAAAATAAAAAATAAATTTATTTAAAAATAGAAAATTAAAAATAATAAAATAGATAAACAAACATATTTTTACTTATTTTTTCTATTTTTTAAAATAAAAATAAAAAATAGAAAACAAAAAATTGATTCCAATGGGGCCTAAGTTTTGAATTTAGCTTTTGCATCCTTTCTACTTTTTACGTTTGTATACTCATTACATTGTTGTCTTGTTTATCAAATTTATCTTTCTAATCTTCACATTCTATCAATATTTTAATCCCTTAATAGACAATATGTTCACCATAATAGGAGCATATAATGGACTTTACAGCTTCTTTGCTTAGGAAGGATGGCCTCCCTAATATCCCTAGTTTTCCACTCAATGGACTTAGCTAATATGAGAAGCAATGTCACCAGTTTGTCAAGGAAAAATGTATCATTGTAATCGCTTTTCAAATCAACTCGATGTCGCCGAATGCTAGATATTAATGGTATGATCATTGTTAGTATCATTATTAAAATTGTTAATACATCATGCATATGGATTGTTGCTTATTTGGTGTTGAAGTATTTGAAGATCATACAATAGTTCATTATACTAAACAATTATGAAGCATACCGACTATGCACTCGGTAGTACTCACATGCACATAAAGTTTCATATACTTTATTCTTACTTTTCTTAAATTTGCACTTGTAGGTGCGGAAGTTCCTTGCATGATGATTGTCCAAACGAAATGATGGAACATAGTTGATTTATCAGCATGTGGTGTTTCATTAGGTTACTTCTACCCGTCATTTTTCAGCTACTCCTACACTACAGGAGAAGGAATCATGCTAAGCCTCTTGGCAACATTGCTCTCTCCTTTAGTAAATGATATTCCCCCTCTTACAATTATTCTAAATTAAATATATAAATTAATATCTCACATTCATTTTTAAAAAATATAGAGGTGGCTTATAACTAAGTTTATTGAAATCTACATCAATAAAACAAGACCTATGGAGAAGTATAGAATAGTTCCATATAGCCTCTTTCAAGCAATGAGTTCATCCTTAGTTGCTTTATTGCTGAGAAATTCTATGACATGCTGAAAAATAAGAGAATTGTTCTAAAATATTCAAAAGCTTTGAGTTTTGTAGGGATGGTATAATATTGGAAGGTGAAGTCGCACGCTAAAGGTCGATATAGTCATATTTGGTGTTGGCTTCAAGGGTGATGAGAAAATTTGAAATGTCTTTAAATCGTTTTCATTTCAAAATATTGTGACGGGCCACGTAGACAATATTTTTCCACTTAATAGTTATACTTCACATTGATTAATTAGATATTCAAATATAACTTAAAATATTATTATAATAAGTGCATAAAGTTATCGAAAAGCTTATTTGTGTTTGACGATAATTAGCTTAAGTTAAACTAGTTTTATAATTTAATATATTTAATTTAATGAGTGAAGCATGGCCTTGTTGATCCTATTTGGTTTGATAATAGTTTGATTATGTTCCTACATATATGTAATTTGCATGTTTGAATGTGCACTTATACATATTAATGTATTCATATACTTTATAATCTTGTATATTATAGGTTTTCATATTCATATATTTATACTAGTGTGCATACATGTGATAGATAATATAAAGATTTAATAACTTAGATTTGACTTACCAATAAATTTTATGTTTATCAACCATCTATGTTCAACTTAATAAGTTAATGAGGCAAACATGAACATAAAATTTAGCTTTCTTACACTCTATGGTGCATGACTAAATAGGCTTATTCAATAACATTGAAAAACTATGTCAAAAAAATTATTTTATAGTTAAATTTTTGATAGTATGCTTAAGAATTATTTTAGTAAAAAGAATAATCTTATCAACACATTTATGTACTATATAGAATGCATTCAACCGAGGATTTCACAAATGGAAATAATTGGATACTCAAAGAGCACATCAAATTTATTTACTTTGGAGTTGAAGGCAATATGGTTGGCACATTTTCTTAATGGTGGATTTCAGCTCCCGAGCATAAAATTGATGGAAGAAGATATGAAGAAATAGAATAAATACATGAAAGAGTATGGTCATGAATATTATAGAAGATCAAGTGTTGGAATCATTCAAATATATTATAATGATCAACTTTGTAAGGACATGGGTTATAATCCTAAAAGAAAAAGGGTTTTTGTCTAATTGGTTCATGTCGTATGGACCTAATGATTTTGTTGAGCTTAAATCTGAAAAGGAGTGATACATCTCTTTAAGTTTGTTGTAGGGAATAAAAAATAATATCAGTGGTTGTGTGACAACCCTTGATAAAATGATGAAGATTATTTGTTCTAATCAATTTTAGTAGTGATGGGAATAACATAATTTACTTTTAATTTACAGTTTTAAAAGGTGTTGTGCACGCGCATGTGTGCGTGTGTGTGTGTATGTATATATATATATATATATATATATATATATATATATATATATATATATAGAGAGAGAGAGAGAGAGAGAGAGAGAGAGAGATTATTTGAATTTATGCAAATCTCAATGCTATGATAATCATTAACACTATTTTTGTTTTGCCCTCACCTCAAATATTAGCTCCTCTCATCATGTTTCCTTGAAAGAGGGCATAAATGTAGGAATCGGCAACAATTATAATCACAATAATAAATATTTGGATTTGCAATAATTTTATTAACTATTGCAATTTAGTGCTATAATAGCTCCTTTTTAGTATAATAACTTTGTGCTCACTCTAGTGTGGCTAGTGTGGCCCATGTGCCATGCACATATGTTGCACATTTTTTTGGTATGTAAAATTTTAGAAGATGGTGGTGAGATTTGTGATGCTCTATCGTAGAGTGTTGGCAAGAAAAAATAGAAGTATAAAACTAAATGTTGCGAGATGAAAATACTGTGGATAAGTGGATTTACACTTAAGACAAAATGCAAATACATACACACAATACACACACATATATATATATATATATATATATGAAAAAAGGTTGGAGTATTTTCAATGAAGATTAGATTAGAGAGAGTCATAAATGGTTTGTTCACATAAAACATTGGTTGCTTGATGTCCCAATTAGAGTAGATGCTTTTAGATTCGCCTATGTTAAGAAATGCATAGGTAGTCTTAAAAGTCTTAATTAGGAAGTATATAAAATGACTATATTTTATTAGAATTAAATGAGAATATGACATTTAATACCCAATGGAGAGGAAGGATTCATGTAACCGATCCCACATAGTGGGATAAAGGCTTTGTTGTGCTTGTAAAATGAATATTGAGGTTGATAATCTTAAATTTTTTTATAATTTGCTTCATATTATACTTCTTTATTCATTTTTAAAAGTTAAATAATTATTTTAATTACAAAACAAAACCTATATAGGCCAATCAAAAGTAAGAAAAAGACAAAGAGGGTAAGCCTTGTTGTACTCTTTTTTCTATTTTAACATATCGCATAATGAGGGATTTAAAAGAATATCTAGTATAATAAAAATACTTCTTTTCCTCTTGTCACAATATTTGCTTCTATGTTGTGTGAAAAAGTCAAAGTTCTTTGGTGAAGTATCATCATCAAATCTAGTAAATGACTTAACAAATCCCAATTGTCTTGATCATTAATAGAATCATATAAAAAATTTACTTGAATATGTCTTTTACACAATTAATTTGATTAGAAAGAGTGATAAGATAGATCCCTTGAATTTCCTAAAGAAGTGAGGGAGGTGGGAGAATAACTTTAGGAGTGAAGTTATCAAGAAGAGATACATCATCGATGATATGAGGCTTATCCAACCTTAGCAACTTGGTTCATATTTTGATGTTGCAACACTTATAACGTTAGACAAGAAAATTTGTCATTATGAGATTGAACTCTTCATCTCTATGACAGATAATCAAATTACAATCAATATGTAAGAATATTTAATAATAGTGTTATTTCATTGTTGATATTATGATATATTTTATACAAACTTGAATCCTATGCCCAAGCAAGATAATGATAACAAAATTGCTATCCACTAAAAGTTAGTTTTATCAAAGATCTTTCTATTGCTAATAAATTCAAAAGACATTTAAGATCTTTCAAAATGCCATTTTTTACTGTACTCTAATAATTAGGAGTCTAAAAATAGAAGTAATAAGTGAATTTACATGAAAATGATTACCAACTAATGGTCCTGATGAGAATAGAAGAGATTTGTCAAGCTAAATATAATAGATATTCATGATAAAACAATAAAATCATTGTCAAAATCATAAAATAGAACCAAGAAATTAACATTTAATTAGGTTCACAATGACACAATATATATGGTTTAAGGATCTCTTCATTAAAAATTGTTGGAGAAACATAATAGTTTTTTTCTTTTCTCTGCCAAAAAAAAAGGAGTGGAAATTTAACATATGTGAGATTTAATCCAAAATTTTAATAATATTTTAAGAATATTTAGGAATTAATCATCATTTTTGGTTGGCATTTTTTGACTAAATGTTATTTTTTTTCTTAAGTAGATTAAATTATATATATGAACACACTTTAGGTGCCAATATAGACTATAATGAAGTTGAGTCAAAGTATATTATGAATTGGACTTGATTCAATCATATTATAAGTTGTTCATATTTGACTCTTGAGCTAGCTGAACTATCAAATGCATGTTCATACTTGACTTGTTTAAAATTTTCACTAATCATACTTGGCTTATTTACATTAATTGAATTAGTTCAACGGTTAATAAATAAGCTGAAAATCCAAATGAGTACTTCGCTTTTATATTTAGTTATAAATAAATAATTTTATTAATTTAACAAAAAAAATTAATAAATTTAGAATTAATATATAATTTCTTTACTCAAATTAAATAAAATATTATATAAACCGTGACCAAACTTTCTTATAATCATTTAATATAAATAAATACTAACAAATCAATTTATTGAAATAAATAAACAAGAAAAATTGCACTAAATATATACATATTCTTTAATGGCAAATAAATTAATTTGAAAACTCAAAATGCTCAAACAAATTATAAACTAGGTATTTATATTGTTTGATCACTTTTATTAAATTAGGTATTCAACTTTTTGTTTAATTTTTGTTTTTTTTAATGTAGAAAAACTTGATAGCTTGATGAGATTTCAGTGACAAGAATTTATTTTTTAAAATAAATGAAAAAAAAATTAAAAGAGAAGTAAATTAATTTGTACTAATTCCTCATGCAATTTCTCATCCCTTAGATCAAAGTTTAATTTTCATCTTGCATATGGTGGATAATGATGGCGATGAGTTAATTAATAAGTTTGTTAATAAAAAGATATTAATGAAATAAATACTAGTAATATTAAGTTATAATAGATACCCTTAAATATATAATTAAAAAATATTTTATTCAATCCTATTTTATTTAAATAATATAAACAAATTACTCATTGAACTAGTAAAATGAGTTTATTTATGATCATAAATACACGAGTTAAATCATATTTAAATTTGGTTCATTTAACCTTTAATATTTAATAAAAAACTTTCAAATTTGTTTATTATTAATTTGAACAAATTTAAACAGTATTAATCGAGGAGATTTTAAATTGTTCATTCAATATTTGGGTTTATCATGGAAGGTTTAGCTATTTATCATAATTTTAAAAGTTTCAGAAATTATTATATTCAATTTAAGTTTAAATAGTTTTTAATTTTTAAATCTTCCAAAATGGTAAAACAAATGTTGAAAATATAAATTTATTCATATGTTTTAAGAATTTAGTATAATTATTATTTAAATAAAGTTTGTATGGTTTATGCTTACTTCCATTGTGAGCAAGGATGATATTTTGAAACATATGTCTCATTATACCATCCCAACAAAACTCAAAGGTTTCTGAATATTTTAGAACAATCCTCTTATTTTTCAGCATGTCATAGAATTTTTCAGGCAATAAAGCAAATAAGGATGAACTCCTTGCTTGAAAGAAGCTATGGTCTGGAAACAATTCTATACTTCTCCATAGGTGTTGTTTTCTTGATGTAGATTTCAATAAACTTAGTTATAAGCCACCTCTATATTTTAAAAAAAAATGAATGTGAGATATTAATTTATATATTTAATTTAGAATAATTGTAAGAGGAGGAAAATCATTTACTAAAGGAGAGAGCAATGTTGCCAAGAGACTTAGAATGATTCCTTCTCCTGCCTGTAGGAGTAGCTCTCGACCGAGTAGAAATAACCTAATGAAACACCACATGCTGATAAATCAACTATGTTCCATCGCTTTCGACAATCATCGCAAGGAACTTCCGCACCTACAAGTCCAAATTTAAGAAAAGTAAGAATAAAGTATATGCAGCTTTATGTGCATGTGGAGTACTACCAAAGTGCATAGTCGTATGCTTCATAATTGTTTAGTATAATGAACTATTGTATGGTCTTCATATACTCCAACACAAAATAAGTGACAATCCATATGCATGATGTATTCTAACAATTTTAATAATGATACTAACAATAATCATATCATTAATATCAGACATTCAATCGAGAGTTGATTTGAGAAAACTGATTACATACATTTTCCCTTGACAAACTCAAAGAATGACTGTTTCTCATATTTGCTAAGTCCATTGAGTGGATCATCTTATCATTGAAGGCCTCGGGGCCTTTATTCTAAGGGAAGCTAGGGATATTGGGAGGCCACCGAACCTTCCTAAGCAAAGAACCGCAAAGTCCATTACATGCTCCTATTATGGTGAACATATTGTCTATTAAGGGATTAAAATATTGTTAGAATGTGAAGATTAGAAAGCAAAATTTGATAAACTAGACAACAACAATGTAATGAGTATACAAACGCAAGAAGTAGAAAGGGTGCAAAAGCTAAATTCAAAACTTAGGCCCCATTGGAATCAATTTTTGTTTTCTATTTTTATTTTTATTTTAAAAAATAGAAAAAATAAATAAAAATATGTTTGTTTATCTATTTTATTATTTTTATTTTTCTATTTTTAAATAAATTTATTTTTTATTTTCAAAATACTAAAAATATGTAAAACCTATTTTTCTTTTTTTTAAAACACTTCATACTTTTCAAATTTTAAATATTTGAATTTGATTTTTTTATTTTTAAAATTATATTATGTAATATTATTATTTTTAATTAATTTAACCTAACAGGATTTATCTTGAATATATAATAATAATAGATTACTTTTACTAATTTAACTTACTTTATCAATAATTATTAATTAAAATATATTTATATCTTTTCATAAATTTTATCTTTCAATAAAATATAAATATACGTAGATATTTTACATACGTATGCATTCTACAAATATGTGTCTTTCTTTTGTATTTTAACGATTCAAATATATCAATGTAGTTTATCATGCAATAAGATATTTTTAAGTTCTATCTGATGATTAAAATAATATTGCTTAAATCTCAAGATGTCACATTTGTAACTTGTCGCTTATATTAATTGAATGAACTATGCAAATTCTTGTTTGATAGACTTTTTACATTTTGAATTTTTCTAAGTGATTCTTTTATAAAGTATTAAGGGTTATTTTGACTATAACTCAAATCTAATTTGTGCACATTACTTTCATCGATCATCGATTTCATTCAATTTGATTCGATTTAAGCAATATAACATATATGTATGTCAACATCCATTATCGTTATTTGTGTCCCCAAATTTTTTTTTTTTATTTATGTTAAAATAAGAAAATATTAAACATATATTTTATTTTATTTTAAAATTTTAAAAAAAAAATCTGAAGTGGTCTCACCCCTTTAGAGTAATAATTAATTTCATTATTTTATTTTTTCCATTAAAATTTTAAAATAATAACTAAATATTTTTAAATAAAAAATCATAAAAATACCAAACATATTTTTCTTTTCACATAAAACAAAAATAAAATAAGAACAAAAAATTGGAAACAAAAAAAAATAGAAAATAGAAAATGATCCCAAACTGCCCTTAGGGACCATTTGGGATCACTTTTGTTTTTTATTTTTTATTTTTGTGTCTTATTTTATTTTATTTTATTTTGCTTAAAAATAAAACAAATTTAATTATACTTATTATTTTTAAAAAACACTCAAAACATCTTTTATATGTTTTGAGCATTTTTAAAATAATGCTATTTTTTTTGAAAAAAAAATAAATATACTTAAAAAACTCTCTAATATTTTCCTAAAATATATTTTAAAATAACATAAAAATAAAACAAAAGATAGATTGTCGTAGGATCTTTTTTGCTTAAAATTTTTAAGAACCATTAAGGATTGTAGATATGATTACTATGGTACATGGAATGAGTTGATCATCATATAATAAGGTGATCGTAAATTAGTGATATTATACTATATATATATATATATATATATATATATATATATATATATATATATATATATAAGGAGAGAGAGAGAGAGAGAGATTTTTACCTTTTAGTCTCATAACTAAAATATTTTATTATGTTTATGAATATGAATTTAAAGAAAATCTTCTCGTTCATTCTCCTTTAATAGAATATAATTAAAATAAATATTTTAAGTGCTCTTTAATTATTTTCTTCAAGATTTATTTAATATCATTTTAAAAATTTTAATTCTTATTTCCAAGAAATGAAACTAAAGCTTTTTATTGTTTTCTAAATGATTTTATTAAAATTCAATAATTATAATTTATTTTTTTTAAGTAATATAATTTTATTATTTATTAACTATTATGGGCTGTTTTGAATCACTTTCTATTTTTTATTTTTTATTTTTATCTTTAATTTTTTCAGTTTGTTGTTTTATTTTCTCTTATTTTATGTCAAAATAAAAATATGTTTGTTACTTTTATGAATTTTTTGTTTTAAAAAATAAAAAAATATGTTTAGTTATTGTTTATTAAAAAATTTCAATGAATTAATTATTACTCTAAGGGTTAGCTTGTACCATTTTTTTATTTTTTATTTTAAAATTTTAAAATAAAATAAAAATATGTTTGATGTTTTCTTATTTTAACATAAAGCAAAATAATATTTGAGCATACAAATGATGATGATGGATGTTTACTTACATATCTATTCTATTGTGAATCAAATCAAATGCAGAATCTCTCGATCGATGAAAGTGATGCACAAATTAGATTTAAATTATCATCGAAATAACCCAAATAATTCGCTCATAAAAGAATCACTTATAAAAATTCGAAATATAAAAATCTATCAAACAAGAATTTCATAGTTCATTCAATTGCACATAATAAAATTGACAAGCTACAAATTCAACATTATGAAATTTGAACAATATTATTTTGATCATCGATGCTAATTAAAAAAAGTTTGCTTGCAAGATTAACTACATCGATACATTTGAAATATTGAAAATACAAAAAAAATACTCATTTATAGGAGTTGATGCATAAACATAAAATATAAAAAATCTACGCATATATTTAAATTCTATGAGATGGATAAAATTTATGTAAAGATATAAATATATTTTAAATAATAATTATTGATGAAAAAGGTTAAATTACTATTATTATATAATCAAGTTAAATTTTATTAGAATCAATCAAAAATTAATATATAAATTCAAATTTATATTATATATATAAACACACATGATATATTAAAATTAATCTACTATTTTCCTACACTCAAGATAAATCTTATAAGATTAAATTAACTAAAAGAATAATATTATATAATATAATTTAAAAAATAAAAAAAATTTAAATTCAAATCTTTAAATATCTGAATAGTATGATATGGTTTTTAAAAATAAAGAAAACAAATTTTACATATTTTAGTATTTTGAAAATAAAAAATAAATCTGTTTAAAAATAGAAAACAAAAATAATAAAATAGATAAACAAATTTATTATATATATATATATTTTTATATTTCATAAAAATAAAAAAAAATAGAAAACAAAAATTGGTCCCAAACAAGGCCTTCGATTTTTCGAGCTATAATTAATAGCTAAAAAATAAAGCCTTTCAATCACTTAAATCAAATTTATATTCATAATTTACGTGATTAAATAAATACTATTTTCTGAGTTAAAATTACCTCAACCACATCTTCCTTCTCCACCAGCCCACTTTCCGTTACAATTCCCCAGGCCGCCATCTCTTCCGGTCCGCCCAACATAGTCCAAACTCACCACCTTCTTCCCGAACCTCACATGCCTTATAAGATCAAACCGGCAGAGCATAAGCCTCCAAGTACTCCATCACCTGCTTGTGGTTCGGACCGATTCGCCATGGGAAGTCGATGAACCGGTAACCTTCGACGAGTCTGAATCGGGTCGAACGAGGCTTCCATACCGCCAATGGCCGACCTCAAAGACCAAACGGAAGAGAGGAAGTAGTTGCATGTGACGAGGCCGAACACCACACGCACTGCCGACTCCATTAGTTCAGTTGGTAGTCTTTGTTTGTTCGTTCTACTCCGAGAGCCCTTTTATAAGCAACTCTCCCAATATTTTTTTAATTATTATTATTATTTTGAAATCTTCAAAATTCTGTTTTTACTTTTTATTAAATGAGTCAAATATTCATATATTTATATAAATATTTACTGAGTGCCGAAAAATCAATAGCAGTAGAAAAAAATTTTATGTCAAATTTAATACGCATACAGATAGTTGAAAATCAAATTTATAGGAGTTGATGCATAAACATAAAATGTAAAAAATCTACGTGCATATTTAAATTCTATGAAATGGATAAAATTTTTTGTAAAGATATAAATATATTTTAAATAATAATTATTGATGAAAAAGTTTAATTACTATTATTATATAATCAAGTTAAATTTTATTAGAATCAATCAAAAATTAATATATAAATTCAAATTAATCTATTATTTTCCTACTCAAGATAAATCTTATTAGATTAAATTAACTAAAAGAATAATATTATATAATATAATTTAAAAAAATAAAAAAATTTAAATTCAAATCTTTAAATATCTGAATAGTATGATATGGTTTTAAAAATAAAGAAAACAAATTTTACATATTTTAGTATTTTGAAAATAAAAAATAAATTTTTTTAAAATAGAAAACAAAATAATAAAATAGATAAACAAATTATATATATATATATATATATATATATATATATATATATATATATATATATATATATATATATATATATATATATATATATATATATATATATATATATATTTATTTATTTATTTATTTATTTCTTAAAAATAAAAATAGAAAATAGAAAACAAAAATCGATCCCAAACAAGGCCTTCGATTTTTCGAGCTATAATTAATAGCTAAAAAATAAAGCCTTTCAATCACTTAAATCAAATTTATATTCATAATTTACGTGATTAAATAAATACTATTTTCTGAGTTAAAATTACTTCAGTAGCCACATCTTCCTTCTCCACGGCAAGCTCCAGCGGGCGCTTCGCCTGTTCCACCCCACAATTCCCAGGCCGCCATCAGTTCCCGATCCGCCCAACATAGTCCAAACTCACCACCTTCTGAACCTCACATGCCTTATAAGATCAAACCGGCGAGCATAAGCCTCCAAGTACTCCATCACCTGCTTGTGGTTCGGCCGGACCGATTCGCCATGGGAAGTCGATGAACCGGTAACCTTCGATCGAGTCAGAATCGGTCGTCGAACGGGCCATACGCCAATAGACCGGCTGACCACGAAGACCACCGACCGGAAGCGTTGTACTTGCATGTGACGAGGCCGCTGATTCCCGCACCCACGATGGCGCACCTTCTTCAACTCCATTAGTTCAGTTGGTAGTCTTTGTTGGTTCGTTCTACTCCGAGTGACCTTTTATAAGCAACTCTCCCAATATTTTTTTAGTTATTATTATTATTTTGAAATCTTCCAAAATTCTGTTTTTACTTTTTATTAAATGAGTCAAATATTCATATATTTATATAAATATTTGCTGAGTGCCGAAAAATCAATAGCAGTATAAAAAAATTTTATGCCAAATTTAATACCCATACAGATAGTTGAAAATGGAATAAAAAAACTCTATAATTTTTATATGAAAAAATCTTAGAAAGATGGGGGAAAACTACATTAGTCCAGAAAATACTCCACTATATATCGACCAAAGCATAAAGTTTAAATTTTTTTTTATAACGAATTACAAAATTGTATGTGAGAATCGATAATGGGAATTTAATCATGTTATAATAGCTATGCAGTGGTAGTTGAACTATGATGGTTGTTGGTGGTAGTTGGTGACAATAATTGACGTCGATCGACGACAACGGTGGTGATGACGAACTTCGAACATCTAGTTCTCACAGCCCTGTGTCGCTTCTAGCTCCCTCTCTCCTCCATCATGACAAGAATGGGGTCATATTTATAGTATTCTGAGGAATATGAAGAGTTTTTTTAATGAGGAATATGAAGAGTTTTTTTTTAGTGAGGAATATGAAGAGATTTTTATTTAAAAAATGAAGAGTTTTTTTTAATGAGAAATATGAAGTGTTTTTTTATATTTAAAATATGAATAATTTTTTTCTCTCTTTTTAAGAAGTTGAAATTTTTTTGTTTATATATTTTAGAATATGAAGAGTGTTTTTTTCCCTATTTTTAAAAGAAAATGAAGAGTCAATTTTCAAATATAAATACCCTTAAGGGGATGGGGGAAAATGATGGCCTCCACTGACCTATATGACGGTGCATGATCACGGCAGCCCCTCCTTGGTCCCGGGTTTAAAACAACTGAAGCGACGATCCCAAATTCAAGTTCCAATGTGCTTTCGTTCTTCCAACTTTCTCTAAATCCGGAATCCTCCACTAACCTTTACGGTGCATGACCCCTCGCAGCTTCGCGTTCTCCAAGTCGAAAATTGAACCGATCTAGTTAGCGATCTCAAATTCAAACTCTAGTGTGATTAGTTCCTTCATTTTCTCTCTTTTTTAAGTAAAAGTTAAACTGTCCTAAATATGCATAAACAACTATCATAGAATTTAGTTTTATCTTTTATGCTTATTAAGTCCTTTGCCCCAAGTATAAAAGGTATATATTTTCTATAAAATTTTGTCCTCAATGACGATAGTAATCATATATCATTTTTAGGCTTTAACTTGAAGGATTTTTATTTATATATATTTCTGAGATTTTTTGGTATGCATGTATTTTTTAGGATTTTGCTTTTATGAGTTTTAGTATACCTACACCTTCTAAGACTTTTCCTTCTGAGATTTTTAATGTGCCTATACCTTCTGAGATTTTTAATATACCTGTACCTTCTAAGGCTTTTTCGAGATTTTAATGTACATGTACCTTATGAGGCTTTTATCTTCTGAGATTTTTGATGAGTGGAGACCCTATCAATCACTTGCTCTCTTGAAGTTTTTCTAGTGAGGACCTTATCCACTACTGCTTCCCCTGATTCCTGTATGCCTTTCTAGGGGTTATCGGAGACTTTGTCTACCACTTACCTTTATAAGGTCTTTCCGGTGAGTATCTTGTCCACTACCAGCTTGCCATATAGGCTTTCTTGTGGATATGCCTTTTATTGGAGGAATCCATGAAGAATTTTTGACCTATCCGAAGTTGTTTGTCAGAGTATTTTTCAGTGACATTTAACTTGTGTGGAAGAGGTCAATAGTTTTAACTCTCATCCGAAGTTACTTTATCAAAATGTTACTTGATGATGTTAACCTGTGTGGAAGAGGTTAAATATTTTTATTCTTCTAAGATTATTTGTCAAAGTATTACTCGATAACATACCTATGCGAATGAAATCAAATCAAAACATCTATTTGAAGTTATAGCCAAAGTTGCTCCTTGATCTTTGTCTTATTTTTTCATGAGTGTGATTGAAGAATCGCAATTTACAAAGCTATTTTTTTTCAATATTGAAATTACTCCACATCATTGATTTGCTTCTAAACTAATAATCAATTAGATATCGAATATTGATTTGGTTGGTCATTTGATTAAGGGTTGTCCCCTAGTTTCCAATTACTTGAAGAATTGAGTTTGATGGATCTTTATTCTTTTATGTGTTCATCTAAAGTAAGATTTTTCCATCATACGATGGTGATATTCTTATAATGAAGTCAAATTATCAATAATTATGAAGAAGTAAACAAAATATTTCTTACTGATGGCATCAATTATGCGTAAAACTAGAGAATAAGATCGACTTTTATCTTTGTATGAAAATCTAGTACATAGATAGTTGAAAATAAAATAAAAAATTTTATAATTTTACGTGAAAAGACCCTAGAAATAGGGAAAAATTATGAAAAAAGAAAATGCTTCACTATATATCCGCTTTAGAGTACAAAGATTAAATTTTCTTTATAATGGGATAACAAGATTATATGTAAGAAACTCGAATAAATTCAGAATAAACTACTTAAGGGTAGTTGGGTAATGATCGTTGGTGGTCAAGTCAATAACAATTGGCCATCGATGACAATGATAGTGATGATGAACTTTAAACTTCTAGTTCTCTCACAATTTTCTCTCAAGTTTTCTTCTAGCTCTCTTTCCCTTCTATTATGACAAGAATGGGGTCCTATTTATAGAATTCTCAGAGGGACTTTCTGATCATTTTAGCCAAAATCTCAAAACACTCCATCGAACTATTTGTATCGATTCATTTAATTATAAATAGTTTTTGGTGATTTGATAATTCAAATGATCTTTGATTTGAGTGATCTTGAGCTTGTTGGATTTGTCTCATCGAAATTAATTTGACTATAAGTACGTCAAATTTGGAAGTCATTTGACTATTCAATTAGTATCTCGAAGTTTTTAGGTATATCCTTTAGGCTTAATTCAAGCTCATTTGGGCTCTACTTGACCCAATTTTAGTGACGTTGAACTTGTCTTATTGAGACATTTAATTTTATTAAGTAAAATAATATATGTGCATTATTTTAAAATTTTATGATATATCAATATTTATTTTTATATATTTATCATTTAAATTCTTCTATTTACGGATGTCCCACCCAAATAGAAAATAGTTTGAGAGAAGTGAAGGCAATTCAATCGGGTTTCATGAGCCATGACGATGGAGAAATTATTAAATGTAGAGTTGATATTTAGCTCTATATTCAAATTTTAATAATATTATACTATTTAACATATATATAGTTGTGTGTGGTTCCGATTATGCGTTTGCTCTGGATAGGAGATCATTCTCGATTTCTTTGTAATGCTTTATTGATCATGGATTCTACTGGTCCCCTTGGGGAACCCCATAGTAGCTCGTCGGTATGCTTAGGATTCCCTGAACCTCTAACCCAAATCCTTCAATGGCTTTGAAATCTTTCAAGGAGGTGCTTGTGGGTAAGGAAAAATGAGTCTTTTGATTTTATTTCTACAACCTGTGTACCGCATGTGTTTGGATTCAATGATGGAAAAGCTTGCTAAACCTTTGAATTTACTTTGGTTGGGAAATTTGCTGACGCCATTCTATGGAAAATATCCGCCTTTTTCATAATCAAATTGTCCTGAGTTTTTTGGTCCGATTGATTACATGTATTGATTCAATTATCTAATGATTTGGATTATTCTCATGTTTTACAAGATGGTCATATTTTCTTTTAATTGTCATATGCGGTTATTGAAATGGACTCCTTTTTTTGACATAAAGGAGGAATCTCCCATCGTTCCAGTGTGGTTGTCTATTCCTAACCTTCACATGCCTCTCTAGTTGGACTAAGCAACTACTTCTAGCACTAGATCTTGTTCGGATACTTGTGGAATTGGATATCACTAAAAAATATCCTAAGGAAATCGTTTAGGGTCAGAAAAATATGGCTATTTACAAAAAGTAGAGTTTGAAAACTTCCATGTATTTTGTTCCCATGGGCATGGATTTGTTGATTATTTTGTAGCTCATCCATCTAAAGAAAAATCCTATGTTACCCAAAGCTGCTCCATCCATTAAGGCCACTTTGAATGAACCTCAAAATGATATGGCTACTAATACAACCACTCCAATACTTGATAAAATGACCCCAGTTCATAGCCACCAACCGAATCAAAGATGGACACAGCATTTACCGGTTGGCTCACTTCCTATTAAGGAATAGGCTTCTCATGTTGGAACCCATTTACAAAATAACAATATTGAGATTAATAAATCTAATAGCCTCTGGATCCCCTAGTGGTGATTCCCTCACTAATGCTTATATCTAATTATCCATTAGCTAAAGGTCAAATGAATACTAATGTAGGATTGGAAGATGCGATTTAGAGATAACTTCTACTCGATTTAGGTATTTGTGTTTTCCTAATTGAATCCCTCATGTGCTTCCTCTTCTCATCTTAATCCAAAACCTAAACTACATCACCTTGAAGAAATGACTTTTAACCTCCAAGCTCCTCTTGGCAACAAACACTTAATTGAACATTCTATCGATGGTGAGGCGTAGGTTTGGCCAATGAGTTCCATACGCTTATAAAAAAGAGAAACAAATCATCTAATTCTAAATTTCCTAGCTAGTAACTAGATCTGGCTCCTTTCAACTAAATGGTCTCTTTCTTGATCTAGAATGCGAGAGGGATAGGTTCCCTCTCTGTTCATAATAAACTCGGCAACTTAGTTCGCACCCATAACATTTCTTTCCTGGCAATCTTGGGACCCTTTATCCTTCCTTCTAGCATTCAATCTGCTGCTAGAATGATCGCTTTGATAGTTTTTCGCTAACTCGAGTAATAAAATTTGGATCTTTTGAAAAATCCTTTTGCTTTTCATATTATCTAGAATCTTCACCAGGTTGTGAATGCTAAATCACTTTTGGCAATTGGTGCTGTTTTGGTTCTTGTGTTTATGCTTCTTGCAATAAGTATGGTAGAAAGTCCCTGTTGGAAGATGGGTTTCTCATCCTCGGTTAATGCTCCCGGATCATGGGTGGGGATTTTAACACTATCTCTTCCACTTGAATGAGTGGGTGGAAATGCTCCTAACCTATTCTACATGGAGGAGTTTAATAATATGATTACGGATTGTCACCATATCGATCTAGGTTTTATTGGCTCTCAATTCAATAATCATAGACTTTAGCAAAGACTATACAGGATTTTGTTTAATGATCTATGGATCAATTATTTTCTAATTACTTTTATTGAACACCTCAGTAGAACCTTATCGATCATTCCCTTTACTAATCTTTGTTAAAGTTAGCAATCCCCTCTTCTCATATTCCTTTTCATTTTCGTAATATGTGGCTTATAGATGATAGATTTTGAGGTGGTTGCTAATTGGGGAGATCCTCTCTATCCTGATGATTCTAATATTGGGATGAAGAGATTATGACTTAAATTAAAAAGCTTAAATAATTCCTTAAATGGTGGAACAAACACTACCTCATAAATCTTTTCACATACATAAAAGATTTAGAATAAGAATTCATAGCTTTAGAAGAAGCTGCTATTCATGATACCTCCAAAAGTATCTTATTAAAATAAGCCAAAGATAAGTTAACATGCTATCAAGATATGGAGGAAACCTATTGAGGCAAAAGGCTTTCGTTAAAAAATATCGGAGGGAGATAGGAATACCAAATATTTTCATGCTATGTTCAAAAAGAAAAAGGCCCTCAATCACATAAACAAAATCAAAAATAATGATAATAGTTGCTGTTCTGACGACAAGGAAATTGTTGAATCGGGTGTAGCCTTTTTTTTACTAATCTCCTTAATAATAATGTGTCCTATGAGGAATTAGCATGGCCTGAAGTTATTCCTAAGATCATTACTGAAGAAGATAAAAAAATGCTTACCTCTTTACACTCTGAATTTGAAATTGCATACACTTTACAAACTATGAATATGGATTCTGTGGCTGGTCCTGATGGATTCACGACCTTATTCTTTCAAATGTGTTGGAATATTATCAAAGAAGATGTGGTTAAAGTCGCTCTAGATTTTTCTAAAGAAAATACTCTCCCAAATACTTTTCTAGTACTTCCATTATTCTAATTCCTAAAATCGATAATCCTAAATGTTTTGGAACCATTTTAGACCTATAAGCCTATGTACTCTTTTAATAAGCTCATATCTAAGATCCTAGCCAAAAGACTAGGTATTTAATTCCTAAAATAATTTCCCCCAATCAAATCAATTTTGTCAAAGGTAGATCTATCTCTGATAATGTGTTGTTAGCTCAAGAAATTGTCCATGATTTAAATACTATTGGTGTGGGAATCTAGTTTTTAAGTTGGAAATTTCCAAAGCTTACGATAATATTGGTTGGACTTTCCTCTATAAAATTCTGAAACTTTTTGGAATTTTCAATCCGTTTATTACTTTATTCAAGAATGGTATCAAAAACTTTGGGATCTCTTTACTTATTAATGGCAAGGTTTATGGCTTCTTTTCTTCTACCCATGGGATAAGGCAAGGGGATCCCCTTTTTCCGGCCCTTTTCATTATCATAGTGGAATATCTCTCTCGGAGTCTTGAACTATTGTTTCTTAAAATGCCTAACATGTTCTACAAGACTAGGGGTGGTTTTCCTATATCTCACCTCAGCTTTGCGGATGATTTCATTATTTTCTTCAATGGTTCTACCCGATACATTAAGAAACTGTGTAAGTTCTTTATTCAGTTTGGTAGGGAAAGTGGTTTAAAAATTAACCCTCACAAAAGTGGCTTTATTGCTAGTAAATTGATTCCTCATCCTAGGATAAATACTATTAAGAGTATTACAAGATTTGCATATCATATTCTCCTATTAAGTGTCGGGTACTCGTTTATATCATGAGGTGATTCAAAAAATTTATAAGAAAATTTCTCACGAATTTTACCTTCTATCTTTGGAGCAGACTTGTCGATTAAAAGCATTCTCCGCTCCTTACTCTTTATTTACTTTCCACTATTGTCCATTTCCACCTCTATCATTAAAAAGATTAATCATCTTTTCAACAAATTCTTTTGGGGTTCTACTTCATCCTAAAAAAAACTCATTAAGCTAGCTGGTACATTGTGGTCCTTTGAATGAAGGTGGTTTAGGTTGTAAAACTTTAGAAGATTCTATTAAATACTTTTCTTACAAAATGTGGTGGAATCTTAGAAGCAATTACAACTGCTGGTTGAAATTCTTCCTCGATAAATATTTTAAGAGTAATCACCCCTCATTTGTTCTTTCAAACTGATGGATTTCCCAGTGTGGAGAAGACTTTGTAACATCAAGTGGGCTGCTAAGAGCCGATCTCCTGGGGTGTGAATTCTGGTTCATCCATTTTTTGGCTAGATAATTGGCTGTGTTTGGGTTCTATTGACTCCTTACTCAATACTCACTCTATTGACAGGATTAAGGTTAGCCATTTCTAATAATTCCCGGGATATAGCTCATTAGGTTCCCATGTACCCAATGTGATCGAACAAATCCTTAATATTAATCCAACATCCAATAGAGCTGATCAAATCCTGTTTAACATTTCCTCCTCTAGAGATTTTGTTTTTAAGGATGCAAGCTATTAGATTTAAAAGTCAAGACTATCTAGTTTTTTCCTAAAATCTAGAGTAATTCTATCCCTTCCTCATATTCGGTTCTTACTTGGCGTATCCTTAAACACTACATTCTTGTGGATGCCATTCTCAAAAAAAAGACTTTCATATTCCATCCAAATGTCAATGTTTCTTACACATTGAAACTACGGACCATGTATTCATTAATGGCCCCATTGCTAAAGTCCGCATTGGTATGATAGTTTATTTAATACTTTTTATTTGATGGATCTCTTTCTATATTGTGCCTTTTAAATAATTTCCTATCCTCTTCCTCAAAAGGACATGTCAAATGTGTTCGCTATTACTTTACTATGTTATATCCGGTGGGAAAGAAATGATGCTAAACATAGTGATATTCCTATGAACTTTCACCATGTTATTGCTAGAACCAAGTGTAAAATTGCCTCCCTTTATAAAGTTTAACCTTCTTTCTCCTTCTAGCTTCAAAGGTGTCAAGCATATGGCCACTTATTTTGGGATTTCCATCTTCATCGAGGTAGATTTTATTTGTAAGACTATTTATTGGAGAAAACCCAACTATCATATCATTAAGGCTAATATTGATGGATCTGTTATGGGGCTCTATGGTTGTGGGGGTATTTTAAGAGATTTTAAAGGCAAGATGATTGTTGCTTTTGCTATTCCTTTAAGACCCCATTCTATTCTTTTTGCTAAACTTTATGGCTTGCATTATGACATATCGTTATGCATTCAGAAAGGATTTAAAAAATGTCTGAAATTGATGCTCTCCTCCTTTCGAATTTATTAAATTTCGGAGCGCATGGCAATGCTAAAGTTTACTATATTCTTAACGACACGAGGAGGCTTCTTGCTTCTCTTGATTATCATATTTCACATATTTATCGAGAAGGGAACTCGTGTGCTGATTTTCTTGCTAATTGGGTTGCAAAATCCTCTATGCTGAATATATTCTCTTATGATAATATCCCTCCCTTATTTCGGGGACTTATAAATTTAGATAAAAGTGGTTTGCATTATGTTAGGAACATGTAAGCTTTTAATTTTGCCTTTTTTCTCAACCTTTTGGCTCGGTGAGGTCTTTCCTCCCCTTTTAGGAGCGTATGGAACTTATTTTTGTACAGAAAATCAACGTCTCTTAAGTGCTATAACCTAATTATTGGATTGAAGTGTTTCTATATGGGATATGATGATATAGTGTATCATTTTCTGTTTATTTTCTATTTTCTGTTTATTGTGCGCTTATTAAATATTTCTATGTAGTCGTTAGGGCTATTTTTCAAGGCTGCTTTTGCCTATATACCTAACTGCTGCAATGTCTATCTTACTATTTATTTGAATGGCTTGCACACTTATTTGGCAAGATGTTCTTCTTTCATTATCTGGAAATGCTTGTCCCCTTTCTTTTTTTCGGGATGTGGTTTGAGGTTTCGACATTCCAGTTTTTTACTAAGCCTGTATGGTGCTTTTTGACCTTGAGTTGTGTGTATGCCTTCCTTTGGGTTTGGTGTATTGTGGTCGCTAGTATCACATTATTTCGCCTTTCAACACCTCTGTGGGTGTTAGTCTGAAGTTTTTTGGGCTTTCATTATAGTATCAAGCTTTCCTGGACTTATTATATGGAATATCCCTTACTCTATTATGATCTTTTCTTTTGGATCTATTTATATCTGGTGGTATTTAATTGTAATATGAAACTGGGGGGGTGGAGATTAGTGTGGATTATTTATTGGAGAGCTGTTGGCAATATATGAAAGGGACCTGCTGGAATTTCTGGAGTTCGGTCTGTTCGACCTGGGAGTTGTGTATGCTTTTCTTTTGGTTTGGTGTATTGCAGCTACGTGCTGGTTGGATTAACAATTTAATTATATTATCGTGGTATTTATTTAAGTCTCATTGGAACTGGATGCTTCTTCCTATCTTGTTAAGCTTGTTACAATTTAATTGTATTATGGATCTTGGGTGGATTGGTGTGGATTGTTTATTTGATAGCTGTTGGCACTATATGGGCTCTAATGTTGATAAAGGAATGTGAAATTCATTTCATTCATTGAAACTTTGTGGATCTCTTTTCATTGGTTATACTATTCTGTTGAGCTACATGATTTCTCTATGGATAGGCTGTTTCCACAGGTTTGTTTTCTTTGATGGGTGGCGGATTACTTCCCTTCCTTGGTTGGTAGTAGCATGTGTGCTGTGTCCCTCCTTTACTACCGGATGCACATGTATGTGGCGCCAAGTCGGTGGAGTGTTTGGAGCCCCTAAAATTTTACTATTTCTTTCCTTTATGCTTATCCCTTAGATTTAACTCTTATTTTATTGGTGCTAACTGCTCTTCTAGTTGTTTGTGGTCCTTTTCTTTTCTCAAGTATCAAGCAAGCATTTTCTTTGGGACGTAAACTCTTTTCAACTCATCATCTCTTGTTGTTGAGCATGGCGGTTTGCTCCTATGGGCCTTTTACTCTCCATATTTTTTTGGGTATTTTCTTTGCTTTTGATGTGTGGGTTGTACTTAGATGGGGGATTTACTCTTTAGGATGATTGTAGCTCTTTGAGCGGTAGACTCTGAGTTTATCGCCTCATAAGGATCTTGTAACCTTTTTTTTTTGTGAGCAATAAAATTCCCCTATATGGGGTTTCCTAAAAAAAAGAATATATATATAATAGACTAATATAGCCAAATAATATATTGGTGAAGCTTTATTATACGAACTAATTTAACTTAAAATAGACCTATTTAACCCTATAAGATCAAAGTCAAAATATTGATTAAACATAAGACCTCAAATAAATTTCAATAGGTTAAACATATCTCACTTAAGACTAATTAGCTCTAAATTAATTATTGGAAGAACCTACCACCACTTAAAATTTCTTTATCTAATAAGTTTGGTGGCCAGAAAATTAGCTTTTGATTTTCTATGAGAAAATTTGTCAAAAATTCTAATGGTAATTTATGTCAAAAATTACTGCCAAATTTAATTAGTTATTTTGAGTCAATGAATCAAATCAATTTGTGAAACCTATGTTAAAGGATTAAACCATCAAACTTCGTATGTTCTAACCATAATTAATAATTAGATTAAGCTAAGATCCCCTAGGTAGGTCATTAATAATTATGTTGAAAATAATCATGGCCTACCATATTAATAGGTCATTATTATTTATCAATGACTAATATAGCCAAATAATATCTTGGTGAAGCTTTATTAGACTTTCTGAACTAATTTAACTTAAAATAGACCTATTTAACCCTATAAGATCAAAGCTCTCAAATTGGCCATATTGATTAAACATAAGACCTCAAATAAATTTCAATAGGTTAAACATATCTCACTTAACACTAATTAGCTCTAAATTAATTATCAAAAGAACCTACAAACACTTAAAATCTCATTACCTAATTAGTTTGGTGGCCAAAAAAATAGCTTTTCATTTTCCTTGAGAAAATTTGTCAAAAATTCTAATGGTAATTTATCTATCGAAATATAAAATTTTTTTAACTTAAATGTTTAAAATGTTACTAAAAAAACTAAAAATGTAAAATAAAAAGGGCCTTTTTAACTATAATTTTTTTAAATAATTAAAGAAGATATGCATTGTAATATTTGATTTAAATATTACTTCATAGATTAGAAAATAAAATTATAGTTAAATATTTTCAATACTATAGTGTTGCATGTAGGGATGTGTACATCCATAGATTCCATATTAGAAATTTTAAATGTGGGCTCACATATGAATTTAATTATACATTATGCATTATCTTATTTTTTAAGCCTATTAATTTTGTGATCAAATAAAGATTAATTAATTTTAGGCTTTTGAGACATCTTATTTATTTTATATGGAATTATCGTGTGTAGAAACCGGACAATTTATTTTATTTTAATAATGTGGTGAAATAAAGTAAAATGCACTCAAGTATAAATAGGGTCATGGTTTCCATTCTAAAGAGTGAAGTTCTCATTTTTCTCATATCTCATCTTGAGTGAAAAGAAGTCTCTCTCTCTCTCTCTCTCTCTCTCTCTCTCTCTCAAGAACACCCTTTAGAAGTAGACAAAAAATCCGCATTAGCTCTTCTATGGATTCATGAACTCGATTAAATCTTCTTGATGATTTGACATGAGATCCGAACTAGATAAATTTATTTTTATTTTTATATGTTTCCAACAAGTGGTATTAGAGTGATTATCATGTTGAATCGTTGAGAAATGATTTTTTTTCTTCATCTTTTGTATTGATTATTTAAAAATTTTAGATCAAAGTACATGATTCAAAATTTTCAAGCAAATAATTTGGTCATTTGCATGAAGTATCGATATTTTTTAGATGGCTTTTCTATTATTGATTTTGAGTAAAATAATATAGCTAAATTTGCTTTATACTTTGATCACAATTTTAATTTTTATGTGATCGATATATTTATTCTTGCCATTGTGATCTTAATATAAAAAAATGTATATAAAGTGTTTATAATATGAAACGATATTTCATATTTAAAAAAAATATGAAACGTTTTTCTTACAACCGTTTATAATATGAACCGATATTTCAGTTTTAAAAAAAAGGAAAAAAAAAGAATATGGAACATTTTTTACTGAATATATATATAAATATATATAAGTTAGTATAAATGTTATAATTATTTCATTTAATTGGTTTCATCCATTTCGCTTAGGGTATATATATAAATATATATAAGTTAGTATAAATGTTATTTTTATTCCATTTAATTCAATTTCATCCGTTTCTCCTTACTACTTGCTTAGTTATTACATTTATTTATTTTTAACATTTTATATTATAATTTATAACTGAAATTATTTGCTATATGCATTATTTATAATGTTTCATATTCATTTCAAATTTTAAATTCATCTTTGTTAATCTGAAATATTTTACTGTTGCGTGCTAGAAAACCAGTTGCGATAAAGTAAAAGTTTTCTCCTTAGCTTCGTTATGAAATCCAGCACACACAGGTATAAAAAGTGTGAACAATAAAACTCCAGAATTTTTACTTGGAAAATCTCGAAAAGAGGGAAAAACCATGGGGCCTAGCCTAGTAAAAAGCTTCCACTATGTATCTATTTCAGAGTACAAGATCTTCCCGATACCGGGATTACAGAATTGTTTATGAGAAAGGAACAACAGCTATGTGACAACGATCAGGTTGTAACAGTTACTAGTAGTAGCAGATGATGGTGAACTGTGTGGAGCAACCACCGGTGGAAATGCGGGGAACAATTACTGGCAGAAATACAGGGAACAATCACCGGCAGAAGTGCAGGGAACAATCACTAATAGAAGTCATCATGATGGAGACCGAGATTGACGAAGGATCAACGTGGCCGGCGGCGGTTGACGAGTCAGTGGCGACGATTGTGCTTGGAGGATCTTTAGAGCTCTCCTCTCTCTTGCCTCCCCTCATATGAGGAATGACGGGCTATGAGTGGAGGAGTGGCCTCTCTACAAATACATGCAAAATCCGAACCACTCCTCTCCATCGGATGGCTCATGATGATTACCTTGATCATATGATATATTTTGTGTATTTTAAAACTCAAATAAAGTCAGAATTGTAAGATATTTAGCTTGTCAAGCTCCAGACGCCGATTTGACTATAAACACTCCATATTCGAGAGCTTTTTAGGAATTTAACTGATGTATCAAAGTTTCCAATAATATTTTAAGTGCTTGATCTCGACCAGTTTCAATTTCTGATCAGCTTGCTTTCGGCATCAAGATTCGTGCTTCGACTAGAGGAATTTTCAGAGTCATATCAGTTGCCTCTCTATTTTTGGATGATATTATCTTAATCATCAAAAAATATATGTGCCAAGTACATCAAAATAGCAAATTCTTCAACGAAATCTGCAGGTACATTAACCACACATTTTGAGAGAACAGATCTTCATGTAAGCACAAGATTATGACTAGCGATGCACAACCACAAATATATATGTATGCGCGGCGCAAAATTCGAGGTTATGGACCTATCCAGAACTAGGCGCGGGTTAATGCGGCGATGTATGCGTCAGCACTCTGACGCTATGCCGCTGGTTGGTTGGTGCAGTCGCGACCGCTGGCGCTGCAACGGTCATGGCGGGTCGGCAATGGCTCGGCTGCTGGAGGACCGCAGAATGGGCCTCGAAGCGTGGAACGCAGTCGCGTGGTCGGCGCCGGGCTGACGCAGCTGCTGGTCGGGTGGCATGTGGGAGGCAATGGCCGGACCGTCGGCTGGTCATGATTCTGATCGCGGCCTGCGAAGGCGGCAGCGACGGACGATGGTTTAAACGGTGGACGGTGAAGTGCGGCGGACCGCTGCAGCGTCTCCGTGTAGAAAACGCCCATTTTGTCCGTTTTCATCCGTTTGGCCCATTTTAGCTGCGGTTTGGATACTTTTACCCTTTTGCCCCTAAAGGGGTCTATAAAACCCCAGGGCTGGGGAGAAGGCACCTTCTCTTCTTCTTGAGAGAAGGTCGTTCGGAGGTGATCAAGGCCCACGATACCTACATCGTTGTTCCAGTTTTCCCTCGAAGAGGCGCCAACCTACCCTTCGGACCGTCCGGTTTGAGGCGATCAGGCCCGCAGCATTATTCCGTTTTCCCTCGAAAGAGGCCTCGTGACCGTCCGGGTTTGGAGGCGATCAAGGCCGCAGATTTACGCCGTTGTTCATTTTCCTCGAAGAGGCATCAACCTCCCGGACCTCGTTTGAGGCGAGGCCCGCGGTCGACGCCGTTGTTCGATTTTCCCTCGAAGAGGCATCAACCGCTCGCCTCGGCCCCGCCGAGGCAATCACCGCGACGGCGAAGATCGGGCGACAACGATGCTCGACGATGGCAATAATGTGTGGTGGCGCGATGCGCGAAGCGGTGGTGGTGCGAGAAGGCGATGGTGGTGACCGAGATTGCTAAAGATGGTCGGGCGATGTGACCCGGCGGTATTGAGCGATGATCAGCGGTGAGGTCGACGGGTGGTCGCGAACAATCCGGCCATGGTCATTGGCGGCCTGAGTCAGCGGGAATGACCAATAATGGCGGTGATGACCGGCTAATGCGGCGACCGGTGAATCGCGGACCGCCAATGGTGGTAGCCGACGGGTATCGCAATAATAATTGGAGACGTCAACGCGGTGACCGATGTCATAGTCAGCGGGATGACCGCAAGATTGCCGATGCTCGGCGGACCGCAAGTCGGTGGTGATCGACTCTGTGGCCGGCAGCGACCACGATGGTTGGTAATGGGGTGATCAGTGGGCAACCGGCAAAATAGGCAGACGGCGGTAGCTGGGATGACCGGGCGTGAAGATTGCCGACGATGACATGGCGGATCAGCGATGGTAGTGACAGCGACCGATGATGTCACAGCGACCGGCGAATAATGGTGGCGGCCGACGGGTGGCAGCAAGAACCGGCGCGTGATGGCAGACCGACGCCGTCGCGGGGGATAACCGCCACGGTGGTGACCGTAGCTGAATGGTAGCGACCGCGTTGGCAGCGCCAACGGGGTGGTCGGCACGAAATGGCATGGTGACATCGCTAATCGAGTCGCATGCGATCGATGATGGTGGTGACCGCGATTGCCGATAATGGTCGACCGCGACAGAATCGGCGGCGGTGAAGTAGGCAATAACCGACGGTCTAGAGCGTAATCGGTGATGATAATGGTCGCAGGCATCAGTGGGATGACCAACGTGATGGTGGTGACGCCAAGATTGCCGCGATGAGCAGACCGGCGACGAGTCAGCGTGACCACGAGTGGCAACGACGGTGGTAGCCACCACCGGCAACGGGAGACTAGCGCGTAGGCCGCGGGATGAAATGATGGTGGTGACCCGAGATTGCCAACGATGGTCGTGTGGTTGGAGGCCGATGGGGTGACCGCAACCGGCAACGGTGGTTACGGCGGATCTTTGACCTATCCAGGTTGTTTTTCGAGTGTGACTAACGTATGAAAGGGGGCTGAACCAATACGAGAATTTTGACCCATTTTGTTAGAGTGTTTGCTCGATGACGTTAACCTGTGTGGAATAGGTACAAAGTTTTGACCTATCCGAGGTTGATTGTCATAGTGTTTGCTTGATGACGTTAACTTGTATGGAAGAGGTTGAATTGAATTCGCTGAGGATATTTGACCCATCTGAGGTTATTTTCGAGTGTGGCGACGCATGGAAGAGGTTGAATTGAATCCGAGATTTTGACCCATCCGAGGTTGTTTGTCGAGTGTTACCCGAGTTAACGTGTGGAAGGGGCGTAGAAGTCCACCAAGGACCTTTTGACCTATCTAGGTTATTTATCGAGTCTTTGCTCGACGTTAACCTGTGGAAGAGGTCAGGAAGTCCACCAACCTTAAGACCTATCCTAGGTTGTTTGTCGAGTGTGACTCGGACGCAACTGTATGGAATTAGAATCGCCGTGGATTTTGACCTATCGAGATTATGTCGAGTGTTTACCGACGTTAACGTGGAGTAAAAGTTTTGACCTATCCGGTTGTTTGTCATAGTGTTTTTCAATGACGTTAACTTGTATGGAAGAGGTTGAATTGAATGGTGATCTTTGACCCATCTAAGATTGTTTGTCAGAGTGTTACCTGATGACGTTAACCTGTATTAAAGAGGTTGATTTGAATCATATTGACCCATCCAAATTGTTTGTGAGTATTACGATGAAACAATGGAAGGGGGTAGGAAGTCCACCAAGGACCTTTTGACCTATCCAGGTTATTTGTCGAGTCTTCGATGACGCAACTGTGGAAGAGGTCGGAAGTCCACCAAGGAACTTTTGACCCATCCTAGGTTGTTTGTCGAGTCTTTGATGACGGCGTTAACTGTATGGAAGAGGTCAGAAGTCCACTAAGGACCTTTTGACCCATCCTAGGTTGTTTGTCGAGTCTTTGCTCGATTAACATGGAAGAGGTAGGAAGTCCACCAAGGACCTTTGAGACCCTAGGTTGTTTGTCGAGTCTTTGCTCGATGACGTTAACTGTATGGAAGAGGTCGATTAAAACATCCGTTTGTGATTGCCAAAGTTGCTCTTTAACCTTTTCATTAGTATTTGATTTGCTTCAACTGAGATAATCAATTAGATATCCGAATATTGATTTGGATAATCTTTTGAGATTAAGATTTGCCCCATGTTTCGACAAAATCAAGAAGTTTGATGAATGTTTATTCTTCACTTGCGCTCCTTAAAAGCTTGAAATGCTACATCTCGATGGTGGTTTTGTTCTTGTTGGGAACTTGGGGGCCATACGATATAATGGGAATCGCACACGGCAAACTATTATGCCTTAAAACCAAGAGTAAAAGTTTTCTTTAGTTGTGAAATCCACACATGTATGAAAAGTGTGAACAATAAAACTCAATTTTTTACATGGAAAACCTCAAAAGAGGGAAAACCACTGCCGAAAAGCTTCCACTATGTATCTGTTGAGTGGATCTTCCGATATCGGATTACAAATGTATATAAGAAAGGAACAACTATGTGACAACGATCAACAGCTTGCCAAGTGAAAAGGATGGTGAACGCGGCAACCACCGGAAATGCGGAACAATCGGCAAAATGCAGGAACAATCACCGCAAATGCGGAACAATGGTAGAAGTCATCATGATGGACAGATGATGGCAAGGATCAACGGCGGTGGTCGGCCGTTGGCGGATCACCGTCGAGGCGGCATGTTTGGAGGATCTTTAGAGCTCTCTCCTCTCTCTTGGCCTCCCCTCATATGAGGAATGAGGGGCTATTTATAGATTGGAGAGTGGTCTCGCAAATACATGCAAAATCAAACCACTCTCCATCCATGCCTCATGATGATTCCCTTGATCATATGATGTATTTTGTGTATTTGAATGCTCAAATGAAAAAGATATTTGGCTTGTGAACCCATTGTCGAGACACTCGATTTGACTATAAACACTCCATATTCGAGAGCTTTTAGGAATTTAACGATGTATCAAAGTTTTCAATAATATTTTAAGTGCTTGATCTCGACCGCCAATTTCTCGACTGCTGCATCAAGATTCGTTTGAGGAATTTTGAGGGTCATATCATTTACATTTAATTACTTTATACAATTAATTCATGTTATAAACTTTTATATTCATTCATGTTTATAACATTGTATTCATTTTAGATTTTAAATCTATCTTTGTTAATCTGAAATATTTTACATTTAATTGCTTTGTGAAATTAATTCCAAACGGAATATTTATTAAGTAAATGTAATAATTACACTTATTGTTTAATATTTCTAAAGGTTTTCTATTTCAAAATTTTTTTATAATATTAAATATTTATGTATAAATATTCTAATTTAAATTTTATAGATATTTATTGCTTTGGCATTCGGTAAATAATTCATAATTCACTAATACATAATGGATTGCATTTCTATTGTGAAATCTAGAATGCTCATTTGTTTTATTAATTATGACATTATGCATTCTTTTCTTTTCCTCAAATACACATAGTATCTAACATATGTTTGCGATTTTGACTTTAGCTAATATTTAATATTTATTATTATTTTTAAATATTTCAAGTTTGTATCAATTGAAGTAATTGCTGGAATAATATAGTTGATATTTGTTATTTCAAAATTAATTTAAATTGAAATATTATGTCACCAAAGTGACCTCTATTATATCAATTTTTTTATTTTTGAAATATATGAATATTACATATGAATTATATTTTAATCAAAAATAATTGGCCCAAAGGAAGATTATTTTTGGCCGATTTTGCGAACAAATATGTGATGATATTAATCATGCATACAATATGTTGATCCAAAGATAGGCATATTGTTGGTAAAATTTATTATCATATTTGTTGACTATAATTTTAGAGTACCATTTACAAATTATTATTTATGTCTAAAGACTAAATTACAATGTTGTGTTAGGTATTTCATATGTATATTTTATTAAATATTTTATTTCAAGAATATAATTTGTTTACATTATATATGCACAAGAAAATGACAATGTTGTTAACTGTGAGTATTGTTTTTGTTCTTTTCAATTAATGTTTCTTCTATATCTATCAATTTGAATAACTTTCCAGTGCTCAACGGCACTAACTTTAAGAAATGGAAAGAGCATATGACCATTGTTCTTGAGTGTATGGATCTTGACTATGTGATTCGGACTGAACGTCCTCCCGCTCTTATTATAGAAAGTAGTATTGAATAAAGGGCTAACTTTGAAAAGTGGGAGCGTTCAAACCGCGTGAGTCTTATGATCATGGAGCATTCCATTTCAGAAACTATAAGAGGTGCAATGCTTGAAGAGGAATGTGCTAAAAAAATTTTAAGCCAAATAGTAGACCGTTGAAGTTCTCAAAGGTCGTGAGTATTATTCTTAGTAAACTGCTTTCAATGCGTATAAAGGCAATGGAAGTATAAGGGAATACATTAGGGTGATGTCTAATTTTTTACTAGAGAGCACTAAAATTATAGATATCTGATGACATTTTTGTACACTTAATTTTGATCACTTTTTCTGCACAATTTAATCCTTTTAAGATAAGTTATAATACTCAAAAGGAAAAATGAACTCTTAATGAGCTCATTGCTCAATATGTGCAAGAGTAAGAGAGATTGAAACATGACAAAATAGAAATTGCTCACTTTCGTGCGCAATTATGATCGATCCCTCAAAGAACCTCGCCCAAATCCTTTAATGGCTTCTAAATCTTTCAATGATGTGTAAGGCAAAGAATCCCGGTGAGTCTTTCGAATTTGTTTCTACGTCCTTCCGAGGTGTACCCATGATCATGTGTTCGGATTCAATGGTTGAAAAGCATGCTAAACCTTTTGAATTTGCTTTGGTTGGTAAATTTGCTCTGCAACGCCCTTTTACAAAATATCAGCCTTTCTTCATAATGAAATTTTCCGAGTTTTTCGGTGGGTGCGATTGATTCACGATGTATTGATTCAAGCCTAATGATTTGGATTCTCTTGTGTTTCAAGATGATCATATTTTGTTTCGACATTAAGGAGGAATCTCCTATCGCTCCGTTTGTATTCTAACCGTGTGCATTTCTTTAATCCCAGTTTCTCTATACTATGGTCGTCATTCTTCCAGGATCAAGCAACCGCTTCGCTGGATACTTGTGGAAATGGATATAACTAAAAAATATCCTAAGAAATCTGGTTAGGGTCAGAAAAATTTGGCTATTTATAAAAGTAGAGTTTGAAAACTTTATTGTATTTTGATCCCATTGTAAAATTCATGTGCATGGATTTGATTGTTTTAGCTCATCCGCATTTAAAAGAAAAATCATGTGTTATCCAAAGATGCTCCATCCATTAAGGCGACTTTGAATGAACCACAAAATGATATGACTACTAATACAACCCAAATACTTGATAGAAATGATCCGGGTTCAAAGCCCCAACCCGAATCTAAGATGGATACGTTGAACATTTACCGGTTGGCTCACTTCCTATTAAGGAACAGGCTCCTCATGTTGGAATCCATTCTCAAAATAACAATATTGACATTAATGCCTCTAATAGCCTCGGTTCCCCAGATTCCCTCACTAATCGTATATCCCTACTCATTCTCCATTAGCGGTCAAATGAATACTATTGTAGGAATGGAGGATTTGCGTATTTAGAGATAACTTCTACTCTTGATTTAGGTATTTGTGTTTTGCCTAATTCTAATCCCTCTTGTGCTTCCTCTTCTAACCGATCTAAATCCAAAACCTAAGTTACATCGGTCATCAACACTGAATTGGAAGAAGGAGAAATGACTTTTAACCTCCAGGCTTCACTTGGCAACAAACACTTAACTGAACACTAACGATCTGCTGGTGAGGTTGTAGGTATGGACAATGACTTCCATACATTTATAAAAAAGAAACAAACCATCTAAATCTAAATTTCATATCTTTGCTAGAGTAACTAGATCTGGCTCCTCTCACCCAAAGTAAATGGTCTTTTTCTTGATCTGGAATGTGAGAGGGATAGGTTCCCTCTCTGTTCGTAATAGACTCAACAACATAGTTTGCACCCATAACATTTCGCAATCTTGGAACCATTTATCCTTCCTTCTAACATTCATTCGATGAATGATCTTTGATAGTTTTTTTCACTAACTCAAAACAAAATTTGGATCTTTTGGAAAAATCCTTTTGTACTTCATATTATCTAGGATCTTCACCTGGTAGTGAATGTTAAAATCACTTTTGGCAATTGGTGATATTTTAGATCTTTTGTTTATGCTTCTTGCAATAGGTATGGTAGAAGGACCCTGTGGGAAGATGTTAATCCCATCTGGTGGGTGGGGATTTTAACACTATATCTTCCTCTTGAATGAGTTGGTAGAAATACTCCTTACCTATTCTCCATTTTAATAATATATGATTGTTGTCACATCTAGGTTTTATAGGCTCTCAATTCACCTGGAATAATCACAGACTTTGGCAAAGACTAGATAGGATTCTATTTAATGATCTATGGAACAATTCCTTTTCGATTACTGAACACCTAGAACCTTATCCGATCATTCCCCTTGCTAATCTCTAGTACTAATCCCCTTTATCGTATTCCTTTCCGCTTTCAAAATATGTGGCTTATGGATGATAGATTTTAGGTAGTTGCTACTAATTAGGGAGATCCTCTTTATCTCGATGATTATTGTGATGAAGAGATTATGGCTTAAATTAAAAAGGCTTAAATAATTCCCTAAATGGTGGAACAAAAACTGCTTCAAAAATATTTTCACAAACATAAAAGATATAGAACAAGAAGTCATAGCTTTAGAAGAAGCTGCTGTTATTCATGATACCTCCAAAAATATCTTATTAAACCAAGCCAAAGATAGGTTAACTTGCTATCAAGACATAGGAAACCTACCGGTGGCAAAAGGCTTCGTAAAAAGATATCGGGAGATAGGAATACCAAATATTTTCATGTTATGTTCAAAAGAAAAAGGCCCTCAATCACATCAAGAAAATCAAAAATAATGATAAGGAATTTGATTCGTGTATCTTTCTTCACTAATCTCCTTAATAATAATGTCTCCTATGATGAATTAGCATGGCATGAGGTTATCCCTAAGATCATTACTGAAGAAGATAACAAAATGCTTACCTCTACCCTCTGAATTTGAAATTGCATCCACTTTACAGATTAAGAAAATAGATTCTGTGGCTAGCCCTAATGGTTTTATGACCTTATTTTTTCAAAAGTGTTGGAATATTATCAAAGAAGATGTGGTTAAAGTTTTAGATTTTTTTTAATGGAAATATCCTTCCCAAATACTTTTCTAGTACTTCCATTGTTCTAATTCCAAAAATAGATAATCTAGAACTTTAGAACCCTTTTAGACCTATAAGCCTATGAACTCTTTTTAATAAGCTCATATCTAAGATCCTAGCCAAAAGACTAGGTAATTTACTTCCTAAAATCATCTCCCCCAATCAAACGAAGTTTTGTTAAAGGTAGATCCATCTCTGATATTATGTTGTTAGCTCAAGAAATTATCCATGATTTAAATACTAAGGTTCTCTGGGAATCTAGTTTTGACATTTCCAAAGCTTACGATAATATTATGGACTTTCCTCTATAAAATTCTTACTCTTTTGGATTTTCCAATTCTTTTATTACATTAATCAAGAATGGTATTGAGAACTCGGATTCTCTTTACTTATTAATGGCAAGGTTCATGGCATCTTTTCTTCCTCACATGGGATAAGGCAAGGGGACCCCCTTTCTTTGGCCCTTTTCATTATCGGATGGAATATCTCCAAGTCTTGAACTGTTGTTTTGTAAAATGCCTAACATGTTCTACAAGACTAGGGGTGGTTTTCCTATCTTTCACCTCAGCTTTGTGGATTGATTTCATTATTTTCTGCAATGGATCTACCCGATACATTAAGAAACTGTGTAAGTTCTTTATTCAGTTTGGTAAGGAAAGTGGCTTAAAAATTAACCCTGCCAAATGTAGTTTTATTGCTAGTAAATCGATTCCTCCTCCTAGGATCAAGACTATTAAGTGTATTACGGGTTTGCCCATCTTATTCTCTATTAAGTACCTGCTTTATATCGTGGTGCTAAAAGATCTTTCCTTTTTTATGAGGTGATTCAAAAAATTTATAAGAAATTTTCTTTCAATTCCATCTTCTATCTTTGAGAGACTTGTTCGATTAAAAGCATTCTCGCTCTTTACCTTTTATCTACTTTTCACTATTGTCCCTACCACCTCTATCATTAAAAGATTAACCATCTTATCAACAAATTCTTTTGGGGTTCTACCCATCTTCCAAAAAAACTCATTGGGCTATGGTACACCTATTGGTCCTTTGAATGAAGGTGGTTTAGGTTGTAAAACTTTAGAAGATTCCATTAAATACTTTTCTTACAAAATGTGGTGAAATCTTAGAAATGAGCTACCGGTGAAATTCATCCCCAAATATTGTAAGGGTAATCACCCCTCATTTGTTCTTTGAAAATGGGGATTCCCAGTGGGAGAAGACTCGCAATATCAAGTGTGAGGAGATGATCTCCTGGGTGTGAATGTTCATCCTTCTTTTGGCAAGATAATTGGGTGTGGGTTCTATTGACTCATTATTCAATACTCACTTTATTGACATGCTCAAGGTTTGCCATTTCATTACTAATCTTGGTTCCTATGTACCTAATGTGATCATTATCAAAATCCTCAATATTAATCCAACATCCAAGAGAGTCGATCAAACCTTGTTTAACAATTCCTCCTCCGGAGATTTTGTTTTAAGGATGTGTGGCATGCTATTAGATTTAAAAGTCAAGATTCTCTAGTTTTTCTATGATCTAGAGTAATTCTATCCCTTCCTCATTTTGGTTCTTTCTTCTTATCCTTAAACACTACATTCTTGTGGATGCCATTCTCTCAAAAAAAGGGTTTCATCTTCCATCCAAATGTCAATGTTGCTTCCATATTGAAACTGTGGATCATGTCTTCGTTAATGGCCCCATTACTGCTAAAGCCTGGCACTGGTATGATAGTATGTTTAATACTTTTCTATTTGATGGATCCCTTTCTATATTGCCTTTTAAATAATTTTCTATACTTTTCCTCGAAAGGATATATCAAATGTGTTCTGGCTATTACTTTACTATGGTATATCTGGTAGGAAAGAAATGATGCTAAACATAGTGATATTCCTATGAACTTTCACCATGTTATTGCTAGAACCAAATGTAAAATTACCTCCCTTTATAAAGCTAACCTTCTTCCTCCTTCTAGCTTCAAAGGTGTCAAGCATCTGGCCCCTTGTTTTGGGATTTCCTCCCATCTTGAGGTTGATTTTATTTGTAAGACTATTTATTGGATAAAGCCCAATTATCATGTCATTAAGGTTAATCTTGATGAATCATTGCTAATGGCTTTTATGGTTGTGGGGTATTTTAAGAGACTTTAAAGATAAGATGATTGCTGCAATTGCTATTCCTTTAAGACCTGTTTGTTCTTTTGCTGAACTTTATGGTTTGCATTATGGTATATCGTTATGTATTGAAAAGAAAAGATTTAAAAAAATATGGTTTAAAATTGATGCTCTCCTCCTTTGAATTTATTAAAGTCGGAGCTCATGGCAATGCTAAAGTTTACTATTTTCTTAACCACACGAGGAGGCTTCTTGCTTCTCTTGATTATCATATTTCATATTTATCGGAAGGGAAGGAAATTCATGTGCTGATTTTCTTGCTAATTGGGGTGCAAAATCTATGGTGAATATATTCTCTTATGATAATATCCCTCCCTTATTACGAGGCTTGTGAATTTAGATAAAAGTGGTTTGCCTTATGTTAGGAACATGTAAACTTTTAATTTTGCTTTTTGTTTCAATCGATTGGTTGGATGAGGTCTTTCCTCCCCTTTTAGAGCGTATGAAACTTGTTTTCGATCAAAATCAATGTTTCTTGGGTGTTATAACCGCTTATTGGATTGAAGTTTTTTTATATGGAATATGATGATATGGTGTTTCATTTTCTATATATTGTGGGCTTATTGAATATTCCTAAGCAATCGCTATTTTCCAAGGCTGATTTTGCCTTTATACCTAACCGCTGTAATGTTTATCTTGCTATTTATTTGAATGGTCTACACACCCTTTGACAAGAGTTTCTTCTTTCATTATCTGGGAATGGTTCCCTTTTTCTTTTGTCGGATGTAAGCTTGTTGTTTAGGCATTCCGCTTTTACTAAGCCTATATGGAGTTCGTTCTGTCCGTCCTCGGAGTTGTGTATGCTTTTCTTTTGGTTTGGTGTATTTACTGCAGTTGGATTAGCAATTTTTCTATTTTTCAACCCTGTGTGTTAGATCGGTTTTGGGATTTTCACCATTGTATTATCATGCCTTCTTAGACTTATTATATGGATATATCCACTTACTTAAACTATTTTCTTCTTGATCTATTTATATATGGTAGTATTTATTTAAGCTTCTTTGAACCGGAGGCTATTTCCTATCTTGCTAAGCTTGCTACATTTTAATTGTATTATGGAACTTGGGTGGATTGGTGTGGATTGTTTATTTGATAGGTGGCACTATATGGGCTCGATATAGGAATGGATTTCTGTTCATTGAAACTTTGTGGATTTCTTTTCATTGGTTATACAATTTCATCTACATAATTTCCTATGGATATTGTTTCCATAGGTTTGTTTTCTTTGATGGGTGTGGATTACTTCTCTTCTTTGGTTGGTAGTAGCATGTGTGTTGTATCCCTCCTTATCACTGGATGCACATGTATGTGGTCGCCCAAGTTGGTGTGAAGTTTTTGGAGCTCCCTCTAAAATTCTACTATTTCTTTCCAACTTTATGTTTATTACTTAGACTTAGCTCCTTCTATTTTATTGGTGCTAACTGTTCATCTAGTTGTTTGTAGAGTCTTTTTCTTTTCATGCGTGTATCAAGGCTTTTCCTTTGGATGTAACTCTTCTTCACTCATCATTTACTATGTTGGCAAGCGTTGCGGTTTGCTCCTTTGTGTCTTTTACTCTATATTTTTTGGGTATTGCATTTTTTTGTGTGGGTTGTACTTAGTGGATTTACTCTTTAGGATGATTGTAGCTCTTTGAGCGTAGACTCGAGTTTATCCCCTCTTAAGGATCTTGTAACCTTTTACGTGAGCAATAAAATTCCCCTATATGGGTTCCCAAAAAAACAAAAAAATATAAAAAACATAAAAAAAGTATAATATCACTAATTTACAATCACCTTATTATATGATGATCAACTCATTGCATGTACCACGTAATCATATCTATAATCCTTAATGGTTCTTGAAAATTTTAAGCAAAAAAAGATCCTACCACAATCTATCTTTTATCTTCATTTTATGTTATTTTAAAATATATTTGTTAAGAAATTATTAGAGTGTTTTTTATGTATATTTATTTTTTATTTTAAAAAACAAATAACATTATTTTTAAAAATGCTCAAAATCAAAAGATGCTTTGAGTCTTTTTTTTTAAATAATAAGTACAATTAAATTTGTTTTATTTTTAAGTAAAATAAAATAAAATAAAATAAGAAACAAAAATATAAAATAAAAAACAAAAGTGATCCCCAACGGTCCCTAAGGGTAGTTTGGGATCATTTTCTATTTTATTTTTTTGCTTTTCAATTTTTTGTTTTATTTCCAATTTTTGTTTTATTTTATTTTTATTTTATGTGAAAATAAAAACTTGTTTGATATTTTATGATTTTTATTTAAAAAAAATATTTAGTTATTATTTTAAAATTTTAATGGAAAAATAAAATAATGAAATTAATTATTACTCTAAGGGTCTCTTGCGACCACTTTTGTTTTTTATTTTTAAATTTTAAAATAAAATAAAAATATGTTTGATATTTTCTTATTTTAACATAAAGCAAAAAAAATGTTTGAGGACACAAATGACGATAATGGATGTTGACCTACATATATATTATATTGCTTAAATCGAATCAAATTGAATGAAATCGATGATCGATGAAAGTAATGCACAAATTAATTTGAGTTAAACAACCCGAATAATACTGCTCATAAAAAAGAATCACTTAGAAAATTTCAAAATTTAAAAATCTAACAAACAAGAATTTGCATAGTTTATTCAATTGTACATAATAAAACTGACAAGTTACAAATGTGACATCTTGAGATTTGAGCAAAATTATTTTGATCATCGTCGATACTACTTAAAAAATATCTTATTGCATGATAAACTACATTGATACATTTGAATCGTTAAAATACAAAGAAATACACATATTTGTAGTCGATGCACACATGAAATGTAAAATATCTACGCATATATTTATATTTTATGAGAAAGATAAAATTTATGAAAATATATAAATATATTTTAAATAATAATTATTGATAAAGAAAGTTAAATTAGTAAAATTAATCTATTATTATTATTATATATTAAGATAAATCTTGTGAGATTAAATTAATTAAAATTAATAATATTATATAATATAATTTTAAAAAAATAAATAAATCAAATTCAAATCTTTAAAAATTTGAAAAGTATGATGGTGTTTTAAAAATAAAGAAAAATAGGTTTTATATATTTTTAGTATTTTTGAAAATAAAAAATAAATTTATTTAAAAATAGAAAATTAAAAATAATAAAATAGATAAACAAACATATTTTTACTTATTTTTTCTATTTTTTAAAATAAAAATAAAAAATAGAAAACAAAAAATTGATTCCAATGGGGCCTAAGTTTTGAATTTAGCTTTTGCATCCTTTCTACTTTTTACGTTTGTATACTCATTACATTGTTGTCTTGTTTATCAAATTTATCTTTCTAATCTTCACATTCTATCAATATTTTAATCCCTTAATAGACAATATGTTCACCATAATAGGAGCATATAATGGACTTTACAGTTCTTTGCTTAGGAAGGATCTGGCCTCCCTAATATCCCTAGTTTTCCACTCAATGGACTTAATATGAGAAGCAATGTCACTGAGTTTGTCAAGGAAAAATGTATCATTGTAATCGTTTTCTCAAATCAACTCGATGTCACTGAATGCTGATATTAATGGTATGATCATTGTTAGTATTTATTAAAATTGTTAGAATACATCATGCATATGGATTGTTGCTTATTTGGTGTTGAAGTATTTGAAGATCATACAATAGTTCATTATACTAAACAATTATGAAGCATCGACTATGCACTCGGTAGTACTCCACATGCACATAAAGTTTCATATACTTTATTCTTACTTTTCTTAAATTTGCACTTGTAGGTGAAGTTCCTTGCATGATGATTGTCCAAACGAAATGATGGAACATAGTTGATTTATCGCATGTGGTGTTTCATTAGGTTACTTCTACATTTTTTTGAGCTACTCCTACAATGCATCGAGGAGAAGGAATCATGCTAAGCCTCTTGGCAACATTGCTCTCTCCTTTAGTAAATGATATTCCCCCTCTTACAATTATTCTAAATTAAATATATAAATTAATATCTCACATTCATTTTTTAAAAAAATATAGGTGGCTTATAACTAAGTTTATTGAAATCTACATCAATAAAACAAGACCTATGGAGAAGTATAGAATAGTTCCGGACCATAGCCTCTTTCAAGCAATGAGTTCATCCTTAGTTGCTTTATTGCTGAGAAATTCTATGACATGCTGAAAAATAAGAGAATTGTTCTAAAATATTCAAAAAAGCTTTGAGTTTTGTAGGGATGGTATAATATTGGAAGGTGAAGTCGCAATTAAAAGGCGATATATATAGTCATATTTGGTGTTGGCTTCAAGGGTGATGAGAAAATTTGAAATGTCTTTAAATCGTTTTTCATTTCAAAATATTGTGACCCACGAGACAATATTTTTCCACTTAATAGTTATACTTCACATTGATTAATTAGATATTCAAATATAACTTAAAATATTATTATAATAAGTGCATAAAGTTATCAAAAAAGCTTATTTGTGTTTGACTGGATAATTAGCTTAAGTTAAACTAGTTTTATAATTTAATATATTTAATTTAATGAGTGAAGCATGGCCTTGTTGATCCTATTTGGTTTGATAATAGTTTGATTATGTTCCTACATATATGTAATTTGCATGTTTGAATGTGCACTTATACATATTAATGTATTCATATACTTTATAATCTTGTATATTATAGGTTTTCATATTCATATATTTATACTAGTGTGCATACATGTGATAGATAATATAAAGATTTAATAACTTAGATTTGACTTACCAATAAATTTTATGTTTATCAACCATCTATGTTCAACTTAATAAGTTAATGAGGCAAACATGAACATAAAATTTAGCTTTCTTACACTCCTATGGTGCATGACTAAATAGGCTTATTCAATAACATTGAAAAACTATGTCAAAAAATTATTTTATAGTTAAATTTTTGATAGTATGCTTAAGAATTATTTTTAGTAAAAAGAATAATCTTATCAACACATTTATGTACTATATAGAATGCATTCAACCGAGGATTTCACAAATGGAAATAATTGGATACTCAAAGAGCACATCAAATTTATTTACTTTGGAGTTGAAGGCAATATGGTACATTTTCTTAATGGTGGATTTCAGCTCAGCATAAAATTGATGGAAGAAGATATGAAGAAATAGAATAAATACAAGAAAGAGTATGGTCATGAATATTATAGAAGATCAAGTGTTGGAATCATTCAAATATATTGTAATGATCAACTTTGTAAGGACATGGGTTATACATCTTTTGGAGTTGTTGAAATCTAATTGGTAAAAATAATATCAGTGGTTGGGTGACAACCCTCTTGATAAAATGATGAAGATTATTTGTTCTAATCAATTTTAGTAGTGATGGGAATAACATAATTTACAGTTTTAAAAGGTGTTGTGCACGCGTGTGTGTGCGCCTGTGTGTGTGTATGTGTGTGTCTATATATATATATATATATATATATATATATATATATATATATATATAGAGAGAGAGAGAGAGAGAGAGAGAGAGAGAGAGAGATTATTTGAATTTATGCAAATCTCAATGCTATGATAATCATTAACACTATTTTGTTTTGCCCTCTACCTCAAATATTAGCTCCCTCTCATCATGTTTCCTTGAAAGAGGGCATAAATGTAGGAATCAAGCAACAATTATAATCACAATAATAAATATTTTGATTTGCAATAATTTTATTAACTATTGCAATTTAGTGCTATAATAGCTCCTTTTTTAGTATAATAACTTTGTGCTCACTCTGTGTGGCTAGTGTGGCCCATGTGCCATGCACATATGTTGCACATTTTTTTTGGTATGTAAAATTTTATAAGATTGTGGTGAGATTTGTGATGCTCTATCCTGTAGAGTTGGCCATAAAAATAGAAGTATAAAACTAAATGTTGCGAGATGAAAATACTCGTGGATAAGTGGATTTACACTTAAACGACAAAATGCAAGATAAATACATACACACATATATATATATATATATACATATATATATATATATGAAAAGGTTGGAGTATTTTCAATGAAGATTAGATTAGAGAGAGTCATAAATGGTTTGTTCACATAAAACATTGGTTACTTGATGTCCCAATTAGGAGAGTAGATGCTTTAGATGCCTATGTTAAGAAATGCATAGGTAGTCTTAAAAGTCTTAATTAGGAAGTATATAAAATGACTATATTTTATTAGAATTAAATGAGAATATGACATTTAATCGACCCAATGGAGAGGAAGGATTCATGTAACCGATCCCACATAGTGGGATAAAGGCTTGTTGTTGTGCTTGTAAAATGAATATTGAGGTTGATAATCTTAAATTTTTTTATAATTTGCTATTATATTTCTTTTATTCATTTTTAAATAATTATTTTAATTACAAAACAAAACCTATATAGGCCAATCAAAAGTAAGAAAAGACAAAGAGGGTAAGCCTTGTTGTACTCTTTTTTTCTATTTTAACATATCGCATACACGAGGGATTTAAAAGAATATCTAGTATAATAAAAATACTTCTTTTTCCTCTTGTCACAATATTTGCTTCTATGTTGTGTGAAAAGTCAAAGTTCTTTGGTGAAGTATCATCATCAAATCTAGTAAATGAATTAAAAAAAACTAACTTGTCTTGATCATTAATAGAATCATATAAAAAATTTACTTGAATATGTCTTTTACACAATTAATTTGATTAGAAAGAGTGATAAGATAGATCCCTTGAATTTCCTAAAGAAGTGAGGGAGGTGGGAGAATAACTTTAGGAGTGAAGTTATCAAGAAGAGATACATCATCGATGATATGAGGCTTATCCAACCTTAGCAACTTGGTTCATATTTTGATGTTGCAACACTTATAACGCGACAAGAAAATTTGTCATTATGAGATTGAACTCTTCATCTCTATGAGATAATCAAATTACAATCAATATGTAAGAATATTTAATAATAGTGTTATTTCATTGTTGATATTATGATATATTTTATACAAACTTGAATCCTATGCCCAAGCAAGATAATGATAACAAAAGTTGCTATCCACTAAAAAAGTTAGTTTTATCAAAGATCTATCTATAATAAATTCAAAAGACATTTAAGATCGTTTCAAAATGCCATTTTTTTACTGTACCTCAATAATTAGAGGCCCAAAATAGAAGTAATAAGTGAATTTACATGAAAATGATTACCAACCAATGGTCCTGATGAGAATAGAAGAGATTTGTCAAGCTAAATATAATAGATATTCATGATAAAACAATAAAATCATTGTCAAAATCATAAAATAGAACCAAGAAATTAACATTTAATTAGGTTCACAATGACACAATATATATGGTTTAAGGATCTCTTCATTAAAAAGTTGAGAAACATAACAGCTTTTTTTTCTTTTCTCTGCCAAAAAAAGGAGTGGAAATTTAACATATGTGAGATTTAATCCAAAAATTTTAATAATATTTTAAGAATATTTAGGAATTAATCATCATTTTTTGGTTGGCATCAATTTTTGACTAAATGTTATTTTTTTCTTAAGTAGATTAAATTATATATATGAACACACTTTAGGTGCCAATATAGTTACTAATTATAATGAAGTTGAGTCAACAGTATATTATGAATTGGACTTGATTCAATCATATTATAAGTTGTTCATATTTGACTCGAGCTTGAGCTAGCTGAACTATCAAATGCATGTTCATACTTGACTTGTTTAAAATTTTCACTAATCATACTTGGCTTTATTTAATTGAATTAGTTCAACGGGTTAATAAATAAGCTGAAAATCCAAATGAGTACTTCGCTTTTTATATTTAGTTATAAATAAATAATTTTATTAATTTAACAAATAAAAAATTAATAAATTTAGAATTAATATATAATTTCTTTACTCAAATTAAATAAAATATTATATAAACTGTGACCAAACTTTCTTATAATCATTTAATATAAATAAATACTAACAAATCAATTTATTGAAATAAATAAACAAGAAAAAATTGCACTAAATATATACATATTCTTTAATGGCAAATAAATTAATTTGAAAACTCAAAATGCTCAAACAAATTATAAACTAGGTATTTATATTGTTTGATCACTCACTTTATTAAATTAGGTATTCAACTTTTGTTTACTTTTGTTTTTTTTAATGTAGAAAAACTTGATAGCTTGATGAGATTTCAGGCCGACAAGAATTTATTTTAAAAAATAAATGAAAAAAAATTAAAAGAGAAGTAAATTAATTTGTACTAATTCCTCATGCAATTTCTCATCCCTTAGATCAAAGTTTAATTTTCATCTTGCATATGGTGGATAATGATGGCTGATGAGTTAATTAATAAGTTTGTTAATAAAAAGATATTAATGAAATAAATACTAGTAATATTAAGTTATAATAGATACCCTTAAATATATAATTAAAAATATTTTATTCAATCCTATTTTATTTAAATAATATAAACAAATTACTCATTGAACTAGTAAAAATGAGTTTATTTATGATCATAAATACACGAGTTAAATCATATTTAAATTTGGTTCATTTAACCTTTAATATTTAATAAAAAACTTTCAAATTTGTTTATTATTAATTTGAACAAATTTAAACGAGTATTAATCGAGGAGATTTTAAATTGTTCATTCAATATTTGGGTTTATCATGGAAGGTTTAGCTATTTATCATAATTTTAAAAGTTTCAGAAATTATTATATTCAATTTAAGTTTAAATAGTTTTTAATTTTTTAAATCTTCCAAAATGGTAAAACAAATGTTGAAAATATAAATTTATTCATATGTTTTAAGAATTTAGTATAATTATTATTTAAATAAAGTTTGTATGGTTTATGCTTACTTCCATTGTGAGCAAGGATGATATTTTGAAACATATGTCTCATTATACCATCCCAACAAAACTCAAAGGTTTCTGAATATTTTAGAACAATCCTCTTATTTTTCAGCATGTCATAGAATTTTTCAGGCAATAAAGCAAATAAGGATGAACTCCTTGCTTGAAAGAAGCTATGGTCTGGAAACAATTCTATACTTCTCCATAGGTGTTGTTTTCTTGATGTAGATTTCAATAAACTTAGTTATAAGCCACCTCTATATTTTTAAAAAAAATGAATGTGAGATATTAATTTATATATTTAATTTAGAATAATTGTAAGAGGAGGAAAAGCATTTACTAAAGGAGAGAGCAATGTTGCCAAGAGACTTAGAATTCCTTCTCCTCGTCTGTGTAGGAGTAGCTCTAAAAAACGACTGGAGTAGAAATAACCTAATGAAACACCACATGCAGATAAATCAACTATGTTCCATCGTGCAAGGAACTTCTGCACCTACAAGTCCAAATTTAAGAAAAGTAAGAATAAAGTATATGCAGCTTTATGTGCATGTGGAGTACTACCAAAGCGCATAGTCGTATGCTTCATAATTGTTTAGTATAATGAACTATTGTAAGGTCTTCATATACTCCAACACCAAATAAGCGACAATCCATATGCATGATGTATTCTAACAATTTTAATAATGATACTAACAATAATCATATCATTAATATCACATTCAACTGAGTTGATTTGAGAAAACTGATTACAATGATACATTTTCCTTGACAAACTCAAGAGGACTGCTTCTCATATTTGCTAAGTCCATTGAGTGGATCATCTTATCATTGAAGGCCTCGGGCCTTTATTCTAAGGGAAGCTAGGGATATTGTGGGAGGCCACTGAACCTTCCTAAGCAAAGAACTGCAAAGTCCATTACATGCTCCTATTATGGTGAACATATTGTCTATTAAGGGATTAAAATATTGTTAGAATGTGAAGATTAGAAAGCAAAATTTGATAAACTAGACAACAATGTAATGAGTATACAAACGCAAGAAGTAGAAAGGGTGCAAAAGCTAAATTCAAAACTTAGGCCCCATTGGAATCAATTTTTTGTTTTCTATTTTTATTTTATTTTAAAAAATAGAAAAATAAATAAAAATATGTTTGTTTATCTATTTTATTATTTTTATTTTTATATTTTTAAATAAATTTATTTTTTATTTTTAAAATACTAAAAATATGTAAAACCTATTTTTCTTTATTTTTAAAACATCCGGTCATACTTTTCAGATTCTTAAAGATTTGAATTTGAATTTTTTATTTTTTGAAAATTATATTATATAATATTATTAATTTTAATTAATTTAACCTAACAGATTTATCTTGAATATATAATAATAATAGATTACTTTTACTAATTTAACTTACTTTATCAATAATTATTAATTAAAATATATTTATATCTTTTCATAAATTTTATCTTTCAATAAAATATAAATATGCACGTAGATATTTTACATTTCATGTGTATGCATCGAATCCTACAAATATGTGTCTTTCTTTTGTATTTTTAACGATTCAAATATATCAATGTAGTTTATCATGCAATAAGATATTTTTAAGTTCTTTGATGATTAAAATAATATTGCTTAAATCTCAAGATGTCACATTTGTAACGGTTTATTATGTGCAATTGAATCAACTATGAAAATTCTTGTTTGATAGATTTTTACCTTTTGAATTTTTCTAAGTGATTCTTTTTTATGAACGAGTATTATTCGGGTTATTTTGACTATAACTCAAATCTAATTTGTGCACATTACTTTCATCGATCATCGATTTCATTCAATTTGATTCGATTTAAGCAATATAACATATATGTAGGTCAACATCCATTATCGTTATTTGTGTCCCCAAATTTTTTTTTTTATTTATGTTAAAATAAGAAAACATATATTTTTATTTTATTTTAAAATTTTAAAAAAATAAAAAATACGAAGTGGTCTCAAGCGACCCTTTAGAGTAATAATTAATTTCATTATTTTATTTTTTCCATTAAAAATTTTAAAAATAATAACTAAATATTTTTAAATAAAAAATCATAAAATACCAAACATATTTTTCTTTTCACATAAAACAAAAATAAAATAAGAACAAAATTGAAACAAAAAAAATAGAAAATAGAAAATGATCCCAAACTGCCCTTAGGGACCATTTGGGATCACTGTTTTTTATTTTTTATTTTGTGCTCTTATTTTATTTTATTTTATTTTGCTTAAAAATAAAACAAATTTAATTGTACTTATTATTTTAAAAACACTCAAAACATCTTTTATATGTTTTGAGCATTTTAAAAATAATGCTATTTGTTTTTTGAAATAAAAAATAAATATACTTAAAAACTCTCTAATATTTTCCTAACGAATATATTTTAAAAATAACATAAAAAAAAACAAAAGATAGATTGTCGTAGGATCTTTTTGCTTAAAATTTTAAGAACCATTAAGGATTGTAGATATGATTACTATATGGTACATAATGAGTTGATCATCATATAATAAGGTGATCATAAATTAGTGATATTATATATATATATATATATATATATATATATATATATATATAAGGAGAGAGAGAGAGAGAGACAGATTTTTACCTTTTAGTCTCATAACTAAAATATTTTATTATGTTTATGAATATGAATTTAAAAAAGAAAATCTTCTCGTTCATTCTCCTTTAATAGAATATAATTAAAATAAATATTTTAAGTGCTCTTTAATTATTTTCTTCAAGATTTATTTAATATCATTTTAAAAATTTTAATTCTTATTTCCAAGAAATGAAACTAAAGCTTTTTTATTGTTTTCTAAATGATTTTATTAAAATTCAATAATTATAATGTTAGTTTTTATTTTTAAGTAATATAATTTTATTATTTATTAACTATTATGGGCTGTTTTGAATCACTTTCTATTTTTTATTTTTTATTTTATCTTTAATTTTTGCTTTCAGTTTTTTGTTTTATTTTCTCTTTATTTTATGTGAAAATAAAAATATGTTTGTTACTTTTATGAATTTTTGTTTTTTAAAAATAAAAAAATATGTTTAGTTATTGTTTATTAAAAAATTTCAATGAATTAATTATTACTCTAAGGGTTAGCTTTTTTTATTTTTTATTTTAAAATTTTAAAATAAAATAAAAATATGTTTGATGTTTTCTTATTTTAACATAAAGCAAAATAATATTTGAGCATACAAATGATGATGATGGATGTTTACATATCTATTCTATTGCTCAATCAAATCAAATGCAATAGAATCTCGATCGAAAAAGTGATGTGCAAATTAGATTTAAATTATCATCAAAATAACCCAAATAGTACTCGTTCATAAAAAGAATCACTTATAAAAATTCGAAATATAAAAATCTATCAAACAAGAATTTCATAGTTCATTCAATTGCACATAATAAAATTGACAAGCTACAAATTCAACATTATGAAATTTGAACAATATTATTTTGATCATCGTCGATGCTAATTAAAAAAAGTTTGCTTGCAAGATTAACTACATCGATACATTTGAAATATTGAAAATACAAAAAAAATACTCATTTATAGGAGTTGATGCATAAACATAAAATATAAAAAAATCTAATGCATATTTAAATTCTATGAGATGGATAAAATTTATGTAAAGATATAAATATATTTTAAATAATAATTATTGATGAAAAAGGTTAAATTACTATTATTATATAATCAAGTTAAATTTTATTAGAATCAATCAAAATTAATATATAAATTCAAATTTATATTATATATATAAACACACATGATATATTAAAATTAATCTACTATTTTCCTACACTCAAGATAAATCTTATAAGATTAAATTAACTAAAAAGAATAATATTATATAATATAATTTAAAAAAATAAAAAAATTTAAATTCAAATCTTTAAATATCTGAATAGTATGATATGGTTTTTTAAAAATAAAGAAAACAAATTTTACATATTTTTAGTATTTTTGAAAATAAAAAATAAATCTGTTTAAAAATAGAAAAAAAAAATAATAAAATAGATAAACAAATTTATTATATATATATATTTTTTATATTTCATAAAAATAAAACAGAAAATAGAAAACAAAAATTGGTCCCAAACAAGGCCTTCGTTTTCGAGCTATAATTAATAGCTAAAAATAAAGCCTTTCAGTCACTTAAATAAAATTTATTTTCATAATTTACGTGATTTAATAAATACTATTTTTTGAGTTAAAATTACCTCAGTAACCCCATCTTCCTTCTCCACGGCAAGCTCCAGGGAACGCTTCGCCTGTTCCACCCCACAATTACCAGGCCGCCATCTCTTCCTGGTCCGGCCCAACATAGTCCAAACTCACCACCTTCTTCCCGAACCTCACATGCCTTATAAGATCAAACCGGAGCATAAGCCTCCAAGTACTCCATCACCTGCTTGTGGCGCCGTGACCGATTCCGCCATGGGAAGTCGATGAACCGGTAACCTTCGATCGAGTCAATCGGTCGAACGGCCGCCCATACGCCAAATGGGCGACCTCAAAGACCACCAATGGAAGAGTTTTTCGAGAAAGTACTGATACTGATTCCCGCACCACTAGCACCTGCGACTCCATTAGTTCAGTTGGTAGTCTTTGTTTGTTCGTTCTACTGAGAGCCCTTTTATAAGCAACTCTCCCAATATTTTTTTAATTATTATTATTATTTTGAAATCTTCAAAATTCTTTTACTTTTTATTAAATGTGTCAAATATTCATATATTTATATAAATATTTATTGAGTGCCGAAAAATCAATAGTAGTAGAAAAAATTTTTATGTCAAATTTAATACGCATACAGATAGTTGAAAATCAAATTTATAGAGTTGATGATAAACATAAAATGTAAAAAAATCTACGCATGCATATTTAAATTCTATGAAATGGATAAAATTTTGTAAAGATATAAATATATTTTAAATAATAATTATTGATGAAAAATTTAATTACTATTATTATATAATCAAGTTAAATTTTATTAGAATCAATCAAAAATTAATATATAAATTCAAATTAATCTATTATTTTCCTACTCAAGATAAATCTTATTAGATTAAATTAACTAAAAGAATAATATTATATAATATAATTTAAAAAAAATAAAAAAATTTAAATTCAAATCTTTAAATATCTGAGTAGTATGATATATTTTTAAAAATAAAGAAAACAAATTTTACATATTTTTAGTATTTTTGAAAATAAAAAATAAATTTTTTTAAAATAGAAAACAAAAATAATAATAAAATAGATAAACAAATTATATATATATATATATATATATATATATATATATATATATATATATATATATATATATATATATATATATATATATATATTTATTTATATTTTAAAAATAAAAATAGAAAATAGAAAACAAAAATTGATCCCAAAGGCCTTCGTGTTTTGAGAGCTATAATTAATAGCTAAAAAATAAAGCCTTTCAATCACTTAAATCAAATTTATATTCATAATTTACGTGATTAAATAAATACTATTTTCTGAGTTAAAATTACTTCAGTAGCCACATCTTCCTTCTCCCAGCCCGCGAAGGCCGCTTTTCCACCCCAATTCCCAGGCCGCCATCAGTTCCCGATCCGGCCCAACATAGTCCAAACTCACCACCTTCTTCCTGAACCTCACATGCCTTATAAGATCAAACCGGCGAGCATAAGCCTCCAAGTACTCCATCACCTGCTTGTGGTTCGGCGCTTCAGTGACCGATTCCGGCCATGGGAAGTCGATGAACCGGTAACCTTCGACGGACCAGAATTGGGTCGAACGGAGCGCCGCTGCCCGCCGCCAATAGACCGGCTGACCTCACCACCGATAGGAAGCGTGGCGGTGACGAGGCCGCTGATTCCCGCACCCACGATGGCGCACCTGCTTCAACTCCATTAGTTCAGTTGGTAGTCTTTGTTGGTTCGTTCTACTCCGAGTGACCTTTTATAAGCAACTCTCCCAATATTTTTTTAATTATTATTATTATTTTGAAATCTTCAAAAATTCTGTTTTTACTTTTTATTAAATGAGTCAAATATTCATATATTTATATAAATATTTACTGAGTGCCGAAAAATCAATAGCAGCAGAAAAAAATTTTATGTCAAATTTAATACGCATACAGATAGTTGAAAATGAAACTAAAAAACTCTATAATTTTTATATGAAAAAACCTTAGAAAGATGGGGGAAAACTACAGATAAATTAGTACTCCACTATATATCTCAGACTGACATAAAAGTTTAAATTTTTTTTATAACGAATTACAGAAATCCGATAATGGGAATTTGAATCATGTTAAATATAATAGCTATAGTTGAACATGATGTTGGGTGGTAGTCATGACAATAATTGACGTCGATCGACGACACGGTGATAACCAACATCTAGTTCTAGTTTCTCCCGGTCGCTTCTAGCTCCCTCCATCATGACAAGAATGGGGTCATATTTATAGTATTCGAGGAATATGAAGAGTTTTTTAATGAGGAATATGAAGAGTTTTTTTTTAGGAATATGAAGAGATTTTATTTAAAAAATGAAGATTTTTTTTTAATGAGAAATATGAAGTGTTTTTTATATTTAAAATATGAATAATTTTTTTTCTCTCTTTTTTTTAAGAAGTTGAAATTTTTTTGTTTATATATTTTAGAATATGAAGAGTGTTTTTTTCCTTAAAAGAAAATGAAGAGTCAATTTTCAAATATAAATACCCTTAATGGGATGGGGGAAAATGATGGCCTCCACAGACCTATATGACGGTGCATGATCATGCTCGCAGGCCCCAGCTCTCCTTGGTCCCGGGTTTGAACCGACCTGCATGATCCCAAATTCAAGTTCCAATGTGCTTTCTTCCAACTTTCTCTAAATCCTGGAATCCTCCACTGACCTGTATGACTGCATGACCCCTCGCAGTTTCTCCCAAGTCCTGAAAATTGAAACTGATCTAGTTAGACTATGCGTATCTTAAATTCAGACTCTAGTGTGATTCTGAGATCCTTCATTTTCTCTCTTTTTTTAAGTAAAAGTTAAAACTGTCCTAAATATGCGGTGCATAAACAACTATCATAGAATTTAGTTTTATCTTTTATGCTTATTAAGTCCTTTGCCCCCAAGTATAAAAGGTATATATTTTTCTATAAAATTTTTGTCCTCAATGACGATAGTAATCATATATCATTTTTAGGCTTTAACTTTTTTTATTTATATATATTTCCTGAGATTTTTTGGTATGCATGTATTTTTTTAGGATTTTGCTTTTTATGAGTTTTAGTATACCTACACCTTCTAAGACTTTTGCCTTCTGAGATTTTTAATGTGCCTATACCTCGAGATTTTAATATAATCCTTCTAAGGCTTTTGTCTTCTGAGATTTTTAATGTACATGTACCTTATGAGGCTTTTATCTTCTGAGATTTTTGATGAGTGGAGACCCTATCAATCACTTGCTCTCTTGAAGTTTTTCTAGTGAGGACCTTATCCACTACTGCTTCCCCTGATTCCTCAGGGGCGTGCCTTCTAGGGGTTATCAGTGGAGACTTTGTCTACCACTTACCTTTATAAGGTCTGGTGAGTATCTTGTCCACTACCAGCTTGCCATATAGGCTTTCTTGTGGATATGCCTTTTATTGGAGGAATCCATGAAGAATTTTTGACCTATCCGAAGTTGTTTGTCAGAGTATTTTTCAGTGACATTTAACTTGTGTAGAAGAGGTCAATAGTTTTAACTCTCATCCGAAGTTACTTTATCAAAATGTTACTTGATGATGTTAACTGTGGAAGAGGTTAAATATTTTTATTCTTCTAAGATTATTTGTCAAAGTATTACTCGATAACATACACGAATGAAATCAAATCAAATCAAAACATCTATTTGAAGTTATAGCCAAAGTTGCTCCTTGATCTTTGTCTTATTTTTTCATGAGTGTGATTGAAGAATCGCAATTTACAAAGCTATTTTTTTCAATATTGAAATTACTCCACATCATTGATTTGCTTCTAACTAATAATCAATTAGATCGAGAATATTGATTTGGTTGGTCATTTGATTAAGGGTTTGTCCCTAGTTTCCAATTACTGAAGAATTGGAGTTTGATGGATCTTTATTCTTTTATGTGTTCATCTAAAGTAAGATTTTTCCAGATGGTGATATTCTTATAATGAAGTCAAATTATCAATAATTATGAAGAAGTAAACAAAATATTTCTTACGATGGCATCAAACCGCTATGCGTAAAACCAAACAGAATAAGAGATGCCTTATCTTTGTATGAAAATCTAGTACGATACAGATAGTTGAAAATAAAATAAAAAAATTTTATAATTTTACGTGAAAAGACCCTAGAAATAGGGAAAAAAATTACGGCCTAGAAAAATGCTTCACTATATATCTGCTTTAGAGTACAAAGATTAAATTTTCTTTATAATGGGATAACAAGATTATATGTAAGAAATCCGACAACGAAATTCGAATAAGGTTACAACAGCACATGGTAGTTGGTAGAATGATGTTTGGTGGTAGTCAACCACAATACAATGACGACATCGATGACAATGATAGTGATGACTAACTTTAAATTTCTAGTTCTCTCACAATTTTCTCTCAAGTTTTCTTCTAGCTCTCTTTCCCTTCTATTATGACAAGAATGGGGTCCTATTTATAGAATTCTCAGAGGGACTTTCTGATCATTTTAGCCAAAATCTCAAAACACTCCATCGAACTATTTGTATCAATTCATTTAATTATAAATAGTTTTTGGTGATTTGATAATTCAAACGATCTTTGATTTGAGTGATCTTGAGCTTGTTGGATTTGTCTCATCCGCTCAATTTGACTATAAGTACGTCAAATTTGGAAGTCATTTGACTATTCAATTAGTATCTCGAAGTTTTTAGGTATATCCTTTAGCTTAATTCGAGCTCATTTGGGCTCTACTTGACCCAATTTTAGTGACGTTGAACTTATCTTATTGAGACATTTAATTTTATTATGTAAAATAATATATGTGCATTATTTTAAAATTTTATGCGTGGTAAAATTCATATTGATTCCATTAAATACTTTTCTTACAAAATGTGGTGAAATCTTAGAAGCCGAGCTAGGTGAAATTCATCCTCGCCAAATATTGTAAGGGTAATCACCCCTCATTTGTTCTTTGAAAATGGGGATTCCCAGTGGAGAAGACTCGCAATATCAAGTGGAGGAGATGATCTCCGGGTGTGAATTCGGTTCATCCTTCTTTTGGCAAGATAATGGGTGTGGGTTCTATTGACTCATTATTCAATACTCACTTTATTGACATGCTCAAGGTTTGCCATTTCATTACTCGTAATCTTGGGATATAGCTCATTTAGGTTCCTATGTACCTAATGTGATCATTATCAAAATCCTCAATATTAATCCAACATCCAAGAGAGTCGATCAAACCTTGTTTAACAATTCCTCCGGAGATTTTGTTTTAAGGATGTGTGGCATGCTATTAGATTTAAAAGTCAAGATTCTCTAGTTTTTCTATGATCTAGAGTAATTCTATCCCTTCCTCATTTTGGTTCTTTCTTGGCATATCCTTAAACACTACATTCTTGTGGATGCCATTCTCAAAAAAAAAGGGTTTCATCTTCCATCCAAATGTCAATGTTGCTTCCATATTGAAACTGTGGATCATGTCTTCGTTAATGGCCCCATTCTTTGCTAAAGTCGGCACTAGTATGATAGTATGTTTAATACTTTTCTATTTGATGGATCCCTTTATATATTAGCCTTTTAAATAATTTTCTATACTTTTCCTCGAAAGGATATATCAAATGTGTTCGCTATTACTTTACTATGGTATATCGGTAGGAAAGAAATGATGCTAAACATAGTGATATTCCTATGAACTTTCACCATGTTATTGCTAGAACCAAATGTAAAATTACCTCCCTTTATAAAGCTAACCTTCTTCCTCCTTCTAGCTTCAAAGGTGTCAAGCATCCGCCCCTTGTTTTGGGATTTCCTCCCATCTTCGAGGTTGATTTTATTTGTAAGACTATTTATTGGATAAAGCCCAATTATCATGTCATTAAGGTTAATCGATGAATCTGTTTTGCTAATGGCTTTTATGGTTGTGGGGGTATTTTAAGAGACTTTAAAGATAAGATGATTACAATTGCTATTCCTTTAAGACCTGCTTTTGTTCTTTTTTTGAACTTTATGGTTTGCATTATGGTATATCGTTATGTATTCGTAAAAGATTTAAAAAATATGGTTTAAAATTGATGCTCTCCTCCTTTGAATTTATTAAAGCTCATGGCAATGCTAAAGTTTACTATTTTCTTAACCACAGGAGGCTTCTTGCTTCTCTTGATTATCATATTTCTCATATTTATCGGGAAGGGAATTCATGTGTTGATTTTCTTGCTAATTGGGGTGCAAAATCCTCTATGGTGAATATATTCTCTTATGATAATATCCCTCCCTTATTATGGGGGCTGAATTTAGATAAAAGTGGTTTGCCTTATGTTAGGAACATGTAAACTTTCAATTTTGCTTTTTTGTTTCAATCGATTGGTTGGATGAGGTCTTTCCTCCCAGGAGTATGAAACTTGTTTTCGATCAGAAAATCAATGTTTCTTGGGTGTTATAACCTGCTTATTGGATTGAAGTTTTTTTTATATGGAATATGATGATATGGTGTTTCATTTTCTATATATTGTGGGCTTATTGAATATTCCTAAGCAATCGTTAGGGCTATTTTCCAAGGCTGATTTTGCCTTTATACCTAACGTAATGTTTATCTTGCTATTTATTTGAATGGTCTACACACCCCTTTGACAAGAGTTTCTTCTTTCATTATCTGGGAATGGTTCCCTTTTTTCTTTGTCGATGTTTGCTTGTTGTTTAGGCATTCCGGTTTTTACTAAGCCTATATGGAGTTCGGTCTGTCCGTCCTCGGAGTTGTGTATGCTTTTCTTTTGGTTTGGTGTATTGGGGCTGCCTGCAGGTTGGATTAGCAATTTTTCTATTTTTCAGCACCCCTGTTGTGGGTGTGTTAGATCGGGTTTTTGGGATTTTCAGTCATTGTATTATCATGCCTTCTTAGACTTATTATATGGATATATCCACTTACTCTGTTAAACTATTTTCTTCTTGATCTATTTATATATGGTAGTATTTATTTAAGCTTCTTTGGAACTGGAGGCTATTTCCTATCTTGCTAAGCTTGCTACATTTTAATTGTATTATGGAACTTGGGTGGATTGGTGTGGATTGTTTATTTGATAGCTGTTGGCACTATATGGGCTCTACTGTTGATATAGGAATGCGGATTTCATTTCGTTCATTGAAACTTTGTGGATTTCTTTTCATTGGTTATACAATTTCATTACATAATTTCCCTATGGATAGACTGTTTCCATAGGTTTGTTTTCTTTGATGGGTGGCGGATTACTTCTCTTCTTTGGTTGGTAGTAGCATGTGTGTTGTATCCCTCCTTTACTGCTGGATGCACATGTATGTGGCTGCCCCAAGTTGGTGTGAAGTTTTTGGAGCTCCCTCTAAAATTCTACTATTTCTTTCCAACTTTATGTTTATTACTTAGACTTAGCTCCTTCTATTTTATTGGTGCTAACTGTTCATCTAGTTGTTTGTAGAGTCTTTTTTCTTTTCATGCAGGTATCAAGCAGGCTTTTCCTTTGGATGTAACTCTTCTTCAGCTCATCATTTACTGTTGTTGGCAAGCGTTGCGGTTTGCTCCTTTGTGTCTTTTACTCTCTATATTTTTTTGGGGTATTGCATTTTTTTTTTGCTGTGTGGGTTGTACTTAGACAGTGGATTTACTCTTTAGGATGATTGTAGCTCTTTGAGTGGTAGACTCTGAGTTTATCCCCTCTTAAGGATCTTGTAACCTTTTTTTGAGCAATAAAATTCTATATGGGTTCCCAAAAAAACAAAAAAAAATATAAAAAACATAAAAAAAGTATAATATCACTAATTTACAATCACCTTATTATATGATGATCAACTCATTGCATGTACCACAGTAATCATATCTATAATCCTTAATGGTTCTTGAAAATTTTAAGCAAAAAAGATCCTACCACAATCTATCTTTTATCTTCATTTTTATGTTATTTTTAAAATATATTTGTTAAGAAATTATTAGAGTGTTTTTTTATGTATATTTATTTTTTATTTTAAAAAACAAATAACATTATTTTTAAAAATGCTCAAAACATCAAAAAGATGCTTTGAGTCTTTTTTTAAATAATAAGCACAATTAAATTTGTTTTATTTTTAAGTAAAATAAAATAAAATAAAATAAGAACATTAAAATATAAAATAAAAAACAAAAGTGATCCCCAATGGTCCCTAAGGGCAGTTTGGGATCATTTTCTATTTTTTATTTTTTGCTTTTGTTTCCAATTTTTTGTTTTTATTTCCAATTTTTTGTTTTTATTTTATTTTTATTTTATGTGAAAATAAAAACTTGTTTGATATTTTTATGATTTTTTATTTAAAAAAATATTTAGTTATTATTTTTAAAAATTTTAATGGAAAAAATAAAATAATGAAATTAATTATTAGGGTCTCGACCACTTTGTGTTTTTATTTTTAAATTTTAAATAAAAAATAAAATATGTTTGATATTTTCTTATTTTAACATAAAGCAAAAAAAATGTTTGAGGACACAAATGACGATAATGGATGTTGACATACATATATATTATATTGCTCGAATCGAATCAAATTGAATCGATGATCGATGAAAGTAATGTGCACAAATTAATTTGAGTTATAAAACAACCCGAATAATACTGCTCATAAAAGAATCACTTAGAAAAATTCAAAATTTAAAAATCTAACAAACAAGAATTTGCATAGTTCATTCAATTGTACATAATAAAACAAGTTACAAATGTGACATCTTGAGATTTGAGCAAAATTATTTTGATCATCGTTACTACTTAAAAAATATCTTATTGCATGATAAACTACATTGATACATTTGAATCGTTAAAAATACAAAAGAAATACACATATTTGTAGGAGTCGATGCATACACATGAAATGTAAAATATCTACGTGCATATTTATATTTTATGAGAAAGATAAAATTTATGAAAATATATAAATATATTTTAAATAATAATTATTGATAAAGAAAGTTAAATTAGTAAAATTAATCTATTATTATTATTATATATTAAGATAAATCTTGTGAGATTAAATTAATTAAAATTAATAATATTATATAATATAATTTTAAAAAAATAAATAAATCAAATTCAAATCTTTAAAATTTGAAAAGTATGACTGGTGTTTTAAAATAAAGAAAAATAGGTTTTATATATTTTAGTATTTTTGAAAATAAAAATAAATTTATTTAAAATAGAAAATTAAAAATAATAAAATAGATAAACAAACATATTTTTACTTATTTTTCTATTTTAAAATAAAATAAAAAATAGAAAACAAAAAATTGATTCCAATGGGGCCTAAGTTTTGAATTTAGCTTTTGCATCCTTTCTACTTTTACGTTTGTATACTCATTACATTGTTGTCTTGTTTATCAAATTTATCTTTCTAATCTTCACATTCTATCAATATTTTAATCCCTTAATAGACAATATGTTCACCATAATAGAGCATATAATGGACTTTACAGCTTCTTTGCTTAGGAAGGATCGGTGGCCTCCTAATATCCCTAGTTTTCCACTCAATGGACTTAGCTAATATGAGAAGCAATGTCACTGCTGAGTTTGTCAAGGAAAAATGTATCATTGTAATCGCTTTTCTCAAATCAACTCGATGTCGCCTGAATGCTGATATATTAATGGTATGATCATTGTTAGTATCATTATTAAAATTGTTAGAATACATCATGCATATGGATTGTTGCTTATTTGGTGTTGAAGTATTTGAAGATCATACAATAGTTCATTATACTAAACAATTATGAAGCATACGACTATGCACTCTGGTAGTACTCCACATGCACATAAAGTTTCATATACTTTATTCTTACTTTTCTTAAATTTGCACTTGTAGGTGCGGAAGTTCCTTGCATGATGATTGTCCAAACGAAATGATGGAACATAGTTGATTTATCAGCATGTGGTGTTTCATTAGGTTACTTCTACTCCAGTCATTTTTCAGAGCTACTCCTACACAGACGAGGAGAAGGAATCATGCTAAGCCTCTTGGCAACATTGCTCTCTCCTTTAGTAAATGATATTCCCCCTCTTACAATTATTCTAAATTAAATATATAAATTAATATCTCACATTCATTTTTTAAAAAATATAGAGGTGGCTTATAACTAAGTTTATTGAAATCTACATCAATAAAACAAGACCTATGGAGAAGTATAGAATAGTTCCAGACCATAGCCTCTTTCAAGCAATGAGTTCATCCTTAGTTGCTTTATTGCGAGAAATTCTATGACATGCTGAAAAATAAGAGAATTGTTCTAAAATATTCAAAAGCTTTGAGTTTTGTAGGGATGGTATAATATTGGAAGGTGAAGTTTAATCGCTAAAGGCTGATATAGTCATATTTGGTATTGACTTCAAGGGTGATGAGAAAATTTGAAATGTCTTTAAATCGTTTTCATTTCAAAATATTGTGACGGGCCACCAAGACAATATTTTTCCACTTAATAGTTATACTTCACATTGATTAATTAGATATTCATATATAACTTAAAATATTATTATAATAAGTGCATAAAGTTATCGAAAAAGCTTATTTGTGTTTGACTGGATAATTAGCTTAAGTTAAACTAGTTTTATAATTTAATATATTTAATTTAATGAGTGAAGCATGGCCTTGTTGATCCTATTTGGTTTGATAATAGTTTGATTATGTTCCTACATATATGTAATTTGCATGTTTGAATGTGCACTTATACATATTAATGTATTCATATACTTTATAATCTTGTATATTATAGGTTTTCATATTCATATATTTATACTAGTGTGTGCATACATGTGATAGATAATATAAAGATTTAATAACTTAGATTTGACTTACCAATAAATTTTATGTTTATCAACCATCTATGTTCAACTTAATAAGTTAATGAGGCAAACATGAACATAAAATTTAGCTTTCTTACACTCTATGGTGCATGACTAAATAGGCTTATTCAATAACATTGAAAACTATGTCAAAAAATTATTTTATAGTTAAATTTTTGATAGTATGCTTAAGAATTATTTTTAGAAAAAAGAATAATCTTATCAACACATTTATGTACTATATAGAATGCATTCAACCGAGGATTTCACAAATGGAAATAATTGGATACTCAAAGAGCACATCAAATTTATTTACTTTGGAGTTGAAGGCAATATGGTTGGCACATTTTCTTAATGGTGGATTTCAGCTCCAGCATAAAATTGATGGAAGAAGATATGAAGAAATAGAATAAATACATGAAAGAGTATGGTCATGAATATTATAGAAGATCAAGTGTTGGAATCATTCAAATATATTATAATGATCAACTTTGTAAGGACATGGGTTATAATCCTAAAAGAAAAGGGTTTTGTCTAATTGGTTCATGTCGTATGGACCTAATGATTTTGTTGAGCTTAAATCTGAAAAGGAGTGATACATCTCTTTAAGTTTGTTGTACGGAATAAAAAATAATATCAGTGGTTGTGTTACAACCCTCTTGATAAAATGATGAAGATTATTTGTTCTAATCAATTTTAGTAGTGATGGGAATAACATAATTTACTTTTAATTTACAGTTTTAAAAGGTGTTGTGCAGCGTGTGTGTATGTGTGTGTATATAGTGTCTATATATATATATATATATATATATATATATATATATATATAGAGAGAGAGAGAGAGAGAGAGAGAGAGAGATTATTTGAATTTATGCAAATCTCAATGCTATGATAATCATTAACACTATTTTTGTTTTGCCCTCTACCTCAAATATTAGCTCTCATCATCATGTTTCCTTGAAAGAGGGCATAAATGTAGAATCGGGCAACAATTATAATCACAATAATAAATATTTGGATTTGCAATAATTTTATTAACTATTGCAATTTAGTGCTATAATAGCTCCTTTTTTAGTATAATAACTTTGTGCTCACTCTAGTGTGGCTAGTGTGGCCCATGTGCCATGCACATATGTTGCACATTTTTTTTGGTATGTACAATTTTAGAAGATGGTGGTGAGATTTGTGATGCTCTATCGTGTAGAGTGTTGGCCAGTAAAATAGAAGTATAAAACTAAATGTTGGAGATGAAAATACTGTGTGGATAAGTGGATTTACACTTAAACGACAAAATGCAAGATAAATACATACACACACACATATATATATATATATATATATATATATATATATATATATATATATATATATATATATATATATATATATATATATATATATATATATGAAAAGGTTGGAGTATTTTCAATGAAGATTAGATTAGAGAGAGTCATAAATGGTTTGTTCACATAAAACATTGGTTACTTGATGTCCCAATTAGGAGAGTAGATGCTTTAGATTCGGCCTATGTTAAGAAATGCATAGGTAGTCTTAAAAAGTCTTAATTAGGAAGTATATAAAATGACTATATTTTATTAGAATTAAATGAGAATATGACATTTAATACGACCCAATGGAGAGGAAGGATTCATGTAACCGATCCCACATAGTGGGATAAAGGCTTGTTGTTGTGCTTGTAAAATGAATATTGAGGTTGATAATCTTTTTTTTTATAATTTGCTTCATATTATACTTCTTTATTCATTTTTAAAAGTTAAATAATTATTTTAATTACAAAACAAAACCTATATAGGCCAATCAAAAGTAAGAAAAGACAAAGAGGGTAAGCCTTGTTGTACTCTTTTTTTCTATTTTAACATATCGCATACACGAGGGATTTAAAAGAATATCTAGTATAATAAAAATACTTCTTTTTTCCTCTTGTCACAATATTTGCTTCTATGTTGTGTGAAAAGTCAAAGTTCTTTGGTGAAGTATCATCATCAAATCTAGTAAATGAATTAACAAAAACTAACTTGTCTTGATCATTAATAGAATCATATAAAAAATTTACTTGAATATGTCTTTTACACAATTAATTTGATTAGAAAGAGTGATAAGATAGATCCCTTGAATTTCCTAAAGAAGTGGAGGTGGGAGAATAACTTTAGAGTGAAGTTATCAAGAAGAGATACATCATCGATGATATGAGGCTTATCGTCCAACCTTAGCAACTTGGTTCATATTTTGATGTTGCAACACTTATAACGTTAGACAAGAAAATTTGTCATTATGAGATTGAACTCTTCATCTCTATGAGATAATCAAATTACAATCAATATGTAAGAATATTTAATAATAGTGTTATTTCATTGTTGATATTATGATATATTTTATACAAACTTGAATCCTATGCCCAAGCAAGATAATGATAACAAAAGTTGCTATCCACTAAAAGTTAGTTTTATCAAAGATCTTTCTATTAATAAATTCAAAAGACATTTAAGATCGTTTCAAAATGCCATTTTTTTACCTAATAATTAGAGTCTAAAAATAGAAGTAATAAGTGAATTTACATGAAAATGATTACCAACTAATGGTCCTGATGAGAATAGAAGAGATTTGTCAAGCTAAATATAATAGATATTCATGATAAAACAATAAAATCATTGTCAAAATCATAAAATAGAACCAAGAAATTAACATTTAATTAGGTTCACAATGACACAATATATATGGTTTAAGGATCTCTTCATTAAAAATTGTTGGAGAAACATAACAGTTTTTTTCTTTTCTCTGCCAAAAAAGGAGTGGAAATTTAACATATGTGAGATTTAATCCAAAAATTTTAATAATATTTTAAGAATATTTAGGAATTAATCATCATTTTTTGGTTGGCATCAATTTTTGACTAAATGTTATTTTTTTTCTTAAGTAGATTAAATTATATATATGAACACACTTTAGGTGCCAATATAATTTACTATAATGAAGTTGAGTCAAGCGAGTATATTATGAATTGGACTTGATTCAATCATATTATAAGTTGTTCATATTTGACTCGAGCTTGAGCTAGCTGAACTATCAAATGCATGTTCATACTTGACTTGTTTAAAATTTTCACTAATCATACTTGGCTTATTTACATTAATTGAATTAGTTCAACGGGTTAATAAATAAGCTGAAAATCCAAATGAGTACTTCGCTTTTTATATTTAGTTATAAATAAATAATTTTATTAATTTAACAAATAAAAAATTAATAAATTTAGAATTAATATATAATTTCTTTACTCAAATTAAATAAAATATTATATAAACTGTGACCAAACTTTCTTATAATCATTTAATATAAATAAATACTAACAAATCAATTTATTGAAATAAATAAACAAGAAAAATTTGCACTAAATATATACATATTCTTTAATGGCAAATAAATTAATTTGAAAAACTCAAAATGCTCAAACAAATTATAAACTAGGTATTTATATTGTTTGATCACTTTTATTAAATTAGGTATTCAACTTTTTGTTTCGACTTTTGTTTTTTTTAATGTAGAAAAACTTGATAGCTTGATGAGATTTCAGGCCGACAAGAATTTATTTTTTAAAATAAATGAAAAAAAAATTAAAAGAGAAGTAAATTAATTTGTACTAATTCCTCATGCAATTTCTCATCCCTTAGATCAAAGTTTAATTTTCATCTTGCATATGGTGGATAATGATGGCCTGATGAGTTAATTAATAAGTTTGTTAATAAAAAGATATTAATGAAATAAATACTAGTAATATTAAGTTATAATAGATACCCTTAAATATATAATTAAAAATATTTTATTCAATCCTATTTTATTTAAATAATATAAACAAATTACTCATTGAACTAGTAAAAATGAGTTTATTTATGATCATAAATACACGAGTTAAATCATATTTAAATTTGGTTCATTTAACCTTTAATATTTAATAAAAACTTTCAAATTTGTTTATTATTAATTTGAACAAATTTAAACGAGTATTAATCGAGGAGATTTTAAATTGTTCATTCAATATTTGGGTTTATCATGGAAGGTTTAGCTATTTATCATAATTTTAAAAGTTTCAGAAATTATTATATTCAATTTAAGTTTAAATAGTTTTTAATTTTTTAAATCTTCCAAAATGGTAAAACAAATGTTGAAAATATAAATTTATTCATATGTTTTTAAGAATTTAGTATAATTATTATTTAAATAAAGTTTGTATGGTTTATGCTTACTTCCATTGTGAGCAAGGATGATATTTTGAAACATATGTCTCATTATACCATCCCAACAAAACTCAAAGGTTTCTGAATATTTTAGAACAATCCTCTTATTTTTCAGCATGTCATAGAATTTTTCAGGCAATAAAGCAAATAAGGATGAACTCCTTGCTTGAAAGAAGCTATGGTCTGGAAACAATTCTATACTTCTCCATAGGTGTTGTTTTCTTGATGTAGATTTCAATAAACTTAGTTATAAGCCACCTCTATATTTTTAAAAAAAATGAATGTGAGATATTAATTTATATATTTAATTTAGAATAATTGTAAGAGGAGGAAAAGCATTTACTAAAGGAGAGAGCAATGTTGCCAAGAGACTTAGAATGATTCCTTCTCCTCGTCTGTGTAGGAGTAGCTCTAAAAAACGACTGGAGTAGAAATAACCTAATGAAACACCACATGCTGATAAATCAACTATGTTCCATCGTTTCTTTCGGACAATCATCGTGCAAGGAACTTCCGCACCTACAAGTCCAAATTTAAGAAAAGTAAGAATAAAGTATATGCAGCTTTATGTGCATGTGGAGTACTACAAAGTGCATAGTGTATGCTTCATAATTGTTTAGTATAATGAACTATTGTATGGTCTTCATATACTCCAACACCAAATAAGCGACAATCCATATGCATGATGTATTCTAACAATTTTAATAATGATACTAACAATAATCATATCATTAATATCACATTCAACGGTGACATCGAGAGTTGATTTGAGAAAACTGATTACAATGATACATTTTCCCTTGACAAACTCAAGAAAGTGATGTGCTTCTCATATTTGCTAAGTCCATTGAGTGGATCATCTTATCATTGAAGGCCTTTTTATTCTAAGGAAGCTAGGGATATTAGGGAGGCCACTGAACCTTCCTAAGCAAAGAACTGCAAAGTCCATTACATGCTCCTATTATGGTGAACATATTGTCTATTAAGGGATTAAAATATTGTTAGAATGTGAAGATTAGAAAGCAAAATTTGATAAACTAGACAACAATGTAATGAGTATACAAACGCAAGAAGTAGAAAGGGTGCAAAAGCTAAATTCAAAACTTAGGCCCCATTGGAATCAATTTTTTGTTTTCTATTTTTTATTTTATTTTAAAAAATAGAAAAATAAATAAAATATGTTTGTTTATCTATTTTATTATTTTTATTTTTCTATTTTTAAATAAATTTATTTTTTATTTTCAAAAATACTAAAAATATGTAAAACCTATTTTTCTTTATTTTTAAAACACCTGGTCATACTTTTCAAATTTTAAATATTTGAATTTGATTTTTTTTTTTTAAAATTATATTATGTAATATTATTATTTTAATTAATTTAACCTAACAGGATTTATCTTGAATATATAATAATAATAGATTACTTTTACTAATTTAACTTACTTTATCAATAATTATTAATTAAAATATATTTATATCTTTTCATAAATTTTATCTTTCAATAAAATATAAATATGCACGTAGATATTTTACATTTCATGTGTATGCATCGAATTCCTACAAATATGTGTCTTTCTTTTGTATTTTTAACGATTCAAATATATCAATGTAGTTTATCATGCAATAAGATATTTTAAGTTCTATCGGTGATGATTAAAATAATATTGCTTAAATCTCAAGATGTCACATTTGTAACTCGTTTTATTATGTGCAATTGAATGAACTATGCAAATTCTTGTTTGATAGACTTTACATTTTGAATTTTTCTAAGTGATTCTTTTTATGAACAGTATTATTCGTTATTATAACTCAAATCTAATTTGTGCACATTACTTTCATCGATTTCATTCAATTTGATTCGATTTAAGCAATATACATATATAGGTCAACATCCATTATCGTTATTTGTGTCCCCAAATTTTTTTTTTTTTTATTTATGTTAAAATAAGAAAATATTAAACATATATTTTATTTTATTTTAAAATTTTAAAAAAATAAAAAAATTAAGTGGTCTCAACCCTTTAGAGTAATAATTAATTTCATTATTTTATTTTTTCCATTAAAAATTTTTAAAAATAATAACTAAATATTTTTTAAATAAAAAATCATAAAAATACCAAACATATTTTTCTTTTCACATAAAACAAAAATAAAATAAGAACAAAAAATTGGAAACAAAAAAAAATAGAAAATAGAAAATGATCCCAAACTGCCCTTAGGGACCATTTGGGATCACTTTTGATTTTTATTTTTTATTTTTGTGTCTTATTTTATTTTATTTTATTTTGCTTAAAAATAAAACAAATTTAATTATACTTATTATTTTTAAAAAACACTCAAAACATCTTTTATATGTTTTGAGCATTTTTAAAAATAATGCTATTTGTTTTTTGAAATAAAAAATAAATATACTTAAAAACTCACTAATATTTTCCTAACGAATATATTTTAAAAATAACATAAAAATAAAAACAAAAGATAGATTGTCGTAGATCTTTTTTTGCTTAAAATTTTAAGAACCATTAAGGATTGTAGATATGATTACTATGGTACATGGAATGAGTTGATCATATATAATAAGATAAATTAGTGATATTATCATATATATATATATATATATATATATATATATATATATATATATATATATATATATATATATAAGGAGAGAGAGAGAGAGAGATTTTACCTTTTAGTCTCATAACTAAAATATTTTATTATGTTTATGAATATGAATTTAAAAGAAAATCTTCTCGTTCATTCTCCTTTAATAGAATATAATTAAAATAAATATTTTAAGTGCTCTTTAATTATTTTCTTCAAGATTTATTTAATATCATTTTAAAAATTTTAATTCTTATTTCCAAGAAATGAAACTAAAGTTTTTTTATTGTTTTCTAAATGATTTTATTAAAATTCAATAATTATAATGTTAGTTTTATTTTTAAGTAATATAATTTTATTATTTATTAACTATTATGGGCTGTTTTGAATCACTTTCTATTTTTTTTTTATTTTTTATTTTTTATCTTTAATTTTTTCAGTTTTTTTTTTTTTTATTTTCTCTTATTTTATGTCAAAATAAAAATATGTTTGTTACTTTTATGAATTTTTTGTTTTAAAAAAAAAAAATATGTTTAGTTATTGTTTATTAAAAAATTTCAATGAATTAATTATTACTCTGGGGTAGCTTGTACCACTTTTTATTTTTTATTTTTAAAATTTTAAAATAAAATAAAAATATGTTTGATGTTTTCTTATTTTAACATAAAGCAAAATAATATTTGAGCATACAAATGATGATGATGGATGTTTACTTATATATCTGTTCTATTGCTCGAATCAAATCAAATGCAATAGAATCTCTGATCGATGAAAGTGATGTGCACAAATTAGATTTAAATTATCGTCGAAACAACCCGAATAGTACTCGTTCATAAAAAAAGAATCATTTATAAAATTCAAATATAAAAATCTATCAAACAAGAATTTCATAGTTCATTCAACATAATAAAATTGACAAGCTACAAATTCAACATTATGAAATTTGAACAATATTATTTTGATCATAGATGCTAATTAAAAAAAAGTTTGCTTGCAAGATTAACTACATCGATACATTTGAAATATTGAAAATACAAAAAAAATACTCATTTATAGGAGTTGATGCATAAACATAAAATATAAAAAATCTACGTGCATATTTAAATTCTATGAGATGGATAAAATTTATGTAAAGATATAAATATATTTTAAATAATAATTATTGATGAAAAAGGTTAAATTACTATTATTATATAATCAAGTTAAATTTTATTAGAATCAATCAAAAATTAATATATAAATTCAAATTTATATTATATATATAAACACACATGATATATTAAAATTAATCTACTATTTTCCTACACTCAAGATAAATCTTATAAGATTAAATTAACTAAAAAGAATAATATTATATAATATAATTTAAAAAAATAAAAAAATTTAAATTCAAATCTTTAAATATCTGAATAGTATGATATGGTTTTTTAAAAATAAAGAAAACAAATTTTACATATTTTTAGTATTTTTGAAAATAAAAAATAAATCTGTTTAAAAATAGAAAAACAAAAATAATAAAATAGATAAACAAATTTATTATATATATATATTTTTTATATTTCATAAAAATAAAAAATAGAAAACAAAATTGGTCCCAAACAAGGCCTTCGTGTTTTCGAGCTATAATTAATAGCTAAAAAATAAAGCCTTTCAATCACTTAAATCAAATTTATATTCATAATTTACGTGATTAAATAAATACTATTTTCTGAGTTAAAATTACCTCAGTAACCACATCTTCCTTCTCCACGGCCAGCTGTGCCAGCCTGCCACACCACAATTCCAGGCCGCCATCTCTTCCGGTCCGCCCAACATAGTCCAAACTCACCACCTTCTTCCGAACCTCACATGCCTTATAAGATCAAACCGTGAGCATAAGCCTCCAAGTCACCGCTTGTGGTTCGCCGTGACCGATTCCGGCCATGGGAAGTCGATGAACCGGTAACCTTCGATCGGAGTCAGAATGGTCGAACGGAGCGCCGCCATATAATAGACTGACCTCAAAGACCACCGACCGGAAGAGTTTTTCGAGCAAGTACTTGCATGTGACGAGGCCGCTGATTCCCGCACCCACGACAGCGCACCTGCTTCGACTCCATTAGTTCAGTTGGTAGTCTTTGTTTGTTCGTTCTACTCCGAGAGCCCTTTTATAAGCAACTCTCCCAATATTTTTTTAATTATTATTATTATTTTGAAATCTTCAAAATTCTGTTTTTACTTTTTATTAAATGTGTCAAATATTCATATATTTATATAAATATTTATTGAGTGCCGAAAAATCAATAGTAGTAGAAAAAATTTTTATGTCAAATTTAATACGCATACAGATAGTTGAAAATCAAATTTATAGAGTTGATGCATAAACATAAAATGAAAAAAAATCTACGCATATTTAAATTCTATGAAATGGATAAAATTTTGTAAAGATATAAATATATTTTAAATAATAATTATTGATGAAAAGGTTTAATTACTATTATTATATAATCAAGTTAAATTTTATTAGAATCAATCAAAAATTAATATATAAATTCAAATTAATCTATTATTTTCCTACTCAAGATAAATCTTATTAGATTAAATTAACTAAAAGAATAATATTATATAATATAATTTAAAAAAATAAAAAATTTAAATTCAAATCTTTAAATATCTGAGTAGTATGATATGGTTTTAAAAATAAAGAAAACAAATTTTACATATTTTTAGTATTTTTGAAAATAAAAATAAATTTTTTTAAAATAGAAAACAAAAATAATAAAATAGATAAACATATTATATATATATATATATATATATATATATATATATATATATATATATATATATATATATATATATATTTATTTATTTATATTTCTTAAAAATAAAAATAGAAAATAGAAAACAAAATTGATCCCAAAGGCTATAATTAGCTAAAAAATAAAGCCTTTCAATCACTTAAATCAAATTTATATTCATAATTTACGTGATTAAATAAATACTATTTTCTGAGTTAAAATTACTTCAGTAGCCACATCTTCCTTCTCGGCCAGCTCAGAAGCTTCGCCTTTTCCACCCCAATTCCCAGGCCATCAGTTCCCGATCCGGCCCAACATAGTCCAAACTCACCACCTTCTTCCTGAACCTCACATGCCTTATAAGATCAAACCGGCGAGCATAAGCTCCAGTACTCCATCACCTGTGGTTCGGCGCCAGTGACCGATTCGCCATGTCGAACCGTAACCTTCGATCGGAGTGAATCGGTCGAACGAGCGCTGCCCCATACGCCAATAGACCGGTGACCTCGACCACCACCGAAGCGTTTTTTGAGTGTACTTGCATGTGACGAGGCTGATTCCGCACCACGATACACCTGCTTCAACTCCATTAGTTCAGTTGGTAGTCTTTGTTGGTTCGTTCTACGAGTGACCTTTATAAGCAACTCTCCCAATATTTTTTTAGTTATTATTATTATTTTGAAATCTTCCAAAATTCTGTTTTACTTTTTTTAAATGAGTCAAATATTCATATATTTATATAAATATTTGCTGAGTGCAAAAAATCAATAGCAGCAGAAAAAAATTTTATGTCAAATTTAATACGCATACAGATAGTTGAAAATGAAACTAAAAAACTCTATAATTTTTATATGAAAAATCTTAGAAAGATGGGGAAAACTAGATTAGTCCAAGAAAATAACTATATATCAGACTGAAGCATAAAGTTTAAATTTTTTTTGGAATTACAAAATTGTATGTGAGAATCGATAATGTATAATATATAAGAGCGTAGTTGAACTATGATGGTTGTGGTGATTGACATAATTGATCGACGACATGTGGTGATGATGAACTCAACATCTAGTTCTCTCCAGGTCGCTTCTAGCTCCCTCCATCCGAATAATATATTTATAGATTCGAGGAATATGAAGAGTTTTTTTTAATGAGGAATATGAAGAGTTTTTTTTTAGTGAGAATATGAAGAGATTTTTATTTAAAAATGAAGAGTTTTTTTTTAATGAGAAATATGAAGTTTTTATATTTAAAATATTTTTTTCTCTTTTTTTTTAAGAAGTTGAAATTTTTTTGTTTATATATTTTAGAATATGAAGAGTGTTTTTTTCCCTTTTTTTAAAAGAAAATGAAGAGTCAATTTTCAAATATAAATACCCTTAATGGGATGGGGGAAAATGATGGCCTCCACAGACCTACATGATCATGATCATGCTCAGCCCCCTCCTTGGTCTTTGAAACCGACCGTTAGGCACGATCCCAAATTCAAGTTCCAAGTTCTTCCAACTTTCTAAATCCAAGAATCCTCCACTAACCTTTATGATGGTGCATGACCCTCAGGGCTTCAGCCTTCTCCCAAGTCCCAAAAATTGAAACCGATCTAGTTAGACGTATCTCAAATTCACTCTAGTGTGATTCCGAAGTTCCTTCATTTTCTCTCTTTTTTTAAGTAAAAGTTAAAACTGTCCTAAATATGCGGTGCATAAACAACTATCATAGAATTTAGTTTTATCTTTTATGCTTATTAAGTCCTTTGCCCCCAAGTATAAAAGGTATATATTTTTCTATAAAATTTTGTCCTCAATGACGATAGTAATCATATATCATTTTTAGGCTTTAACTTGAAAAGGATTTTATTTATATATATTTCTGAGATTTTTGGTATGTATTTTTTTTTAGGATTTTGCTTTTATGAGTTTTAGTATACCTACACCTTCTAAGACTTTTTCCTTCCGAGATTTTAATGTGCCTATACCTTCCGAGATTTTAATAATTGCATTCTAAGGCTTTTGTCTGAGATTTTAATGTACATGTACCTTATGAGGCTTTTATCTGAGATTTTGATGAGTGGAGACCCTATCAATCACTTGCTCTCTTGAAGTTTTTCTAGTGAGGACCTTATCCACTACTGCTTCCCCTGATTCCTCGTATGCCTTAGGGGTTATCAGGAGACTTTGTCTACCACTTACCTTTATAAGGTCTTTCGTGAGTATCTTGTCCACTACCGCTTGCCATATAGGCTTTCTTGTGGATATGCCTTTTATTGGAGGAATCCATGAAGAATTTTTTTATCCGTTGTTTGTCGAGTATTTTCATGACATTTAACTTGTGTGTGGAAGAGGTCAATAGTTTTAACTCTCATCCAAGTTACTTTATCAAAATGTTGATGATGTTAACCTGTGTGGAAGAGGTTAAATATTTTTATTCTTCTAAGATTATTTGTCAAAGTATTACTCGATAACATACCTGTGCGAATGAAATCAAATCAAAACATCTATTTGAAGTTATAGCCAAAGTTGCTCCTTGATCTTTGTCTTATTTTTTCATGAGTGTGATTGAAGAATCGCACAAAGTTTTTTTTTCAATATTGAAATTACTCCACATCATTGATTTGCTTCGAACTAATAATCAATTAGATATCGAGAATATTGATTTGGTTGGTCATTTCATTAAGGGTTGTCCCTAGTTTCCAATTATTGAAGAATTGGAGTTTGATGGATCTTTATTCTTTTATGTGTTCATCTAAAGTAAGATTTTTTCCATCATAGATGGTGATATTCTTATAATGAAGTCAAATTATCAATAATTATGAAGAAGTAAACAAAATATTTCTTCAGATCAAATATGCGTAAAACTAGCAGCTATAGAATAAGACTGCATGCCTTATCTTTGTATGAAAATCTAGCATGTTGGTGATAGTTGAAAATAAAATAAAAATTTTATAATTTTGAAAAGACCCTAGAAATAGGGAAAAATTACCTAGAAAAAATGCTTCACTATATATCTGCTTTAGAGTACAAAGATTAAATTTTCTTTATAATGGGATAACAAGATTATATGTAAGAAATCCTGACAACAGAAATTCCAGAATAAGGTTACAACAGTTACACAGTGGTAGTTGGTGTAATGATCTGGTGGTAGTCAACGATTACAAATTTGATCGATGACAATGATAGATTTTAACTTTAAACTTCTAGTTCTCTCACAATTTTCTCTCAAGTTTTCTTCTAGCTCTTTCCCTTCTATTATGACAAGAATGGGGTCCTATTTATAGAATTCTCGAGGGACTTTCGATCATTTTAGCCAAAATCTCAAAACACTCCATCGAACTATTTGTATCGATTCATTTAATTATAAATAGTTTTTGGTGATTTGATAATTCAAATGATCTTTGATTTGAGTGATCTTGAGCTTGTTGGATTTGTCTCATCGATGCTCAATTTGACTATAAGTACGCCAAATTTGGAAGTCATATTCAATTAGTATCTCAAGTTTTAGGTATATCCTTAGGCTTAATTCAAGCTCATTTTGGGCTCTACTTGACCCAATTTTAGTGACGTTGAACTTGTCTTATTGAGACATTTAATTTTATTAAGTAAAATAATATATGTGCATTATTTTAAAATTTTATGCGCGAAATTCATATTGATTCCATTAAATACTTTTCTTACAAAATGTGGTGAAATCTTAGAAGCTGAGCTACGGTCAAATTCATCCTCGCCAAATATTGTAAGGGTAATCACCCCTCATTTGTTCTTTGAAAATGGGGATTCCCGTGGAGAAGACTCAATATGGTGGAGAGATCTCCGGGTGTGAATTCGTTCATCCTTCTTTTGGCAAGATAATTATCGTGTGGGTTCTATTGACTCATTATTCAATACTCACTTTATTGACATGCTCAAGGTTTGCCATTTCATTACTCAATCTTGGGATATAGCTCATTTAGGTTCCTATGTACCTAATGTGATCATTATCAAAATCCTCAATATTAATCCAACATCCAAGAGAGTCGATCAAACCTTGTTTAACAATTCCTCCTCGAGATTTTGTTTTAAGGATGTGTGGCATGCTATTAGATTTAAAAGTCAAGATTCTCTAGTTTTTCTATGATCTAGAGTAATTCTATCCCTTCCTCATTTTGGTTCTTTCTTGGCATATCCTTAAACACTACATTCTTGTGGATGCCATTCTCCTAAAAAAAAGGGTTTCATCTTCCATCCAAATGTCAATGTTGCTTCCATATTGAAACTGTGGATCATGTCTTCGTTAATGGCCCCATTGCTGCTAAAGTCTGGCATTAGTATGATAGTATGTTTAATACTTTTCTATTTGATGGATCCCTTTCTATATTACGCCTTTTAAATAATTTTCTATACTTTTCCTCGAAAGGATATATCAACTGTGTTTACTTTACTATGGTATATCTGGTAGGAAAGAAATGATGCTAAACATAGTGATATTCCTATGAACTTTCACCATGTTATTGCTAGAACCAAATGTAAAATTACCTCCCTTTATAAAGCTAACCTTCTTCCTCCTTCTTCTTCAAAGGTGTCAAGCATCGCCCCTTGTTTTGGGATTTCCTCCCATCTTGAGGTTGATTTTATTTGTAAGACTATTTATTGGATAAAGCCCAATTATCATGTCATTAAGGTTAATCCGATGAATCTGCTAATGGCTTTTATGGTTGTGGGGGTATTTTAAGAGACTTTAAAGATAAGATGATTGCTACAATTGCTATTCCTTTAAGACCCTGTTTTGTTCTTTTTGCTGAACTTTATGGTTTGCATTATGGTATATCGTTATGTATTCAGAAAAGATTTAAAAAAATATGGTTTAAAATTGATGCTCTCCTCCTTTTGAATTTATTAAAGTCGGGAGCTCATGGCAATGCTAAAGTTTACTATTTTCTTAACCACACGAGGAGGCTTCTTGCTTCTCTTGATTATCATATTTCTCATATTTATCGGGAAGGGAAGGAAATTCATGTGCTGATTTTCTTGCTAATTGGGGGGTGCAAAATCCTCTATGGTGAATATATTCTCTTATGATAATATCCCTCCCTTATTACGAGGGCTTGTGAATTTAGATAAAAGTGGTTTGCCTTATGTTAGAACATGTAAACTTTTAATTTTGCTTTTGTTTCAATCGATTGGTTGGATGAGGTCTTTCCTCCCCTTTAGAGCGTATGAAACTTGTTTTCGAAAAATCAATGTTTCTTGGGTGTTATAACCTGCTTATTGGATTGAAGTTTTTTTTATATGGAATATGATGATATGGTGTTTCATTTTCTATATATTGTGGGCTTATTGAATATTCCTAAGCAATCGTTAGGGCTATTTTCCAAGGCTGATTTTGCCTTTATACCTAACTACTGTAATGTTTATCTTGCTATTTATTTGAATGGTCTACACACCTTTGACAAGAGTTTCTTCTTTCATTATCTGGAATGGTTCCCTTTTTCTTTCGGATGTAAGCTGCTTGTTGTTTAGGCATTCCAGTTTTTACTAAGCCTATATGGAGTTCGGTAGGCCCCTGAGTTGTGTATGCTTTTCTTTTGGTTTGGTGTATCTGCCGCAGTTGGATTAGCAATTTTTCTATTTTTCACCCAGGTGTGTGTTAGATCGGTTTTGGGATTTTCGATTGTATTATCATGCCTTCTTAGACTTATTATATGGATATATCCACTTACTGCTAAACTATTTTCTTCTTGATCTATTTATATATGGTATTTTATTTAAGCTTCTTTGGAACTGGAGGCTATTTCCTATCTTGCTAAGCTTGCTACATTTTAATTGTATTATGGAACTTGGGTGGATTGGTGTGGATTGTTTATTTGATAGTCGGCACTATATGGGCTCACGTTGATATAGGAATGGATTTCATTTCGCTCATTGAAACTTTGTGGATTTCTTTTCATTGGTTATACAATTTCATTGGGCTACATAATTTCCCTATGGATAACTGTTTCCATAGGTTTGTTTTCTTTGATGGGTATGATTACTTCTCTTCTTTGGTTGGTAGTAGCATGTGTTGTATCCCTCCTTATCACTGGATGCACATGTATGTGGCGCCCCAAGTTGGTGTGAAGTTTTGAGCTCCCTCTAAAATTCTACTATTTCTTTCCAACTTTATGTTTATTACTTAGACTTAGCTCCTTCTATTTTATTGCTAACTGCTCATCTAGTTGTTTGTAGAGTCTTTTTTTCATGCGGTATCAAGGTGCTTTTCCTTTGGATGTAACTCTTCTTCAGCTCATCATTTCGTTGTTGGCAAGCGCTATGGTTTGCTCCTTTGTGTCTTTTACTCTATATTTTTGGGGTATTGCATTTTTTTTTGCTGTGTGGGTTGTACTTAGACAGTGGATTTACTCTTTAGGATGATTGTAGCTCTTTGAGTGGTAGACTCTGAGTTTATCCCCTCTTAAAGATCTTGTAACCTTTTTTTGTGAGCAATAAAATTCCCATATGGGTTCCCAAAAAAACAAAAAATATAAAAAACATAAAAAAAAGTATAATATCACTAATTTACAATCACCTTATTATATGATGATCAACTCATTGCATGTACCAGAATCATATCTATAATCCTTAATGGTTCTTGAAAATTTTAAGCAAAAAAGATCCTACCACAATCTATCTTTTATCTTCATTTTATGTTATTTTAAAATATATTTGTTAAGAAATTATTAGAGTGTTTTTTTATGTATATTTTTTTATTTTAAAACAAATAACATTATTTTAAAATGCTCAAAACATCAAAAGATGCTTTTGAGTCTTTTTTTTTTAAATAATAAGCACAATTAAATTTGTTTTATTTTAAGTAAAATAAAATAAAATAAAATAAGAACATAAAATATAAAATAAAAAAAAAGTGATCCCCAATGGTCCCTAAGGGCGTTTTGGGATCATTTTTTTTTTTATTTTTGCTTTTGTTTCCAATTTTGTTTTATTTCCAATTTTTTGTTTTATTTTATTTTTATTTTATGTGAAAATAAAACTTGTTTGATATTTTATGATTTTTATTTAAAAAAATATTTAGTTATTATTTTAAAAATTTTAATGGAAAAATAAAATAATGAAATTAATTATTACTCTGGGGTCTCTTACCACTTTGTTTTTTATTTTTAAATTTTAAAATAAAATAAAAATATGTTTGATATTTTCTTATTTTAACATAAAGCAAAAAAAATGTTTGAGGACACAAATGACGATAATGGATGTTGACCTACATATATTATATTGCTTAAATCGAATCAAATTGAATGAAATCGATGATCGATGAAAGTAATGTGCACAAATTAATTTGAGTTATAAAACAATAATAATACTGCTCATAAAAAGAATCACTTAGAAAAATTCAAAATTTAAAATCTAACAAACAAGAATTTGCATAGTTCATTCAATTGTACATAATAAAACTGACAAGTTACAAATGTGACATCTTGAGATTTGAGCAAAATTATTTTGATCATCGTCGATACTACTTAAAAAATATCTTATTGCATGATAAACTACATTGATACATTTGAATCGTTAAAAATACAAAAGAAATACACATATTTGTAGGAGTCGATGCATACACATGAAATGTAAAATATCTACGTGCATATTTATATTTTATGAGAAAGATAAAATTTATGAAAATATATAAATATATTTTAAATAATAATTATTGATAAAGAAAGTTAAATTAGTAAAATTAATCTATTATTATTATTATATATTAAGATAAATCTTGTGAGATTAAATTAATTAAAATTAATAATATTATATAATATAATTTTAAAAAATAAAAAATCAAATTCAAATCTTTAAAAATTTGAAAAGTATGACTGGGTGTTTTAAAAATAAAGAAAAATAGGTTTTATATATTTTTAGTATTTTTGAAAATAAAAAATAAATTTATTTAAAAATAGAAAATTAAAAATAATAAAATAGATAAACAAACATATTTTTACTTATTTTTTCTATTTTTTAAAATAAAAATAAAAAATAGAAAACAAAAAATTGATTCCAATGGGGCCTAAGTTTTGAATTTAGCTTTTGCATCCTTTCTACTTTTACGTTGTATACTCATTACATTGTTGTCTTGTTTATCAAATTTATCTTTCTAATCTTCACATTCTATCAATATTTTAATCCCTTAATAGACAATATGTTCACCATAATAGGAGCATATAATGGACTTTAGATTCTTTGCTTAGGAAGGATCAGGCCTCCCTAATATCCCTAGTTTTCCACTCAATGGACTTAGCTAATATGAGAAGCAATGTCACTGCTGAGTTTGTCAAGGAAAAATGTATCATTGTAATCAGTTTTCTCAAATCAACTCTCGATGTCGCCGCTGAATGCGCTGATATTAATGGTATGATCATTGTTAGTATCATTATTAAAATTGTTAGAATACATCATGCATATGGATTGTTGCTTATTTGGTGTTGAAGTATTTGAAGATCATACAATAGTTCATTATACTAAACAATTATGAAGCATACGACTATGCACTCGGTAGTACTCCACATGCACATAAAGTTTCATATACTTTATTCTTACTTTTCTTAAATTTGCACTTGTAGGTGGTTCCTGCATGATGATTGTCCAAACGAAATGATGGAACATAGTTGATTTATCAGATGTGGTTTCATTAGGTTACTTCTACATTTTTTTTTAGAGCTACTCCTATGCGAGGAGAAGGAATCATGCTAAGCCTCTTGGCAACATTGCTCTCCTTTAGTAAATGATATTCCCCTCTTACAATTATTCTAAATTAAATATATAAATTAATATCTCACATTCATTTTTTAAAAAATATAGAGGTGGCTTATAACTAAGTTTATTGAAATCTACATCAATAAAACAAGACCTATGGAGAAGTATAGAATAGTTCCAGACCATAGCCTCTTTCAAGCAATGAGTTCATCCTTAGTTGCTTTATTGCCTGAGAAATTCTATGACATGCTGAAAAATAAGAGAATTGTTCTAAAATATTCAAAAGCTTTGAGTTTTGTAGGGATGGTATAATATTGGAAGGTGAAGCATCTAAAGGTAGATATAGTCATATTTGGTGTTGGCTTCAAGGGTGATGAGAAAATTTGAAATGTCTTTAAATCGTTTTCATTTCAAAATATTGTGACCACGAGACAATATTTTTCCACTTAATTTTCACATTGATTAATTAGATATTCAAATATAACTTAAAATATTATTATAATAAGTGCATAAAGTTATCGAAAAAGCTTATTTGTGTTTGAATTAGCTTAAGTTAAACTAGTTTTATAATTTAATATATTTAATTTAATGAGTGAAGCATGGCCTTGTTGATCCTATTTGGTTTGATAATAGTTTGATTATGTTCCTACATATATGTAATTTGCATGTTTGAATGTGCACTTATACATATTAATGTATTCATATACTTTATAATCTTGTATATTATAGGTTTTCATATTCATATATTTATACTAGTGTGTGCATACATGTGATAGATAATATAAAGATTTAATAACTTAGATTTGACTTACCAATAAATTTTATGTTTATCAACCATCTATGTTCAACTTAATAAGTTAATGAGGCAAACATGAACATAAAATTTAGCTTTCTTACACCCTATGGTGCATGACTAAATAGGCTTATTCAATAACATTGAAAACTATGTCAAAAAAATTATTTTATAGTTAAATTTTTGATAGTATGCTTAAGAATTATTTTAGTAAAAGAATAATCTTATCAACACATTTATGTACTATATAGAATGCATTCAACCGAGGATTTCACAAATGGAAATAATTGGATACTCAAAGAGCACATCAAATTTATTTACTTTGGAGTTGAAGGCAATATGGTTGGACATTTTCTTAATGGTGGATTTCAGCTCAGCATAAAAATTGATGGAAGAAGATATGAAGAAATAGAATAAATACATGAAAGAGTATGGTCATGAATATTATAGAAGATCAAGTGTTGGAATCATTCAAATATATTATAATGATCAACTTTGTAAGGACATGGGTTATAATCCTAAAAGAAAAAGGGTTTTTGTCTAATTGGTTCATGTCGTATGGACCTAATGATTTTGTTGAGCTTAAATCTGAAAAGGAGTGATACATCTCTTTAAGTTTGTTGTAGGGAATAAAAAATAATATCAGTGGTTGTGTGACAACCCTCTTGATAAAATGATGAAGATTATTTGTTCTAATCAATTTTAGTAGTGATGGGAATAACATAATTTACTTTTAATTTAGTTTAAAAGGTGTTGTGCACGCTGTGTGTAAATGTATAATATGTCTATACATATATATATATATATATATATATATATATATATATAGAGAGAGAGAGAGAGAGAGAGAGAGAGAGAGAGAGAGAGAGAGAGAGAGATTATTTGAATTTATGCAAATCTCAATGCTATGATAATCATTAACACTATTTTTGTTTTGCCCTCTACCTCAAATATTAGCTCCCTCTCATCATGTTTCCTTGAAAGAGGGCATAAATGTAGGAATCTGGCAACAATTATAATCACAATAATAAATATTTGGATTTGCAATAATTTTATTAACTATTGCAATTTAGTGCTATAATAGCTCCTTTTTTGGTATAATAACTTTGTCCTCACTCTAGTGTGGCTAGTGTGGCCCATGTGCCATGCACATATGTTGCACATTTTTTTGGTATGTAAAATTTTAGAAGATGGTGGTGAGATTTGTGATGCTCTATCGCATAGAGTGTTGGCCAAGAAAATAGAAGTATAAAACTAAATGTTGCAGAGATGAAAATACTCAGGTGGATAAGTGGATTTACACTTAAACGACAAAATGCAAGATAAATACATACACACACACACACACACACACACACACACACACACACACACATATATATATATATATATATATATATATATATATATATATATATATATGAAAAGGTTGGAGTATTTTCAATGAAGATTAGATTAGAGAGAGTCGTCATAAATGGTTTGTTCACATAAAACATTGGTTGCTTGATGTCCCAAAGAGTAGATGCTTTAGATGGCCTATGTTAAGAAATGCATAGGTAGTCTTAAAGTCTTAATTAGGAAGTATATAAAATGACTATATTTTATTAGAATTAAATGAGAATATGACATTTAACACCCAATGGAGAGGAAGGATTCATAACCGATCCCATATAGTGGGATAAAGGCTTGTTGTTTGCTAAAATGAATATTGAGGTTGATAATCTTAAATTTTTTATAATTTGCTTCATATTATACTTCTTTATTCATTTTTTAAAAGTTAAATAATTATTTTAATTACAAAACAAAACCTATATAGGCCAATCAAAAGTAAGAAAAAGACAAAGAGGGTAAGCCTTGTTGTACTCCTTTTTTCTATTTTAACATATCGCATAATACAGGGATTTAAAAGAATATCTAGTATAATAAAAATACTTTTTTCCTCTTGTCACAATATTTGCTTCTATGTTGTGTGAAAAGTCAAAGTTCTTTGGTGAAGTATCATCATCAAATCTAGTAAATGAATTAACAAAACTAACTTGTCTTGATCATTAATAGAATCATATAAAAAAATTTACTTGAATATGTCTTTTACACAATTAATTTGATTAGAAAGAGTGATAAGATAGATCCCTTGAATTTCCTAAAGAAGTGAGGGAGGTGGGAGAATAACTTTAGAGTGAAGTTATCAAGAAGAGATACATCATCGATGATATGAGGCTTATCACCAACCTTAGCAACTTGGTTCATATTTTGATGTTGCAACACTTATAACGTTAGACAAGAAAATTTGTCATTATGAGATTGAACTCTTCATCTCTATGACAGATAATCAAATTACAATCAATATGTAAGAATATTTAATAATAGTGTTATTTCATTGTTGATATTATGATATATTTTATACAAACTTGAATCCTATGCCCAAGCAAGATAATGATAACAAAAGTTGCTATCCACTAAAAAAGTTAGTTTTATCAAAGATCTTTCTATTATAATAAATTCAAAAGACATTTAAGATCGTTCAAAATGCCATTTTTTTTGTACTCTAATAATTAGGAGTCCAAAAATAGAAGTAATAAGTGAATTTACATGAAAATGATTACCAACTAATGGTCCTCACGAGAATAGAAGAGATTTGTCAAGCTAAATATAATAGATATTCATGATAAAACAATAAAATCATTGTCAAAATCATAAAATAGAACCAAGAAATTAACATTTAATTAGGTTCACAATGACACAATATATATGGTTTAAGGATCTCTTCATTAAAAATTGTTGGAGAAACATACAGTTTTTTTCTTTTCTCTCGCCAAAAAAAAAGGAGTGGAAATTTAACATATGTGAGATTTAATCCAAAAATTTTAATAATATTTTAAGAATATTTAGGAATTAATCATCATTTTTTGGTTGGCATCAATTTTGACTAAATGTTATTTTTTTCTTAAGTAGATTAAATTATATATATGAACACACTTTAGGTGCCAATATAGTTACTATAATGAAGTTGAGTCAGTATATTATGAATTGGACTTGATTCAATCATATTATAAGTTGTTCATATTTGACTCGAGCTAGCTGAACTATCAAATGCATGTTCATACTTGACTTGTTTAAAATTTTCACTAATCATACTTGGCTTATTTACATTAATTGAATTAGTTCAACGGGTTAATAAATAAGCTGAAAATCCAAATGAGTACTTCGCTTTTTATATTTAGTTATAAATAAATAATTTTATTAATTTAACAAATAAAAAATTAATAAATTTAGAATTAATATATAATTTCTTTACTCAAATTAAATAAAATATTATATAAACTGTGACCAAACTTTCTTATAATCATTTAATATAAATAAATACTAACAAATCAATTTATTGAAATAAATAAACAAGAAAAATTGCACTAAATATATACATATTCTTTAATGGCAAATAAATTAATTTGAAAACTCAAAATGCTCAAACAAACAAATTATAAACTAGGTATTTATATTGTTTGATCACTTTTATTAAATTAGGTATTCAACTTTTGTTTTTCTTTTTTTTTTAATGTAGAAAAACTTGATAGCTTGATGAGATTTCAGGTCGACAAGAATTTATTTTTTAAAATAAATGAAAAAAAAAATTAAAAGAGAAGTAAATTAATTTGTACTAATTCCTCATGCAATTTCTCATCCCTTAGATCAAAGTTTAATTTTCATCTTGCATATGGTGGATAATGATGGCCTGATGAGTTAATTAATAAGTTTGTTAATAAAAGATATTAATGAAATAAATACTAGTAATATTAAGTTATAATAGATACCCTTAAATATATAATTAAAATATTTTATTCAATCCTATTTTATTTAAATAATATAAACAAATTACTCATTGAACTAGTAAATGAGTTTATTTATGATCATAAATACACGAAGTTAAATCATATTTAAATTTGGTTCATTTAACCTTTAATATTTAATAAAAAACTTTCAAATTTGTTTATTATTAATTTGAACAAATTTAAACCAGTATTAATCGAGGAGATTTTAAATTGTTCATTCAATATTTGGGTTTATCATGGAAGGTTTAGCTATTTATCATAATTTTAAAAGTTTCAGAAATTATTATATTCAATTTAAGTTTAAATAGTTTTTAATTTTTAAATCTTCCAAAATGGTAAAACAAATGTTGAAAATATAAATTTATTCATATGTTTTTAAGAATTTAGTATAATTATTATTTAAATAAAGTTTGTATGGTTTATGCTTACTTCCATTGTGAGCAAGGATGATATTTTGAAACATATGTCTCATTATACCATCCCAACAAAACTCAAAGGTTTCTGAATATTTTAGAACAATCCTCTTATTTTTTCAGCATGTCATAGAATTTTTCAGGCAATAAAGCAAATAAGGATGAACTCCTTGCTTGAAAGAAGCTATGGTCTGGAAACAATTCTATACTTCTCCATAGGTGTTGTTTTCTTGATGTAGATTTCAATAAACTTAGTTATAAGCCACCTCTATATTTTTAAAAAAATGAATGTGAGATATTAATTTATATATTTAATTTAGAATAATTGTAAGAGGAGGAAAAGCATTTACTAAAGGAGAGAGCAATGTTGCCAAGAGACTTAGAATGATTCCTTCTCCTCGCTCTGTAGGAGTAGCTCTAAAAAACGACCGAGTAGAAATAACCTAATGAAACACCACATGATAAATCAACTATGTTCCATCGCTTTCGGACAATCATCGCAAGGAACTTCCGCACCTACAAGTCCAAATTTAAGAAAAGTAAGAATAAAGTATATGCGCTTTATGTGCATGTGGAGTACTACCAAAGTGCATAGGGATGCTTCATAATTGTTTAGTATAATGAACTATTGTATGGTCTTCATATACTCCAACACCAAATAAGCGACAATCCATATGCATGATGTATTCTAACAATTTTAATAATGATACTAACAATAATCATATCATTAATATCGTGACATTCAACATCGAGAGTTGATTTGAGAAAACGATTACAATGATACATTTTCCCTTGACAAACTCAAGGACGCTTCTCATATTTGCTAAGTCCATTGAGTGGATCATCTTATCATTGAAGGCCTCGGGGCCTTTATTCTAAGGGAAGCTAGGGATATTGGGAGGCCACCGAACCTTCCTAAGCAAAGAACTGCAAAGTCCATTACATGCTCCTATTATGGTGAACATATTGTCTATTAAGGGATTAAAATATTGTTAGAATGTGAAGATTAGAAAGCAAAATTTGATAAACTAGACAACAATGTAATGAGTATACAAACGCAAGTAGAAAGGGTGCAAAAGCTAAATTCAAAACTTAGCCCCATTGGAATCAATTTTTTGTTTTCTATTTTTTATTTTATTTTAAAAAATAGAAAAATAAATAAAAATATGTTTGTTTATCTATTTTATTATTTTATTTTTTTCTATTTTAAATAAATTTATTTTTATTTTACTAAAAATATGTAAAACCTATTTTTCTTTATTTTAAAACACTCGGTCATACTTTTCAAATTTTTAAATATTTGAATTTGATTTTTTTTATTTTTTAAAATTATATTATGTAATATTATTATTTTTAATTAATTTAACCTAACAGATTTATCTTGAATATATAATAATAATAGATTACTTTTACTAATTTAACTTACTTTATCAATAATTATTAATTAAAATATATTTATATCTTTTCATAAATTTTATCTTTCAATAAAATATAAATATGCACGTAGATATTTTACATTTCATGTGCATCGACTCTACAAATATGTGTCTTTCTTTTGTATTTTAACGATTCAAATATATCAATGTAGTTTATCATGCAATAAGATATTTTTAAGTTCTATCGGTGATGATTAAAATAATATTGCTTAAATCTCAAGATGTCACATTTGTAACTTGTCGGTTTTATTACAATTGAATGAACTATGCTTGTTTGATAGACTTTTACATTTTGAATTTTTCTAAGTGATTCTTTTTAAACCAGTATTATTCGGTTATTATATAACTCAAATCTAATTTGCACATTACTTTCATCGATCATCGATTTCATTCAATTTGATGATTTAAGCAATATAACATATATGTAGGTCAACATCCATTATCGTTATTTGTGTCCCCAAATTTTTTTTTTTTATTTATGTTAAAATAAGAAAATATTAAACATATTTTATTTTATTTTAAAATTTTAAAAAAATAAAAAATACGAAGTGGTCTCAAGCGACCCTTTAGAGTAATAATTAATTTCATTATTTTATTTTTTCCATTAAAATTTTTTAAAAATAATAACTAAATATTTTTTAAATAAAAAATCATAAAAATACCAAACATATTTTTCTTTTCACATAAAACAAAAATAAAATAAGAACAAAATTGGAAACAAAAAAAATAGAAAATAGAAAATGATCCCAAACTGCCCTTAGGGACCATTTGGGATCACTTGTTTTTATTTTTATTTTTGTGTCTTATTTTATTTTATTTTATTTTGCTTAAAATAAAACAAATTTAATTATTTTATTATTTAAAAAAACACTCAAAACATCTTTTATATGTTTTGAGCATTTTAAAATAATGCTATTTGTTTTTGAAATAAAAAATAAATATACTTAAAAAACTCTCTAATATTTTCCTAACGAATATTTTTTAAAATAACATAAAAAATAAAAGCAAAAGATAGATTGTCAGGATCTTTTTTGCTTAAAATTTTTAAGAACCATTAAGGATTGTAGATATGATTACTAAACATAATGATGATCATCATATAATAAGGTGATATTAATATTAATTATATATATATATATATATATATATATATATATATATATATATATATATATATAAGAGAGAGAGAGAGAGACAGATTTTTTACCTTTTAGTCTCATAACTAAAATATTTTATTATGTTTATGAACATGAATTTAAATAGAAAATCTTCTCGTTCATTCTCCTTTAATAGAATATAATTAAAATAAATATTTTAAGTGCTCTTTAATTATTTTCTTCAAGATTTATTTAATATCATTTTAAAAATTTTAATTCTTATTTCCAAGAAATGAAACTAAAGCTTTTTTATTGTTTTCTAAATGATTTTATTAAAATTCAATAATTATAATGTTAGTTTTTATTTTTAAGTAATATAATTTTATTATTTATTAACTATTATGGGCTGTTTTGAATCACTTTCTATTTTTTTTTTTTTTATCTTTAATTTTTGCTTTCTGTTTTTTTGTTTTTATTTTCTCTTTATTTTATGTGAAAATAAAAATATGTTTGTTACTTTTATGAATTTTTTTAAAAATAAAAAATATGTTTAGTTATTGTTTATTAAAAAATTTCAATGAATTAATTATTACTCTAAGGGTTAGCTTGTAATTTTTTATTTTTATTTTTAAAATTTTAAAATAAAATAAAAATATGTTTGATGTTTTCTTATTTTAACATAAAGCAAAATAATATTTGAGCATACAAATGATGATGATGGATGTTTACTTACATATCTATTCTATTGCAATCAAATCAAATGCAATCTCGATCGAAAGTGATGTGCACAAATTAGATTTAAATTATCATCGAAATAACCCAAATAGTACTCTCATAAAAAAGAATCACTTATAAAAATTAAAAATATAAAAATCTATCAAACAAGAATTTCATAGTTCATTCAATTGCACATAATAAAATTGACAAGCTACAAATTCGACATTATGAAATTTGAACAATATTATTTTGATCATCCGATGCTAATTAAAAAAGTTTGCTTGCAAGATTAACTACATCGATACATTTGAAATATTGAAAATAAAAAAAATACTCATTTATAGAGTTGATGCATAAACATAAAATATAAAAATCTACGATATTTAAATTCTATGAGATGGATAAAATTTATGTAAAGATATAAATATATTTTAAATAATAATTATTGATGAAAAGGTTAAATTACTATTATTATATAATCAAGTTAAATTTTATTAGAATCAATCAAAAATTAATATATAAATTCAAATTTATATTATATATATAAACACACATGATATATTAAAATTAATCTACTATTTTCCTACACTCAAGATAAATCTTATAAGATTAAATTAACTAAAAGAATAATAATATTATATAATATAATTTAAAAAAATAAAAAAATTTAAATTCAAATCTTTAAATATCTGAATAGTATGATATGGTTTTTAAAAATAAAGAAAACAAATTTTACATATTTTAGTATTTTTGAAAATAAAAAATAAATCTGTTTAAAAATAGAAAAACAAAAATAATAAAATAGATAAACAAATTTATTATATATATATATATATTTTTTATATTTCATAAAAATAAAAACAGAAAATAGAAAACAAAAATTGATCCCAAACAAGGCCTGTGTTTCGAGCTATAATTAATAGCTAAAAATAAAGCCTTTCAATCACTTAAATCAAATTTATATTCATAATTTACGTGATTAAATAAATACTATTTTCTGAGTTAAAATTACCTAACCACACACATCTTCCTTCTCCACGGCCAGCTCGGCGCCTGTTCCACACCACAATTCCCAGGCCGCCATCTCTTCCGGTCCGCCCAACATAGTCCAAACTCACCATTCTTCCCGAACCTCACATGCCTTATAAGATCAAACCGAGCATAAGCCTCCAAGTACTCCATCACCTGCTTGTGGTTCGGCCGGTGACCGATTCCGCCATGGGAAGTCGATGAACCGTAACCTTCGATGGAGTCTGAATCGGTCGAACGAGCCGCTTACATAATAGACGTGACCTCAAAGACCACCGAGGAAGAGTTTTTCGAGCAAGTACTTGCATGTGACGCCTCACACTCCACGACAAGCACTCGCTTCCGACTCCATTAGTTCAGTTGGTAGTCTTTGTTGGTTCGTTCTACTCCGAGTGCCCTTTTATAAGCAACTCTCCCAATATTTTTTTAATTATTATTATTATTTTGAAATCTTCAAAAATTCTGTTTTTACTTTTTATTAAATGAGTCAAATATTCATATATTTATATAAATATTTACTGAGTGCCGAAAAATCAATAGCAGTAGAAAAAAATTTTATGTCAAATTTAATACGCATACAGATAGTTGAAAATCAAATTTATAGGAGTTGATAAACATAAAAAAAAAAATCTATGCATATTTAAATTCTATGAAATGGATAAAATTTTTGTAAAGATATAAATATATTTTAAATAATAATTATTGATGAAAAGGTTTAATTACTATTATTATATAATCAAGTTAAATTTTATTAGAATCAATCAAAATTAATATATAAATTCAAATTAATCTATTATTTTCCTACTCAAGATAAATCTTATTAGATTAAATTAACTAAAAGAATAATATTATATAATATAATTTAAAAAAAAAAAAATTTAAATTCAAATCTTTAAATATCTGAATAGTATGATATGGTTTTTTAAAAATAAAGAAAACAAATTTTACATATTTTTAGTATTTTTGAAAATAAAAAATAAATTTTTTTAAAATAGAAAAACAAAAATAATAAAATAGATAAACAAATTTATTATATATATATATATATATTTATTTATTTATTTATTTATATTTCTTAAAAATAAAAATAGAAAATAGAAAACAAAAATTGATCCCAAAGGCCTTCGTGTTTTCGAGCTATAATTAATAGCTAAAAAATAAAGCCTTTCAATCACTTAAATCAAATTTATATTCATAATTTACGTGATTAAATAAATACTATTTTCTGAGTTAAAATTACTTCAGTAGCCACATCTTCCTTCTCCACGGCCAGCTCCGGCGAGCGCTTCGCCTTTTCCACCCCACAATTCCCAGGCCGCCATCAGTTGATCCGCCCAACATAGTCCAAACTCACCACCTTCTTCCTGAACCTCACATGCCTTATAAGATCAAACCGGAGCATAAGCCTCCAAGTACTCCATCACCTGCTTGTGGTTCGGCGCCGTGACCGATTCGCCATGGGAAGTCGATGAACCGGTAACCTTCGATCAGAATCGGTCGAACGGAGCTGCTTCATACGCCAATAGACGGCGACCAAGACCACCGACCGTTGCGTTTTGCATGTGACGGTCCGATTCCCCGCATTCCAAACCGCTTCAACTCCATTAGTTCAGTTGGTAGTCTTTGTTGGTTCGTTCTACTCCGAGTGACCTTTTATAAGCAACTCTCCCAATATTTTTTTAGTTATTATTATTATTTTGAAATCTTCCAAAATTCTGTTTTTTACTTTTTAAATGAGTCAAATATTCATATATTTATATAAATATTTGCTGAGTGCCGAAAAATCAATAGCAGTATAAAAAAATTTTATGCCAAATTTAATACCCATACAGATAGTTGAAAATGGAATAAAAAAACTCTATAATTTTTATATGAAAAAATCTTAGAAAGATGGGGGAAAACTACAGATTAGTCCAGTAAAAATACTCCACTATATATCTGCACTGAAGCATAAAGTTTAAATTTTTTTTTATAACGGAATTACAAAATTGTATGTGAGAATCGATAAATGGGAATCATGTTATAATAGCTATGCAGTAGTTGAACTATGATGGTTGGGTAGTGGTGACAATAATTGACGCCGATCGACGATAAGCGGTGGTGATGACGAACTTCAACATCTAGTTCTCTCAAGTTTTCTCCGTGTCGCTTGCTCCTCTCCCTCCATCATGACAAGAATGGGGTCATATTTATAGTATTCTGAGGAATATGAAGAGTTTTTTTTTAGTGAGGAATATGAAGAGATTTTTATTTAAAAAATGAAGAGTTTTTTTTTTAATGAGAAATATGAAGTGTTTTTTTATATTTAAAATATGAATAATTTTTTTTCTCTCTTTTTTTTTAAGAAGTTGAAATTTTTTTGTTTATATATTTTAGAATATGAAGAGTGTTTTTTTCCCTTTTTTTAAAAGAAAATGAAGAGTCAATTTTCAAATATAAATACCCTTAATGGGATGGGGGAAAATGATGGCCTCCACAGACCTATATGACGGTGCATGATCACGCTCGCAGGCCCCAGCTCTCCTTGGTCCTGGGGTTTGAAACTGACCTGGTTAGGCGGTACGTATCCCAAATTCAAGTTCCAATGTGCTTTCAGGTTCTTCCAACTTTCTCTAAATCCAGGAATCCTCCACTAACCTTTATGACGGTGCATGACCCCTCGCAGCTTCGCTCCCAAGTCCCAAAATTGAAACCCGATCTAGACGATCGTATCTCAAATTGACTCTAGATTCCGAGTTCCTTCATTTTCTCTCTTTTTTTAAGTAAAAGTTAAAACTGTCCTAAATATGCATAAACAACTATCATAGAATTTAGTTTTATCTTTTATGCTTATTAAGTCCTTGCCCCAAGTATAAAAGGTATATATTTTTCTATAAAATTTTGTCCTCAATGACGATAGTAATCATATATCATTTTTAGGCTTTAACTTCAAAAGGATTTTATTTATATATATTTCTGAGATTTTTTGGTATGCATGTATTTTTTAGGATTTTGCTTTTTATGAGTTTTAGTATACCTACACCTTCTAAGACTTTTTCCTTCTGAGATTTTTAATGTGCCTATACCTTCTGAGATTTTTAATATACCTGTACCTTCTAAGGCTTTTGTCTTCTGAGATTTTTAATGTACATGTACCTTATGAGGCTTTTATCTTCTGAGATTTTTGATGAGTGGAGACCCTATCAATCACTTGCTCTCTTGAAGTTTTTCTAGTGAGGACCTTATCCACTACTGCTTCCCCTCGGGATTCCTCACGGGTGTGCCTTCTAGGGGTTATCAGTGGAGACTTTGTCTACCACTTACCTTTATAAGGTCTTTCTGGTGAGTATCTTGTCCACTACCAGCTTGCCATATAGGCTTTCTTGTGGATATGCCTTTTATTGGAGGAATCCATGAAGAATTTTTGACCTATCCGAAGTTGTTTGTCAGAGTATTTTTCAGTGACATTTAACTTGTGTGGAAGAGGTCAATAGTTTTAACTCTCATCCGAAGTTACTTTATCAAAATGTTACTTGATGATGTTAACCTGTGTGGAAGAGGTTAAATATTTTTATTCTTCTAAGATTATTTGTCAAAGTATTACTCGATAACATACCTGTGCGAATGAAATCAAATCAAAACATCTATTTGAAGTTATAGCCAAAGTTGCTCCTTGATCTTTGTCTTATTTTTTCATGAGTGTGATTGAAGAATCGCAATTTACAAAGCTATTTTTTTCAATATTGAAATTACTCCACATCATTGATTTGCTTCTCGAACTAATAATCAATTAGATATCGAGAATATTGATTTGGTTGGTCATTTCAGATTAAGGGTTGTCCCCTAGTTTCCAATTACAGTTGAAGAATTGGAGTTTGATGGATCTTTATTCTTTTTATGTGTTCATCTAAAGTAAGATTTTTTCCATCATACAGATGGTGATATTCTTATAATGAAGTCAAATTATCAATAATTATGAAGAAGTAAACAAAATATTTCTTACAGATGGCATCAAGCTATGCGTGCGTAAAACAAGTAGAATAAGACGCCTTATCTTTGTATGAAAATCTAGTACGATACAGATAGTTGAAAATAAAATAAAAAATTTTATAATTTTACGTGAAAAGACCCTAGAAATAGGGAAAAATTACGGCCTAGCAGAAAAAATGCTTCACTATATATCTGCTTTAGAGTACAAAGATTAAATTTTCTTTATAATGGGATAACAAGATTATATGTAAGAACCCACAAAGAAATTCCGCAGAAGGTTACAGTTGGGTAGGGACCAGTAATGACTGTTGGTAGTCAACCACAATTGACGGCGATCGATGACAACGATAAATGGATGATGAACTTTAAACTTCTAGTTCTCTCACAATTTTCTCTCAAGTTTTCTTCTAGCTCTCTTTCCCTTCTATTATGACAAGAATGGGGTCCTATTTATAGAATTCTAGGGACTTTCTGATCATTTTAGCCAAAATCTCAAAACACTCCATCGAACTATTTGTATCGATTCATTTAATTATAAATAGTTTTTGGTGATTTGATAATTCAAATGATCTTTGATTTGAGTGATCTTGAGCTTGTTGGATTTGTCTCATCGATGCTCAATTTGACTATGCGTCAAATTTGGAAGTCATTTGACTATTCAATTAGTATCTCGAAGTTTTTAGGTATATCCTTTAGGCTTAATTCAAGCTCATTTGGGCTCTACTTGACCCAATTTTAGTGACGTTGAACTTGTCTTATTGAGACATTTAATTTTATTAAGTAAAATAATATATGTGCATTATTTTAAAATTTTATGCGTGATATATCAATATTTATTTTTATATATTTATCATTTAAATTCTTCTATTTACGGATGTCCCACCCAAATAGAAAATAGTTTGAAAGAGAGAAGTGAAGGCAATTCAATCAGGTTTCGATGAGCTCTATGACGATGGAGAAATTATTAAATGTAGAGTTGATATTTAGCTCTATATTCAAATTTTAATAATATTATACTATTTAACATATATATACCCCTTGTGTGTGGTTCCAGATTGCGTTTGCTCTCGGATAGGAGATCATTCTCGATTTCTTTGTAATGCTTTATTGCTGATCATTGATTCTACTTTGGGTCCCCCTTGGGGGAACCCCATAGTAGTTCGTGCGGTAGTTACAGGTAAGGATTCCCTCGGAACCTCTAACCCAAATCCTTCAATGGCTTCGAAATCTTTCAAGGTGGTGCTTGCGGGTAAGGAAAAAAATCCCGGTGAGTCTTTCGATTTTATTTCTACATCCTTCCGGTGTGTACCCGCTATCATGTGTTTGGATTCAATGATGGAAAAGCTTGCTAAACCTTTTGAATTTACTTTGGTTGGGAAATTTGCTCTGCGACGCCATTCTATGGAAAATATCCGTGCCTTTTTTCATAATCTGAAATTGTCTGGAGTTTTTTCGGTGGGTCTGATTGATTCGCGGCATGTATTGATTCAATTATCTAATGATTTGGATTATTCTCATGTTTTTGCAAGATGGTCATATTTTCTTTTTAATTGTCATATGCGGTTATTGAAATGGACTCCTTTTTTTGACATAAAGGAGGAATCTCCCATCGTTCCAGTCTGGTTGTCTATTCCTAACCTTCACATGCCTCTCTAGTTGGACTAAGCAACTACTAGCACTAGATCCTCTGTTCTGGATACTTGTGGAATTGGATATCACTAAAAAATATCCTAAGGAAATCGGTTAGGGTCAAAAAAATATGGCTATTTACAAAAAGTAGAGTTTGAAAACTTCCATGTATTTTGTTCCCATTGTAAAATTCATGGGCATGGATTTGCTGATTATTTTGTAGCTCATCCGCATCTAAAGAAAAATCCTATGTTACCCAAAGCTGCTCCATCCATTAAGGCCACTTTGAATGAACCTCAAAATGATATGGCTACTAATACAACCACTCCAATACTTGATAAAAATGACCCCCCAGTTCATAGCCACCAACCCGAATCAAAGATGGACACGACTGAGCATTTACCAGTTGGCTCACTTCCTATTAAGGAATAGGCTTCTCATGTTGGAACCCATTTACAAAATAACAATATTGAGATTAATAAATCTAATAGCAGCCTGATCCCCTACGATTCCCTCACTAATGCTTATATCCCTAATTCTGTATCCATTAGCTAAAGGTCAAATGAATACTAATGTAGGATTGGAAGATGTGCAGTATTTAGAGATAACTTCTACTCCTGATTTAGGTATTTGTGTTTTTCCTAATTCGAATCCCTCATGTGCTTCCTCTTCTAACTCTGATCTTAATCCAAAACCTAAACTACATCAGGTCATCAACACTGAATTGGAAGAAGGAGAAATGACTTTTAACCTCCAAGCTCCTCTTGGCAACAAACACTTAATTGAACATTCGTTATCTGATGGTGAGGCTGTAGGTTTGGCCAATGAGTTCCATACAGTTATAAAAAAGAGAAACAAATCATCTAATTCTAAATTTCCTAGCTTTGCCAGAGTAACTAGATCTGGCTCCTTTCAACCAAAGTAAATGGTCTCTTTCTTGATCTAGAATGCGAGAGGGATAGGTTCCCTCTCTGTTCATAATAAACTCGGCAACTTAGTTCGCACCCATAACATTTCTTTCCTGGCAATCTTGGGACCCTTTATCCTTCCTTCTAGCATTCAATCTGCTAGAATGATCGCCTTTGATAGTTTTTCGCTAACTCGAGTAATAAAATTTGGATCTTTTGAAAAATCCTTTTGCTTTTCATATTATCTAGAATCTTCACCAGGTTGTGAATGCTAAATCACTTTTGGCAATTGGTCGCTTTTGGTTCTTGTGTTTATGCTTCTTGCAATAAGTATGGTAGAAAGTCCGGAAGATCCGGGTTTCTCATCCCTGTTAATGCTCCCCGGATCATGGTGGGGATTTTAACACTATCTCTTCCACTTTAATGAGTGGGTGGAAATGCTCCTAACCTATTCTACATGGAGGAGTTTAATAATATGATTGTCCATATCGATCTAGGTTTTAGGCTCTCAATTCAGAATAATCATAGACTTTAGCAAAGACTATACAGGATTTTGTTTAATGATCTATGGATCAATTATTTTCTAATTACTTTTATTGAACACCTCGAGAACCTTATCTCGATCATTCCCTTTACTAATCTTTGTTAAAGTTAGCACCGAATCCCCCTCTTCTCATATTCCTTTTCATTTTCAGAATATGTGGCTTATAGATGATAGATTTTCGAGGTGGTTGCTACTAATTGGGGAGATCCTCTATCCTGATGATTCTAATATTGGGATTAAGAGATTATGACTTAAATTAAAAAAGCTTAAATAATTCCTTAAATGGTGGAACAAACACTACCTCATAAATCTTTTCACATACATAAAAGATTTAGAATAAGAATTCATAGCTTTAGAAGAAGCTGCTATTCATGATACCTCCAAAAGTATCTTATTAAAATAAGCCAAAGATAAGTTAACATGCTATCAAGATATGGAGGAAACCTATTGGAGGCAAAAGGCTTTCGTTAAAAAAATATCAGAGGGAGATAGGAATACCAAATATTTTCATGCTATGTTCAAAAAGAAAAAGGCCCTCAATCACATAAACAAAATCAAAATAATGATAATAGTTGCTGTTCTGACGACAAGGAAATTGTTGAATCGGGTGTAGCCTTTTTTTTACTAATCTCCTTAATAATAATGTGTCCTATGAGGAATTAGCATGGCCTGAAGTTATTCCTAAGATCATTACTGAAGAAGATAACAAAATGCTTACCTCTTTACACTCTGAATTTGAAATTGCATACACTTTACAAACTATGAATATGGATTCTGTGGCTGGTCCTGATGGATTCACGACCTTATTCTTTCAAATGTGTTGGAATATTATCAAAGAAGATGTGGTTAAAGCTGTTCTAGATTTTTTCTAAAGAAAATACTCTCCCCAAATACTTTTCTAGTACTTCCATTATTCTAATTCCTAAAATCGATAATCCTAAATGTTTTGGAACCATTTTAGACCTATAAGCCTATGTACTCTTTTTAATAAGCTCATATCTAAGATCCTAGCCAAAAGACTAGGTATTTAATTCCTAAAATAATTTCCCCCAATCAAATCAATTTTGTCAAAGGTAGATCTATCTCTGATAATGTGTTGTTAGCTCAAGAAATTGTCCATGATTTAAATACTATGGTTCGTGGGAATCTAGTTTTTAAGTTGGAAATTTCCAAAGCTTACGATAATATTGGTTGGACTTTCCTCTATAAAATTCTGAAACTTTTTGGAATTTTCAATCTTATTACTTACTTATTCAAGAATGGTATCAAAACTCGGGATCTCTTTACTTATTAATGGCAAGGTTTATGGCTTCTTTTCTTCTACCCATGGGATAAGGCAAGGGGATCCCCTTTTCCTTTTCATTATCACAGTGGAATATCTCTCTCGGAGTCTTGAACTATTATTTCTTAAAATGCCTAACATGTTCTACAAGACTAGGGGTGGTTTTCCTATATCTCACCTCAGCTTTACGGATGATTTCATTATTTTCTTCAATGGTTCTACCCGATACATTAAGAAACTGTGTAAGTTCTTTATTCAGTTTGGTAGGGAAAGTGGTTTAAAAATTAACCCTCACAAAAGTGGCTTTATTGCTAGTAAATTGATTCCTCATCCTAGGATAAATACTATTAAGAGTATTACAAGATTTGCATATCATATTCTCCCTATTAAGTGTCTGGGTACTCGTTTATATCATGAGGTGATTCAAAAAATTTATAAGAAAATTTCTCACGAATTTTACCTTCTATCTTTTAAGACTTGCTTTGATTAAAAGCATTTTCTGCTCCTTACTCTTTTATTTACTTTCCACTATTGTGTACCACCTCTATCAAAAAAAAAGATTAATCATCTTTTCAACAAATTCTTTTGGGGTTCTACTTCATCCTAAAAAAACTCATTAAGCCGGTACATGTTGTGGTCCTTTGAATGAAGGTGGTTTAGGTTGTAAAACTTTAGAAGATTCTATTAAATACTTTTCTTACAAAATGTGGTGGAATCTTAGAAGCAATTACAACCGGGTTGAAATTCTTCCTCGATAAATATTTTAAGAGTAATCACCCCTCATTTGTTCTTTCAAACTGATGGATTTCCCGGTGGAGAGAAGACTTTGTAACATCAAGTGGATAAGAGCAGATCTCCTGGGTGTGAATTCGGTTCATCCATTTTTGGCTAGATAATTGGTCGTTTTGGGTTCTATTGACTCCTTACTCAATACTCACTCTATTGACAGGATTAAGGTTAGCCATTTCATTACTAATAATTCTACTGGGATATAGTTAGGTTCCCATGTACCCAATGTGATCGTGAACAAATCCTTAATATTAATCCAACATCCAATAGAGCTGATCAAATCCTGTTTAACATTTCCTCCTCTAGAGATTTTGTTTTTAAGGATGCGTGGCAAGCTATTAGATTTAAAAGTCAAGACTATCTAGTTTTTCCTAAAATCTAGAGTAATTCTATCCCTTCCTCATATTCGGTTCTTACTTGGCGTATCCTTAAACACTACATTCTTGTGGATGCCATTCTCCTAAAAAAAGACTTTCATATTCCATCCAAATGTCAATGTTTCTTACACATTGAAACTACGGACCATGTATTCATTAATGGCCCCATTGCTGCTAAAGTCTGGCATTGGTATGATAGTTTATTTAATACTTTTTTATTTGATGGATCTCTTTCTATATTGTGCCTTTTAAATAATTTCCTATCCTCTTCCTCAAAAGGACATGTCAAATGTGTTCTGGCTATTACTTTACTATGTTATATCGGTGGGAAAGAAATGATGCTAAACATAGTGATATTCCTATGAACTTTCACCATGTTATTGCTAGAACCAAGTGTAAAATTGCCTCCCTTTATAAAGAACCTTCTTTCTCCTTCTAGCTTCAAAGGTGTCAAGCATATGGCCACTTATTTTGGGATTTCCTCTCATCTCGAGGTAGATTTTATTTGTAAGACTATTTATTGGAGAAAACCCATCTATCATATCATTAAGGCTAATATTGATGGATCTGCTTATGGGCTCTATGGTTGTGGGGTATTTTAAGAGATTTTAAAGGCAAGATGATTTGCTGCTATTCCTTTAAGACCTTGTTCTTCTTTTGCTGAACTTTATGGCTTGCATTATGGCATATCGTTATGCATTTAGAAAAGATTTAAAAAAATCTGGTCTGAAATTGATGCTCTCCTCCTTGAATTTATTAAATTTGCATGGCAATGCTAAAGTTTACTATATTCTTAACGACAGGAGGCTTCTTGCTTCTCTTGATTATCATATTTCACATATTTATCGAGAAGGGAACTCGTGTGCTGATTTTCTTGCTAATTGGGTTGCAAAATCCTCTGTGAATATATTCTCTTATGATAATATCCCTCCCTTATTTCGGGGACTTATAAATTTAGATAAAAGTGGTTTGCATTATGTTAGGAACATGTAAGCTTTTAATTTTGCCTTTTTTTCTCAACCTTTTCTGAGGTCTTTCCTCCCCTTTAGAGTATGGAACTTATTTTGTGAAAATCAACGTCTCTTAAGTGCTATAACCTGATTACTGGATTGAAGTGTTTCTATATGGGATATGATGATATAGTGTATCATTTCTGTTTATTTTCTATTTTTTATTATTAAATATTAAATATTTCTATGTAGTCGTTAGGGCTATTTTTCAAGGCTGCTTTTGCCTATATACCTAACTGCTGCAATGTCTATCTTACTATTTATTTGAATGGTTTGCACACTTATTTGGCAAGATGTTCTTCTTTCATTATCTGGAAATGCTTCTCCCCTTTCTTTTTTGGATGTGAGTTGCTTGAGGTTTCGACATTCCAGTTTTTTACTAAGCCTGTATGGTGCTGCGACTTTTCGACCTTGAGTTGTGTATGCCTTCCTTTGGGTTTGGTGTATTGTGGTCTCAGCAGCTAGTATCACATTATTTCGCCTTTCAACACCTCTGTTGTGGGTCTGAGTTTTTTTGGGCTTTGTCATTATAGTATCAAGCTTTCCGGACTTATTATATGGAATATCCCTTACTCTATTATGATCTTTTCTTTTGGATCTATTTATATCTGGTATTTAATTGTAATATGAAACTGGGGTGGAGATTAGTGTGGATTATTTATTGGAGAGTCGTGGCAATATATGAAAGGGACTACTGGAATGGAGTTCTATCCTGACCCGGAGTTGTGTATGCTTTTCTTTTGGTTTGGTGTATTGCAGCTACGTGCTGGTTGGATTAACAATTTAATTATATTATCGTGGTATTTATTTAAGTCTCATTGGAACTGGATGCTTCTTCCTATCTTGTTAAGCTTGTTACAATTTAATTGTATTATGGATCTTGGGTGGATTGGATTGTTTATTTGATACTATTATATGGGCTCTAATGTTGATAAAGGAATGTGAAATTCATTTCATTCATTGAAACTTTGTGGATCTCTTTTCATTGGTTATACTATTCTGAGCTACATGATTTCTCTATGGATATGCTTTCCATGGTTTGTTTTCTTTGATGGGTATTACTTACTCCCTTCCTTGGTTGGTAGATGTGTGTCTGGTCCCTCCTTTACTACCTGGATGCACATGTATGTGGTCGCCCCAAGTCGGGTGTGGAGTGTTTGGAGCCCCTCTAAAATTTTACTTTTCTTTCCATTTTATGCTTATCCCTTAGATTTAACTCTTATTTTATTGGTGCTTCTTCTAGTTGTTTGCAGGGTCCTTTTCTTTTTCTGCAGGTATCAAGCAAGCATTTTCTTTGGGACGTAAACTCTTTTTCAACTCATCATCTACTGTTGTTGGTGAGCATGGCGGTTTGCTCCTATGGGCCTTTTACTCTCCATATTTTTTTGGGTATTTTCTTTGCTTTTGATGTGTGGGTTGTACTTAGACGGGGGATTTACTCTTTAGGATGATTGTAGCTCTTTTGCGTAGACTGAAGTTTATCCCCTCATAAGGATCTTGTAACCTTTTTTTTCTGTGAGCAGTAAAATTCCCCTATATGGGGTTTCCTAAAAAAAGAATATATATATATATATATAATATTTAAATTATGTATATGATAAACATGTGACATAATATTATTGGAGTCCGAACGTAGAGCTATGTCGAGACTCCGCACACATAGAGCTCTGTCTGGACTCCGACATAATAATTTCTTATGATGATGACCCTTCATTTGTTGAGGCAAAGTTATGCGATAATTTTAATTTATTTAGACAGAACAATATGATAATAGAGCATATATGAATTTAAATTAGTGCAAAAAGAATATAGAATAAAATGAAAATAATATACTTAAAATAAATTTAATTATTGTTGAAAATTTTATGAATATAAGTTTATTATTTATTTACATGAATAAATGAATATAAAATAAAATATGATTATCAACGATCATGATTGGAGCAATGGTGACAGGCAACCCTCAACGTCACACTTTATATCCAACTATGTACTTGAAATATATCAAAATATGATATTTATCTAAATATGAATTAGAAAGTGTACTTTAAATACACTATCTCAAAATACAATACATTTTGAAACAACTCATCGAATCTGTAAGGTAGCATTTTTTTATGTTATTTAAAACTTTAGAAGATATGTTACATTTAAGTAAATAAAAGGATTTATGTGTTAATATAAAGCAAATTTTCTCTCTCTCTCTCTCTCTCTCTCTCTCTCTCTCTCTCTCTCTCTCTATATATATATATATATATATATATATATATAGATTTTATGTTTTGAACATCTTTAATTGGGCTCAAACGTTAAATAAGTCAAACAAAAATAAAATACTATGTTTCGTTTTATTGATCAAATTCAGCTCTTTTGTACTCTTTATCTCAGTTTGTTAATTAGTGTGCTTTATTATTGATATCTTTTAATATTAATATTAATAAAATATAAAAAATTTTAATCGTCGAGTGTCAGAAAATTGGAAGAAGGAAGATTATAACAATTATACATCATAAAAATATTGTTTATTTTATATTCTTGTTATAATAAATATTTTTTTTTTAAATTCGACAGGCTTTCCACCTATAATAGTACTAATAATAATAATAATATATGAAAGTTTCTTTTCTATGAATTTTCATGTTAGATAGGTTCCTTCTATGGCTTTTCTTTAGTTACATAATATGTTATATTTGTATTATACACGTGAATATATTGTTTATATTAAGATAAATTGCCACAGCCGCAATTTGATTGATGGATGTCTTCGAGTTTTTAGCAATTTCCTTTTTTTTTATGATGCACATAAATATTATACAATTCTTTGGAATATATATATATATATATTTCAAAAGATGTGTTTAAACTTTTAAAAATAATTTTTGAATGATATTTTTGATGTGATATAAATATTTAGATATTAGATATATAAATATAAAAGAATTATATGGTATGTATGTAGATCTTCTTTTCTTAAAAAGATAGAAATTAACATTCAATAGTTAATTCATCAATATCAAGATAAAAAAATAGTAGGAAATTTGCATACATAGCACATAATTTTTATACTATTTATGTAACTATCATTCTTTTGATCATTGATCAGAAATAAGAATTAGATTTAAATATTTTTCACTAACTATAGCTTTATATGTAAGGAATATATACCATAAAAGCAAAATATTAGATATCACAAATGGCTATCATTGGCTACATGGAGAGATTTCAAGGTTTTATAAAATAAAAATAAATAATACAAAAACTCTTATGGTTGTTTATTTTTTAATTATTTTTAATAATGCTTCCAATCCATGCCATGGATTAGTTGATGAATGTATTATTCTATTGATTTTAAATAAATAATATTTTAATGCTCACTTCTTTTAATCCTCCAGTTGAATCATAGCTACCTAATTAGGTTTATGCTGATGGAGCTCTTATATAGTGTTAATTTCATTCATTATACCATTAGAAAGATCATTATGTGTTAATTTCTTATTTTTATCTTCTTGTGCCCTTTGAAATGATTTTAATAATTTTCATAGATATTTGTATTTTTAATTGATGAATTTAGTTATGCATATTAAAGAGGTCTAGCTAAATCCAAAGAGTTCATGCATATGTTCATTGTTGGTTTATGTTTAAATTAACTTTAATCAAATATTTATTAAGTTCTTGTGTAAAGTTTGGCTTATCTTGTATGTGTGTTATTTTTAATTAAAAATATATTTAAACATTTTGAAAACCAAATTATTCATAAAGGCCTAATATTAAAATATATGCCTTCATTTTAGTAAAAATAATTATGTCAAGAATATCCAATCATAATTTGTATTAGGATAAGGATCATTGCCCTTGGATCTATATTAAGATTATTGCTCCATCTAATGCCAATAATTTCACTAATTTTAGTGTAGATCCAAGAATAATAAATCTCATTCATTAAGGAATTTGGTCACTATATCCTTACACTATTTTTTTCTTAATGTTATATGTTGTTGTGCCTTATTAGAGTTTTTGACATTATTTTTGTTCTTAATGCTTCATTTCTATTGTAAAAGTTGATCATTAGCTAAAAAAAAAGATAATTTGTCTTTATAAATTGTTTAAGAATGTTTTAATATATTCTCAAGTAGAGATTAGAAATATATGTGAATTTAAGTAAATAACGCTTCTTCTTTTTCTTATGATTATCCTTTTCTCAATTCTCACTATTTCACTCCCACATTCTTTATTATGTAGTACTAGTGTATTACATCACTTTTCACATGTGTATTACATTTATTTACTTTCTTACATTTTTCTTCTCATTATAAAAAGTTTTTATTAAAAGATTTTTATTACAACATTAACAAAATTTGTTATTATTATTTTGAAAGAAATTATGTTTACATCTAATAAATAAATTAGTCCTTCTAGACTACAATGAAACTAAATTGAGATAATTTAATTTGAAATAAAATGAGAGAGAATTGGCTTTGAAGTAGAGTGCAACAAATGCACAGGTGCATACATTTGCACAAATATGTGTGTGTACATATATATCACCTCCATTCAAAACAATAGATCTCCAACATATTATATTATTTCCATCACCATTAAAATTGATTATTACAATTACTCTCATCATTTTACACTTAACAAACAACCACTTATATTATTCTTGATTCCTTGCAACAAACATAAAGAGATCTATCACTCTTCTTTAGACTTGAGCCCGGCATAATCATTAGGTCCATAAGGCATGAACAATTAAGACAAGAACCATTTTTCTTCTTTTAGGATTATAGCCCATATCCTTACAGAGTTGATCATTATACCATATGTGTATGATTCCTATGCTTGATCTTCTATAACACTCATGATTGTATTCTTTCATGTATTTATCCCATTTCTTCAAATTTGCCTCCATCAATTTTATGCTTGGAAGCCGAAACCCACCATTAAGAAAATGTGTTAGCCACATTGCCCTAATCTCTGAAGTATATAGGTTTGATAAACTCTCTGAATATCCAATTATCATCATTTGTGAAATTCTAGGATTTATGCATTCTCTATCAAAAAATAAAATCAACAAAGATAAACTTTCAAATCTAATAATTAAAAGTGTGCTGTCATGAATTTGTTTTATAAAATTTTTAATAAGAAATTACTTCTTGTTATGTTTCTTCTATGTTATAGGTAGTCATTATGGATGCTAGTAAAAAATGCTCATCATTCATCTACAATAGTATTTAGATCGATAACTAGCATAAGTTAAACTAATTTTTATAAGCTCTTATATTTAATCGGTCAAATAGGAACAAAATTTAGTTCAACCACATTCAACTCAAGGATAGCTTAATTTTGTTTATATATACATTAAAAGATACATATAAATGACATGTGTATGGATGTAGGTATATATGTATCTATTACATATATACAAGCTTGTTAAATATACAAAAAAATTTGACTCATATGTTTAACGAAATGACTAAACGACCATTGCGCTTGCTCAACCTCAGCTCAATATCACCCTATTAGTCAGCCATTTAGTGAAACTATGCATGAATTAAACACTAATATATGATTTAAGTAGGCATAAAAATATTAAATTAATCAAAATGTATCTATAAATTGTTAGCTTGATGAGCCTCATGTTCAATCCGATCAATTTTGATGATAACAAATGAATACATCGATGTTCTAATGAATATTTTTTATGTGTTTCAGATATATTAATTGCTAATTACATATCCAATACATCTCACAATATGTTTGAGAAAACTGTAAAAATAGAAGAATGAAAGATAGATCAAAATGGAGGTTATATGATAACTAACATATGTATGATTACATATAAATTATATCATAATATTTAAATATCATATTTCAAAATTAACAAAAATATATGAAATTTTGTATTTTAGCCAAACTCATTTTATAATCAGGGAATTTACATCTGATTTTATCTCCAATGGATTCCTCGAAGTTTTTTCCTTTAATTTGATAGGTTAGATGACCCATGTTTGATTAAAATTGAATTTATTATGACTTTTCAAACATTAGCTAATTTTATTAATGAATGCATGCTACATGCTTTGAATATATTAAGAGACATATTTGATTATTTTTGACTTGCCCATATAAATAGCCAAATTTTGGGTGCTTTAATTTAATATTTATTTAATATAAATTATAATTTTATTGAATATTAATTTATTATTTAATAAAATGATGTTAGAATAATATATATTTTTTTAAATAATTCAAAATGACCTTCTTGCTTATAAATAGCCCTTATTCTCTTCATGAAAATATTCCTCATTCAAATTCAAAATCCCTCCAGCAAATCTAAGATAAAGTTTTCTAGATTTTCCTTCCAAGTGTTCTCAAAATATTGCAAGATCAAATCCTTGGTTTGGAAGCTTCAACATATTCAACTAAATAACCTTTCTCAAATTACTTGAGTTTATTTTCTTGATATTAATTCATTTTTAGTTGTTCATACTATTTTCACCATATATTTATTCTTTCTAATTTATACTTTTTGGTGGATTAGTCTTTGGACATCAAAGTCTAAGTTTTTCACATCAAAAGTTTCTTCAGTCATTTTTTTTTTGTAAAAACTCTTGTTATAGTTTGTAAGATTTATTTCAACTTATTGAAAATTTTATCTTCCTATAATTTTATTTTGGTTTTTTGAAATATTTCTTCATTAGTATTATTTGAAAGATCATTTATTCTTAGATCTATTTTAGAAGTATATTTTAAGCATTTTAAATTAATTTATTGTGCTGAAATTATATTCATATTTGTTAGATCTCCTTTAATTAAAAAAGCTTACTAGCCTACTTAGATCTATCATATACTAATTTTATTTAAGTATTTTGTGATCATTTGCATTAATTAAAAGCACCTTTTTGGTCAAAATATAATAAATTATTCCTTGCTGAAATTTATTTTATTGTGCAAAAGAATATTGTGAATATATTTTGAAATCATTTTTATATTGGTCTACAAATTATAATAACATAAACATCTTAGTAAGATTACTTTAAGACATTTATTTTATTATTTCTTATCAATATTAAGTGAGCATTTTATCTTGCCAAATTAAGTTGTAAAGTGATCATTTATAAGTTCGAGATCATTTTTTGAATTGGATAGCTTGGTATTTTTCAGAGATTTATTTTATCAAAATTTATTATTTTATATTTTTCTTTTCTGTGTAAAATTTATATTTGGGTTGTACTCCCTTCGTAGAGAGTACATATTATTGTAGGGGTTTCCCCATTATAGGAGAGTGCTATTTCTAAGCTATTTTGCATTTAGTGGATTCCTAGAGGGTGGCTGTGCGTAGGGGTTTGGCCTAACCTCATAAAAATTGTGTAACTATTGTCTCTCTTTACTTTATTGTTCTTTTATTTCTACTGCATTAAGAATTATATCTTGTCATTATAAAATCAAAAATTAATTTTCTACTAAAACTAAAAATTAAATATTTAACTTTTAAACTTTTTAATATCGCCTAATTCACCCCCCTCTTGGGTGCTATAGTGACTCACAATTGGTATCAGAGCCTAGGCTCTTTTATTGGCTTAACTTCCAAGAGTAGATCTTTTCACTATGGCACAAGGTTTTCCAAAGGGTTCACTACCAGAGGGACAATCCACTCATAGACCTCCACTTTTAGATAATGTACTATTTGATTATTGGAAAAACAAAATTAGTATATTTTTAAGAGGTCAAGATGCACGCATGTGGTATATGTTGACACATCAATATCATACACCCACAATAGAAGTAAATGGCATTAAAGTAGAAAAATCTTTTGAGGAATGGACTGTAGCTGAAAGAGAACTTAATGAATTAAATGCTAGGGCATGTAATACTTTACATTGTGCTTTACTACTAGACGACATTACATGAAAATTTCTGTTATGCACAACAAAAGAAATATTGATATACTCATTATAACTTATGAAGGAACTAGTGAAGTTAAAGATGCTCACATAAATAGACTTGTTCATCAATATGAGTTATTTCATATGTTTCCTTCTAAATCTATTTCTGATATGTATACTAGATTCATGAAAATAATTAATATATTGCATTCTCTTGGAAAAACATATAGGAATCAAGACTTAGTCTATAAGATTCTTAGATGTCTTCCAAAAGAATGGGAAGCTAAAGTAATAGCTACTAGTGAAGCTAAGAATTTATCTACTTATCCACTTGAACAGCTTTTGGGTTCTTTGATAACACATGAATAGGTTATTGCTTAAGGGGAAAGATGGATAACTCAGCAAAAAGGGAGAAGGAGAAAGGAAAAGCCATTGCATTACAAGTTGATGATAGTGATGAGCGTAGCACCTTAAGCTTGGATGGTGATAGTTATGAGGTGGTCATGCTATCCAAAAGGCTTGGAAAATTGCTAAGGAAGAAGAATCAAAGGTATAAAAAAATCTAAAACTATAAATTTCAAACTAAGAAATTTTCTATAGTGAATGGATCATTTGTTACCATTGTAAAAGTCCGGACACATAAGAGGTGATTGTAACTTGTTGAATCAAAGAAGAAAGTGATTGATGTGGAAAGAAGAAAAAATATGAAGTAGAAAAAGTACCATAAGAAGAAGAAGAAGGCTTTATGGGCCAATTCAGATTCAAATGAATCAAGTACTTGCTCATCCGATGAAGAGGTCAACATATGTCTTATGACTGATGGAGAATGAATTTAGATCAGAAGAGGTATGTAATGATATATCTTATGATGAATTAGATGATGCTTTTAATGATTTAGTTATTAAATATAAAAAATAAAAAAGAAAATACAAAACCTTAGAAAAAGAACATAAAAATTTAGATATGCAGTTTTGTGATTTAAAAAATGAATGTGATAATTTAAAAAATAAAAATAATTCTTTATTGAATTGTTCCTTACTTGTATGTAAACTTGAAAGAGAGAATATCATGTTAAAATTAAGATTAGAATTATGTTTGAAATCACAAGTTCATTATAATGCTTCATTAAGTAAAACATTTAATAAAATTATTTGCATCATACACATACCACTCATATACCTTATAATTATCGTGGTTAAGCCATATGCAAACATTAATGTTTGGTGCAACTATTGTGATAGAAAAGGTCATATTTCATTTGATTGTTATGCACATAAATTACAAAACACTAAGCAATCATCTTATGTATGGGTACCAAAAGGTACAAGCACTATACAAACCACACATGCTAGATATATTGCTTCAAATTTAGAATGTGGACCCAAACATGTTTGAGTTCTAAAGTTAACATGTGATTTTCTTTTGTAGGAATTCTTCAAAGCAAAATCAAAGAAGGCATGTGGTACTTGGACAAAGGGATGTTCATAACATATGATAGGAGATAAAGATAAATTCATAACTTTAGAATCAAGTGATGGAGGATTTGTTACATATGGAGATAATGCAAAAGGAAAGATCATTGGCATTGGTTATATTTTTAAGAATTCTATCACTTTTGATAAAATTTTTTTAGTAGAAGGATTAAAATATAATTTAATTTCTATTAGTCAATTATGTGATAAAGGTTTGAATGTAGTATTCCATGCATCATATTGTATTATAAAAAATAATGAAAATATTTTGTTAATAGGACAAAGACATAAAATTATTTATGTCATTGATTTAGATAGCTTTCATGATGTGAATTTGAATTTACTTTATTTAAAAAGCACTCATGATGATATATGGTTATGGCATAGGAGATTATGTCATATTCGTATGTACACACTCAATAAAATTGGTAAACTTGATTTAGTAGTTAGCTTGCCTAAATTAAATTTTCATTTAAACTATGTTTGTGATGCATATATTCATGGTAAGCATTCTAGAAGCTCATTTAAAAGTAAAAATATTATTTCTACTTCTAGACCTTTAGAATTATTGCACATGGATTTATTTGGTCCAATTAGCACCACTATTTTACGTGGTAAAAAATTATGATTTTGTGATTGTTGATGATTTATCTAGATATACCCGGTTTTATTTGTAGCTAATAAAGATGATGTTTTGGTGAGTTTAGAAACTTTTCTAAATTTATTCAAAGAGAATAAGGCCTTTGATTAATAGGGTTCAAACTGATCATGGTGGCCAATTTGAAAATAAATTATTTTAGGATTATTGTGATGAACATGGGATTAGACATAATTTTTCTGCACATAGAACTCCCCAACAAAATGGAATAGTAGAGAAAAAAATAGAATATTAATTAAATTACGTAGATCTATGCTTGATGAGTATAAACTGGCAAGACATTTTTGGGCAGAAGCAGGAAATAGTGCATGTTTTGTGATGACTAGGATCTATTTTAGCCCAATTTTGAAGAAGACGCTCTACGAATTATTTTTTGGAAAGAAGCCTAAGATCGAACACTTTCTTGTTTTTGGATGTAAATGCTTTATTTTGAATAATGGAAAAGAGCATTTAGGTAAGTTTGATTGCAAATTAGATGATGATATTTCCTTAGGATACTCTCTTTCTAGTAGAGCTTATAGAGTTTTCAATAAAAGAAAAATGATTGTAGAAGAATCAATACATGTTATTTTTGATAAAAATTTAATTGATCCCATTAGAAATGAAGTGATTGATGAAGAGATTGATAATTTTAAGAAAATATCTTTAGAAGATAATGTGGATGATTCATTGCCTAAAGAATGGAAATATAATAAAAATTATCCAAAGGAACTAATTATAGGAGATCCTTCAAAAGGAGTTATGACTAGAAGACATAAGAGATGTTGTACATCATTCAAGATTTTATCTGAGGTTGAACCTATAAATTTAGAAGAAGCATGAAAAGATAATTTTTGGAATATTGCTATGGAAGACAAGTTGAATCAATTTGTAAGAAATGATGTTTGGGAATTAGTCCCAAGACCCCAAGATCAAAATATCATTGGAACAAAATGGGTCCTTAGGAATAAGCTAGATGATTAAGGTTGAATTGTTAGAAATAAAGCTAGGTTAGTTGCACAAGGGTACACACAAGTTGATGGTATATATTTTGAAGAATCTTTTGCACGTAGTGACTAGAAGCTATTAGGTTACTCCTTGCTTATCCTTATTTTAGGGATTTTAAACTTTTAAATGGATGCCAAGACGTATATTGAATGGATTTATTGACCAAGATGTATTTGTAGAGCAACCACCTAGATTTGAGAGCCTTGATTGTCCAAATCATGTGTATAAATTAAAGAAAGGCTTATATGGTTTAAAAGGCTCCTCATGCTTGGTATGAAGGTTAAGTAACTTTTTAATAGATCATGGATTTAGAAAGGGTAGAGTGGATACCACCTTATTCCTTAAGAGCATAGATGATGATTTAATTGTGGTACAAGTGTATGTAGATGATATATTATTTGGAAGTATAAATGAATCTTTGTGCCATGAGTTCTCATCTTTGATGTCTAAAGAGTTTTAAATGAGTATGATGGGAGAACTTAATTTTTTTCTTAGTTTTTCAAGTGAAGCAACAAGAAAATGGCACATTCATCTATCAAACTAAGTACACAAATGAATTGCTTGAGAGGTTTGACATGAAAAAAAATTAAATCTAGTAAAACTATTATGAGCCCATCTACAAAATTGGATTTAGATGAATTAGGAAAATCTATTGATCAAAACTTTATAGGGTATGGTAGGTTCACTTTTATACTTTGCTACTAGTAGGCTGATATTTTATTTGTTGTTTGTTTGTGTGCTCATTTTCAGGCCAACCTGAAAGAATCTCATTTAATAGCCAAGCATATATTTGATTTGATAGGCACTACTAGGTTAGGTTTATGGTATCCTAAAAATTCTTTATCATGTTATTTAGTTGCTTATTCTGATGTTGATTTTGATGGATGTAAAGTAGATAGAAAAGCACATTAGGTACACATGTCATTTTTTAGGATCATCACTTGTGTCTTGGTTGTCAGGAAATAAAATTTCAGTAGCTTTCTCCATCACGAGGTGACTACATAGTTGCCGAGAGGTTGTTGAGGTCTTTTGGTTAAAGCAATAATTAAAAGATTTTGGTATTAAGCAAGATCACATTCTAGTTAAGTGTGACAATATTAGTTTTGACCAAAAATCCTATCCAAAGACTCACGAACCAAGCATATAAAAATTAGACATCATTTTATTAGAGATCATGTTTTGAAAGGTGATGTTAATATTAATTTCAATAGTACCGATTTATAAATTGTAGATATTTTTACAAAACCATTACTAGAAGAACGTTTCTGTGCTTTAAGATGCATGCTTCGAATGTTAGATCCTAATATTTAAAATTATATGTAGTTTATTCTCACTTTTTGATGTTGTTAAAATGGGCAGAAGAGTAAAATATTGGTTAGTATTAAGTTTATTTCATACATACCTTTAGGGGGAGCAACATTATTCATCTCTTGTGTATAAAATTTTTTTTAGAAGAGAATTTTTTTTAAAAAACTTTGATGAAAGGTCAATTTGCACCTTCATCAAAATCAATACCCAACATTAGTTTATCATCATCAAAAAGGGGGAGATTGTTTGCTTGATGAGCCTCATGTTCAATCTGATCAATTTAGATGATAACAAACGAATGCTTAGATGTTCTAATGAATATTTTTATGTGTTTTAGATATATTAATTGCTAATTACATATCCAATACATCTCACAATATGTTTGAAGAAATTGCAAGAATAGAAGAATGAAAGATAGATCAAAATAGATAATGTGAAGCTCAAGATATAATATTTTAAGTTATATGCATTTATAACTATCTTAGAAATTCATATGAGTTCATTAGCATGAATTAATTTGCTCACAACTTAACATATTATTTTAATGAGGTTAATTTATATAAATCTCTATCTAAATAACATTCAATTATATGTTTCATACATAGCATTTGAATTGTCAAAATAATAAATGATAATAAATTATGACTATTAAGTGTAATGATTTTATTTACTTAATATAATTAAGTATTTTAATTTAATTTGAAGGTTATATGATAACTAACATATGTATGATTATATATAAATTATATCATAATATTTAAATTTCATATTTCAAAATTAACAAAAATATATGAAATTTTGTATTTTAGCCAAACTCATTTTATAATCAAGGAATTTACATCTCATTTCATCTCCAACGATTCCTTGGATTTTTTTCCTTTAATTTGATAGGTTACATGACCCATGTTTGGATTAAATTGAATTTGTTATGACTTTTCAAACATTAGCTGATTTTATTAATGAATGAATGCTACATGCTTTGAATATATTAAGAGCCATATTTGATTTATTTTTGACTTGCCCATGTGAATAGCCGAATTTTGGCTGCTTTAATTTAATATTTATTTAATATAAATTATATTTTTATTGAATATTAAATTATTATATAATAAATTGATGTTAGAATAATAATATTATTTTGAAATATTTCAAAATGACCTTCTTGTCTATAAATAGCCCTTATTCTCTTCATGAAAGTATTCTTCATTCAAATTCAAAATACCTCTAGCAAATCTAAGAAAACTTTTCTAAATTTTCCTTCCAAGTGTTCTCAAAATATTGCAAGTTCAAATCCTTGGAAGCTTCAACATATTCAACTAAGCAACCTTTCTCAAATTACTTGAGTTTGTTTTCTTGATCTTAATTCCTTTTAGTTATTCATTTCTATTTTCATCATATATTTATTCTTTCTAATTTATACTTTTGGTGGATTAGTCTTTGGATATCAAAGTCTAAGTTTTCACATCACAAGTTTCTTCACCATTTTTTTGTAAAACTCTTGTTATAGTTTGTAAAATTTATTTCAACTTGTTAAAATTTTTATCTTCCTACAAATTTCTTTTGGGATTTTGAAATATTTCTTCATTAGTCTTATTGGAAAGATCATTTATTCATAGATCTATTTTAAAAGTATATTTTAAGCATTTTAAATTAATTTATTATGCTGAAATTATTTTCATATTTGCTATATCTCTCTTTTTAATTAAAACCTTACTAGCCTACCTAGATCTATCATATACTAATTTTATTTAAGTATTTTGAGATTATTTGCATTAATTGAAAGAACCTTTTTGGTTAAAATATAATAAATTATTCCTTGCTGAAATTTATTTTATCGTGTAAAATAATATTATGAATATATTTTGAAATCATTTTTATATTAGTTTACAAATTATAATAACATAAACATTTTAATAAGATTACTTTAAGCTATTTATTTTATTATTTCTTATCATATTAAGTGAGCATTTTATCTTGCCAAATTTTTAAGTTGTAAAGTGATCATTTATAAATAGTGAGATCATTTTTTGAATTGGATAGCTTGCTATATTTGTGAGAGATTTATTTTATCAAAATTTATTATTTTGTATTTTTCTTTTCGTGTTGTAAAATTTATATTGGGATTGTACTCAACTCTTTGTAGGAGAGTACATATTATTAGGGTTGTACTACTCAAGATAGAGAGTACTATTTGTAAGCTAATTTGCATTTAGTGGATTCCTAGAGTGGCTGGGGCGGACGTAGGTGTTAGGGTTTCGAACCAAAAAAATTGTGTGTCTATTATCTCTCTTTACTTTACTATTCTTTTATTTTTGTTGCATTAAGAATTGTATCTTGTCATTATAAAATCAAAAATTAATTTTCTACTAAAACTTAAAATTTAATATTTAACTTTTAAAATTTTTAATATCACCCAATTCCCTGCCCCCCTTGGGTGCTATAGTGACTCACATAAATCACCCTGTGTCTACAAGATTTTCTTAGATGATGCAACCCATGGCTGCTGATAAGGATCTTTCAGTCAGGTTCAAGGAGCCAGTCATAATCTTTTGAAGTGTAGGAGATTTGAAGATGTTGCAAAGCTTCTGATCACCGTTGAAGCCAGTACCAAAGATGACTAAATCAACATTTATGGGTGTAGATTCACCTTCCACTATTATACCATATTTGCGTAACTCAAAACTTTTTGAATATTTTAGAATAATGCTCTCATTTTTTACCCTCTCATAGAAATTTTTTGGTAGTAAAGCAAATAAGGAGGAAGTCATTGCTTGAAAGAAACTATGGGACCATTTCATACTTCTCAATATGGGTGATGTTCTTGATGTAGCTCTCAACAAACATAGATATAACCCATCTCTATATTAAAAAAAAAGGAATTAATGATATACATGGATATCTAATTTAAATAATAATAATAATAATAATAATAATAATAATAATAATAATAATAATAATAAGTAGGTGAAAGTATTTACTAAAGGAGAATGGATAGTTGCCAAGAGGCTTAGCATGATTCCTTCTCGAGGCTTGTGAAAGAGTAGTTCTTCGAAGCGATTAAAATAATAGTAACCGAAAGGGATGCCCCATGCGGAGAAATTTGGTAAGTTCCATCGCTTTGTTCAATCATTGTGCAAGGAAAGCTTCAAAAGTTCAAATTTTGGAAAGCGAATAAGATAGATGATAAATTTTTGTGGCCTAAGTAAGTTATATATGTTTGGAGTACAAAAGTGCATAGTCCATAGTAATACTCATTATATGTAATGTAGGTGAAAAATCATATGATTTATTTAACCAATTTAAATGATGATAATAATAATGATTATATGATATCGACGAAGAATATCGAGAATGATTTGAGAAAATCAATGATAATGATATGCTTTTCTTTGACAAACCAAATGATAGTGCTTCCCATATTTGCTAAGTCCATAGAGTGAATCACCTTACCATTGAAGGCCTCGTGACCTTTATTCTCGTGAAAGCTTGGGATATTCGAGAGACCGCTGAATCATCATAAGCAAAAGACCACAAAGTCCATGACATGTTCCTATGATGCAAGGTGTTTTAATTTGTAGTAGAATATTTATTCTAAGTAATCAAATTAAGCAATCTAATGGATTGAAATAATCATGAAATGAGAGCTAAATTTTATTGAAATAAATGAGATCTTAGAATAATATTTTTTTGTAAGATAATATATTTTCAAAGCTCTTGATATGTCTACATACGCTTTTGTGGATAATATATAAAATGGATGATCAAAAAATACCATACTTGAAAATCAAAATTGAAAATTTACATAAATATATATATATATATATATATATATATATATATATATATATATATATATATATATAATGTAAAAAATCTGATGCCAGATGGCCAACAGTTTGAAGATTTTTTTTATGTATAAAATTTAACTCAAATCTTTGTTTTGAAAAATAATTTTGAGCCAAAATATTCAAATTAAAGTTTTGATCAAAGTAAATTACAAAGCCGTGGTTCTATGTAATAATTCTAAATTTCTATTTAAGTGTTCTTAAAATAACAGATATTTAAAATTAATTATTATTCAAATAATTAATTTTCTTAAAATAAATTAACTTTAAAAATAATAATTTTACTTCTAAAGTAATTAAAAAAACTTAATCCCCATTTAAATAAAAATTCATTTATTCTTTAAATTTTATTTAATATTATAAAGTCCTCCTTAAAAAAATATATATATTCATATTTAATATGTAAATAAAATTAATTTTAAAATTTAAAGATTTAGTAGATTTTGCCTTCATATATTATATATAATTTATTATTAAGTATTAGTTATTAAAATGATGTTTGATGCATATTTAACTTATGATTTAATTATTTAATTTATGGAGTATGAGTACTAGCATGATTTAAAATTTATCAGTACATATTCTACAATAAATATGATTTAAAAATAAGTTTAATTTATTAATTCAAGTCAAATATAATATAAAATAAGTTTAATTTATCACTAAAAAAACAAACTTTTACATATGTCATATTTTGATTGAAGCCGGAAGAAAATGGATCATAAAGTATGCGTGGAAAACAAATTCAAGTATTTTTGAGCATACATGAAATAAATAAAACCTAAAATAAAAGATTCAGAAGACTAGAGATGGTCGCAACTAAATTCTTATTTGTGTAAGGCACCTTAGCTTAGTGGTTGAGAGCTAAAGCTATCAATCGTGTAGTTGAGTTCAAATTCTTGTATGTGTTCTTTGTGTGTATGAGTTTGAGATGAAATTTGCTCAAATGTCCCCGCCAAATAAAAAAAAAAAAAAAAGATTCTTAGCTACTTTTATATAATAATTTTTTTGATCATTTGATGCTTTTAATTTTTTTATTTATTATTTTTTCTTTAGAACTAAAGTTTTCTACTTTTTGTATTTTTATTCTTAGTTATAAAAAATTCTTGTTTAGCTTTAAAATAACTTAGTGTGTCTATGTGCATATATATATATATATATATATATATATATATATATAAAGGTCATTTTTCATAAAATTTTAATTTTATTCTTTTTTATAGAATTTATGTCAAGGTCTTGTGGATGGATGTGCCTCTAAAACCTAATGATTATCTTTAGAGTACATCCATGGCATCAAGTGTTTGGAATTCATATTTATGATTGTCACCTAATTTGATGTATGTATTATGAATGTAAAATTGTTATTTCTTATTTGTGATAATGTTAATTTATTTGCACTAAAATGTGATTAATATCAAACAATATTAATAGTATAATCGGTCTAAATTTTAAAATAAAGGATTGAGCAATGCATTTTATATACTTTTAAATATGCTAATGAATTATATGAGATAGCTTTAAACATTTATGTTTATGGTATGTCCCATATAAGGTATTCTATTATATTTCATCAACGCATGCATGACACTTACATGGAATATCTAAAACATCACCATGATGAAGAATTACTAATCCTCCTAACAATAGCAAGCCATAGAATCATTTTGATGATGTGCATTTCCTTTTTTTTGTTTAAGAAAATCATATAATATGCCAATTTCAATATGCATGAGTAGTTGTTAACATAAACAACATCAAAATTCTAATAGATATTGACACTTGGGTGAGACAAGTTCAAGTTTCTGCTTAAATTAAGATTGAGCTGGTCATAATCATTAAAACTTAACTAAATTAGTACTTAACCAAATTAATATCCTTTGCTTAATCTTCTAGCTCTTTCTAGAGATGATCCAAGCTATCTTTTCTTTCCAAATTTTAGTTTAATTCAAATTCTTAATTTATTCATAAATTTAATTCTAATGTAGCTTATATAAAAATCATATTCAACCCCTTAACCAAAGTTAACTAGAATTTGGACCTAAAATGATCATTGGATTTAAATGTGATTTAAACTCATTTAAAGAGATTTTTAATCATTTATATTCAAATCAAATTTAATTCATATTGATAACTTTAACCTTAGAAACCTTTGGGTAGACCTAACTTAATCTTAATTAGTTTAAGTGGATTGATGTGGTATAAGCATTCAATTTTTTCATCGTGATTAAAATATTTGTCTAAATACTTTAATTGATTAATAGATCTTTAGAGTCTAACTTACGGGGCTAGATTTAACCTTTGATCAACCTCAAAATTAACCCCAAATTTAATTAGTTATTTTGACCTAATAAAAAAAAACACTTGGTGAAACCTATTTTAAAGGATTAAACCATCAAACTTCTTATGTTCTAACCATTATTAATGATTAGATTAAACTAAGATCCCCTAGGCTAAATAGGTCATTAATAACTATGTTCAAAAACAACCATGGCCTACCATATAAATAGGTCATTATTATTTATCTATGACTAATATAGCCAAATAATATATTGGTGAAGCTTTATTATACGTTTTGAACTAATTTAACTTAAAATAGACCTATTTAACCCTATAAGATCAAAGCTGTTGGCCATATTGATTAAACATAAGACCTCAAATAAATTTCAATAGGTTAAACATATCTCACTTAAGACTAATTAGCTCTAAATTAATTATTGGAAGAACCTACCACCACTTAAAATTTCTTTATCTAATAAGTTTGGTGGCCAGAAAATTAGCTTTTGATTTTCTATGAGAAAATTTGTCAAAAATTCTAATGGTAATTTATGTCAAAAATTACTGCCAAATTTAATTAGTTATTTTGAGTCAATGAATCAAATCAATTTGTGAAACCTATGTTAAAGGATTAAACCATCAAACTTCATATGTTCTAACCATAATTAATAATTAGATTAAACTAAGATCCCCTAGGCTAAATAGGTCATTAATAATTATGTTGAAAAATAATCATGGCCTACCATATTAATAGGTCATTATTATTTATCAATGACTAATATAGCCAAATAATATCTTGGTGAAGCTTTATTAGACTTTTTGAACTAATTTAACTTAAAATAGACCTATTTAACCCTATAAGATCAAAGCTCTCAAATTGGCCATATTGATTAAACATAAGACCTCAAATAAATTTCAATAGGTTAAACATATCTCACTTAACACTAATTAGCTCTAAATTAATTATCAAAAGAACCTACAACCACTTAAAATCTCATTACCTAATTAGTTTGGTGGCCAAAAAAATAGCTTTTCATTTTCCTGAGAAAATTTGTCAAAATTCTAATGGTAATTTATCTATCGAAATATAAAATTTTTTTAACTTAAATGTTTAAAATGTTACTAAAAAAACTAAAAAGTAAAATAAAAAGGGCCTTTTTAACTATAATTTTTTTAAATAATTAAAGAAGATATGCATTGTAATATTTGATTTAAATATTACTTCATAGATTAGAAAATAAAAATTATAGTTAAATATTTTCAATACTATAGTTGCATGTGGGATGTGTACATCCATAGATTCCATATTAGAAATTTTTAAATGTGGGCTCACATATGAATTTAATTATATATTATGCATTATCTTATTTTTTAATCCTATTAATTTTGTGATCAAATAAAGATTAATTAATTTTAGGCTTTTGAGACATCTTATTTATTTTATATGGAATTATCGTGTGTAGAAACCGAGCTTTATTTTATTTTAATAATGTGCTGAAATAAAGTAAAATGCACTCAAGTATAAATAGGGTCATGGTTTCCATTCTAAAGGGTGAAGTTCTCATTTTTCTCATATCTCATCTTGAGTGAAAAGAAGTCTCTCTCTCTCTTTCTCTCTCTCGCTCTCTCTCTCAAGAACACCCTTTTAGAAGTAGAAGGACAAAATCCCGCATTAGCTCTTCTATGGATTCATGAACGCGATTAAATTTTCTTGATGATTTGACATGAGATCCTAACTAGATAAATTATTTTTTTTTAATCTTTATATGTTTCCAACAAGTGGTATTAGAGTAGTTATGATGTTGAGTCGTTGAGAAATGATTTTTCTTCTTCATCTTTTGTATTGATTATTTGAAAATTTTAGATCAAAGTACATGATTCAAAATTTTCAAGCAAATAATTTGGTCATTTGCATGAAGTATCGATATCCTTTAGATGGTTTTTCTATTATTGATTTTGAGTAAAATAATATAGCTAAATTTGCTTTATACTTTGATCACAATTTTAATTTTTATGTGATCGATATATTTATTCTTGCCATTGTGATCTTAATATAAAAAAATGTATATAAAGTGTTTATAATATGAAACGATATTTCATACTTAAAAAAAAAATATGAAACGTTTTTCTTACAACCGTTTATAATATGAACCGATATTTCAGTTTTAAAAAAAAGGAAAAAAAAAGAATATGGAACATTTTTCTCATACTATATATATATAAATATATATAAGTTAGTATAAATGTTATAATTATTTCATTTAATTGGTTTCATCCATTTCTCTTTGGGGTATATATATATAAATATGTATAAGTTAGTATAAATGTTATTTTTATTCCATTTAATTCAATTTCATCCGTTTCTCCTTACAACTTTGCAGTTAGTTATTACATTTATTTATTTTTAACATTTTATATTATAATTTATAACTGAAATTATTTGCTATAGCATTATTTATAATGTTTCATATTCATTTCAAATTTTAAATTCATCTTTGTTAATCAAATATTTTACTGCTATGTGTAGCGCATATAAAGTAAAAGTTTTCTCCTTAGCTTCGTTATGAAATCCACACAATGTATAAAAAAGTGTGAACAATAAAACTCGAATTTTACTTGGAAAATCTCAAAAGAGGGAAAAACCACGGGGCCTAGCCTAGTAAAAAACTTCCACTATGTATCTGTTTCAGAGTACAAGATCTTCCGACACGGGATTACGTAATTGTTTATGAGAAAGGAACAATGCCTATGTGACAACGATCAGTTGTATAGCTACTAGTAGTAGCGTGATGATGGTGAACTGCGGTGGAGCAACCACCGGAAATGGGAACAATTAATGCGAAATACAGGGAACAATCACCGCCAGAAGTGGAGGGAACAATCACTAATAGAAGTCATCATGATGGAGACCACGAGATCACACGAGGATCAACGGGCGCGGCCGACGGTGCGGCGGTTGACGACCGCCGAGTGGCGACGCTTTGGAGGATCTTTAGAGCTCTCTCCTCTCTCTTGGCCTCCCCTCATATGAGGAATGAGGGGCTATTTATAGATGGAGGAGTGGCCTCTACAAATACATGCAAAACCGAACACTCCTCTCTCTCCATCGGATGGCTCATGATGATTCCCTGATCATATGATATATTTTGTGTATTTTAAAGCTCAAATAAAGTCGAATTGTAAGATATTTAGCTTGTCGAGCTGCCGAGACGCCGATTTGACTATAAACACTCCATATTCGAGAGCTTTTAGGAATTTAACCGATGTATCAAAGTTTCCAATATTTTAAGTGCTTGATCTCGACCCCAATTCACGTCACTTGCTCACATCAAGATTCGTCGACTAGAGGAATTTTCAGAGTCATATCAGTTGCCTCTCTATTTTTGGATGATATTATCTTAATCATCAAAAAATATATGTGCCAAGTACATCAAAATAGCAAATTCTTCAATAAATCTGCAGTACATTAACCACACATTTTGAGAGACATCTTCATGTAAGCATAAGATTATGACTACGAGCGATGCACAACCACAAATATATATAGTATGTGCGAAGAAAATTTTGAGGTTATGGACCTATCCCGTCGAAGATGAAGCGCGGGCGCACTGGGACGCGGCGATATGGCGCGGCACTCGACGCTGCAGGGGATGTGGTTGATGTCGCGCAGTCACGACGCTGGTCGCTGCAACGGCGGGCTGGCGAAGCTGGTAGATTCGCGGGTCAGAGGACCGCAGAATTGAAGCGCGGAATGCGCAGTGCGGTCGGCGACGGCTGGGACGCAGCCGCCGGTGGCTGCGGTATGTGGGAGGCGCATCGAAGTGGCGGGGCTGGTCGCTGATTCTATGATCGGGCGGGCGAAAGCGGCGTGACTGGACGACCATGGTTATGAACGGTGCGGGGCGGTCGAGTGACCGCGAAGCAGGGTCTCGTCAGGGCTTAAATCCATTTTGTCCGTTTCATCCATTTTGGCCCATTTTAGCTTTGAGTTTTGATACTTTTACCCTTTTGCCCCTAAAGGGGTCTATAAAACCCCAGGGCTGGAGAGGAGGCACCTTCTCTTCTTCTTGAGAGAAGGTCGTTGAGTGATCAAGGCCCACCGTACATCGCCCAGTTTTCCCTCAAAAGAGCCAACCGCCTGACCGTCTTGGAGGCGACCGGCGCCGCGATTACGCCATTATTCCGCTTTTCCCTCGAAGAGGCGTAAGGCCTCGTGACCGTCCGGGTTTGAGGAGATCAGGCCCACAAGACTACGCCGTTGTTCGATTTTCCCTCGAAAGAGGCATCAACCGCCTCGGACCGTCGCCGAGTGGCATCAAGACCTGACTTACGTCGTTCGATTTTCCCTCGAAAGAGGCATCAACCAGCCTCGTCGGACCGTCCGGGTTTGAATCAATCGGCGACGATAATCGGAGACGGCTGAGATGCTCGACGATGGTGGCCGATCGACCGGTATGACATGATAGTGGTTGGCAAGGAGAATCAGTGCCGATGGTGGTGACCGTGGAGAGAAAAAGATGGTCGGTGGACCGCGATGGTATTCAGCGATGATCTACGACGGTTGGAGGTCGAGGGGTGGTGAAGAATCGGCAATGCGGCATGACCGAGTCGGTAATGGCGGAATGACCAACGATGGTGATGACCGGCAAGGTTGCGGCGACCGAACGTAGTCAACGCGACCGTCAATGGTGGTTGGCCGACGGGTCGCATAATGGAGATGTGAGTCAATGCAGATGATGCGGTAGTGGCGGGGATGACCGCGGAGATTGCCGGTGATGCTCGGTGGTGCGATGCACCGTAGTCAGCGTGATCGACTATAGTGGTCGACTGACCGACGCATGGTTGGCGCCGATGGGGTGATCGTGTGGGCAATCAATCGAATGATCGCGGGCGATGGGCGCAGAATAAGGATGACCTCGGCGGTAGTGACTGAAGATTGCCGACGATGGTCACCTGATCGCGATGGTAGTCGAATGACGGTGACCGGCGATAGAGTCGACGGCGCGATCGCGACCGGTTGGTCGACGGGCCTGGCAGCAGAATCGGGCGATGGTATGATGGTGAGACGAGCCTGCAGATGGGGATGACCGGCGACGATGGTGGTGACCGCAAGATTGCCGCGTTACCTGCGGACCGGCGACGGTGGTTGGCGCAACGGTGGTGCAAATGCAGCGATGGTAGTCATGGCGACCGCAGCAGTCGGGATGATCGGTGATGATGGTGGTGACCGGCGAAGATTGCCAGCGATGGTCGACGGCGGTGACCGGCGACGGTAATCGGCGGGTGACCGAGCAGAAGCTGGCAACCGACGGGTGGTCCGAGACCACCGGGATGATAGTCGACGTGACCGCGAAGTTGGGGATGACCAACGATGATGGTGGTGATCGATTGCCGCCGATGGTCACGGTGGACCAGACCTACGGCGGTGACCACACGTAGTTGGCATCAGGGTGGTCGGTAGCCACCACCGGCAACGGAGACTAGCTGGTGCAGATGACCGATCATGGTGGTGACCGCGAGATTGCCAACGATGGTCGATGGTGGTTGGAGGCCGATAGTGGTCGCACCGCACCGGTAACGGTGGTGGCGACTGGCGATCTTTGACCTATCCAGGTTGTTTTTCGAGTGTGACCATGACGCTAACTGTATGAAAGGGGTTGAACAATCACCGAGAATTTTGACCTTCGAGATTGTTTGTTAGAGTGTTTGCTCGATGACGTTAACCTGTGTGGAATAGGTACAAAGTTTTGACCTATCCGAGGTTGATTGTCATAGTTTGCTTGATGACGCAACTTGTATGGAAGAGTTTGAATTGAATTCGCTGAGGATTTTTGACCCATCCGAGGTTATTTGTCAGAGTGTTACCCGATGACGTTAACCTGTATGGAAGAGGTTGAATTGAATCCGCTGAGGATTTTTGATCCATCCGAGGTTGTTTGTCAGAGTGTTACCCGGCGACGCAACTCGCGGTGGAAGGGGCGTAGAAGTCCACCAAGGACCTTTGACCTATCTAGGTTATTTGTCGAGTCTTTGCTCGGCGACGCACTTGTGGAAGAGGTCGAGGAAGTCCACCAAGGACCTTAAGACCCATCCTAGGTTGTTTGTCGAGTGTGACTCGGCGACGCAATGGAAGGGATCAATTGAATCGCCGGATTTTGACCTATCCGAGATTATTTGTCGAGTGTTTGTCACGTTAACTGCGGTGGAGTAGTACAAAGTTTTGACCTATCAGGTTGTTTGTCATAGTGTTTTCAATGACGTTAACTTGTATGGAAGAGGTTGAATTGAATCCGCTGAGGATCTTTGACCCATCTAAGATTGTTTGTCAGAGTGTTACCTGATGACGTTAACCTGTATTAAAGAGGTTGATTTGAATCTGCTGAGGATATTGACCCATCCGAAATTGTTTGTCAGAGTATTACCCGATGACGTTAACCTGTGTGGAAGGGGTCGTAGGATGTCCACCAAGGACCTTTTGACCTATCCTAGGTTATTTGTCAGAGTCTTTGCTCGATGACGTTAACCTGTGTGGAAGAGGTCGTAGGAAGTCCACCAAGGAACTTTTGACCCATCCTAGGTTGTTTGTCAGAGTCTTTGCTCGATGACGTTAACCTGTATGGAAGAGGTCGTAGGAAGTCCACTAAGGACCTTTTGACCCATCCTAGGTTGTTTGTCAGAGTCTTTGGTCGATGACGTTAACCTGTATGGAAGAGGTCGTAGGAAGTCCACCAAGGACCTTTTGACCTATCCTAGGTTGTTTGTCAGAGTCTTTGCTCGATGACGTTAACCTGTATGGAAGAGGTCGATTAAAACATCCGTTGTGAAAAAGTTGCTCTTTAACCTTGGCCTTTTCATTAGTATTCATTTCTAACGATAATCAATTAGATATCCAGAATATTGATTTGGATAATCTTTTGAGATTAAGATTTGCCCCCAAGTTTCTGACAAAATCTGAAGGAACGAAGTTTGATGAATGTTTATTCTTCGCTTGCGCTCCTTAAAAGCTTGAAATGCTACATCTCGATGGTGGTTTTGTTCTTGTTGGGGAACTTGGTCGCCATACAAGTGATATAATGGGAATCGTTTCCAGACGCGCCAAACTATTATGCGTTTAAAACCAATGTAGAGTAAAAGTTTTCGCTTTAGCTTTGAAATCCAAAGACACACAATGTATGAAAAGTGTGAACAATAAAACTAATTTTACATGGAAAACCTCAAAAGAGGAAAACCAGTAGAGAAAAGCTTCCACTATGTATGTTGAGACAGGATCTTCCGAGACGGATTACGAAATGTATATAAGAAAGGAACAATGTATGTGACAACGATCGTTGTAGAAGCAGAATAGATGATGGTGAATGCGAGCAACCATGGAAATGCGGAACAATTATCGCAAAAAAATGCGAACAATCAGCGTAAATGCGGAGAGAAGTCATCATGATGGAGACCGGCTGAGATTGATGGCAAGGATCAATGGCCGACGGTATACGGTATGGTTGATGCCGAGAGGCGGCATGATTGTGCTTGGAGGATCTTTAGAGCTCTCTCCTCTTCTTGTTGCCTCCCTCATATGAGAAATGAGGGCTATTTATAGATTGAGGAGAGTGGCGCTCGCAAATACATGAAAAATCAAACCACTCTCCATCTGACGCTCATGATGATTCTTGATCATATGATGTATTTTGTGTATTTGAATGCTCAAATGAAGTTGGAATTGTAAGATATTTGGCTTGTCAGAACCGGCTCGTCGAGACACTCGATTTGACTATAAACACTCCATATTCGAGAGTTTTTTAGGAATTTAACTGATGTATCAAAGTTTTGAATAATATTTTAAGTGCTTGATCTCACGCTTCAATTTCTCGATGCTGAGATCAAGATTCGTGCTTCGACTAGAGGAATTTTGAGGGTCATATCATTTACATTTAATTACTTTATACAATTAATTCATGTTATAAACTTTTATATTCATTCATGTTTATAACATTTATTCATTTTAGATTTTAAATCTATCTTTGTTAATCTGAAATATTTTACATTTAATTGCTTTGTGAAATTAATTCCAAACGGAATATTTATTAAGTAAATGTAATAATTACACTTATTGTTTAATATTTCTAAAGGTTTTCTATTTCAAAATTTTTTTATAATATTAAACTCTATAATTTTTATATGAAAAAATCTTAGAAAGATGGGGGAAAACTACAGATTAGTCCAGTAAAAATACTCCACTATATATCTGCACTGAAGCATAAAGTTTAAATTTTTTTTTATAACGGAATTACAAAATTGTATGTGAGAAATCCTGATAATGGGAATTTCAGAATCATGTTATAATAGCTATGCAGCGGTAGTTGAACTATGATGGTTGTTGGTGGTAGTGGTGACAATTGACGCCGATCGATACGGTGATGACGAACTTCAACATCTAGTTCTCTCACAGCCTCCGTGTCGCTTCTAGCTCCCTCTCCATCATGACAAGAATGGGGTCATATTTATAGTATTCTGAGGAATATGAAGAGTTTTTTTAATGAGGAATATGAAGAGTTTTTTTTTAGTGAGGAATATGAAGAGATTTTTATTTAAAAAATGAAGAGTTTTTTTTTTAATGAGAAATATGAAGAGTTTTTTTATATTTAAAATATGAATAATTTTTTTTCTCTCTTTTTTTTTAAGAAGTTGAAATTTTTTTGTATATATATTTTAGAATATGAAGAGTGTTTTTTTTTTCCTTTTTTTAAAAGAAAATGAAGAGTCAATTTTCAAATATAAATACCCTTAAGGGGATGGGGGAAAATGATGGCCTCCACTAACCTATATATGATGCATGATCATGCTCATGCCCCAGCCTCCTTGGTCCCGGGTTTGAACCGACTGTTAGCAGACGATCCCAAATTCAAGTTCCAATGTGCTTTCGTGTTCTTCCAACTTTCTAAATCCAAGAATCCTCCACTAACCTTTATGACGGTGCATGACCCCCTCGCAGGCTTCAGTTCTCCCAAGTCTTGAAAATTGAAACTGATCTAGTTAGACGATGCGTATCTCAAATTCAGACTCTAGTGTGATTCCGAGTTCCTTCATTTTCTCTCTTTTTTTAAGTAAAAGTTAAAAGTCTCTAAATATGGTGCATAAACAACTATCATAGAATTTAGTTTTATCTTTTATGCTTATTAAGTCCTTGCCCCAAGTATAAAAGGTATATATTTTTCTATAAAATTTTGTCCTCAATGACAATAGTAATCATATATCATTTTAGGCTTTAACTTGAAAGGATTTTATTTATATATATTTCCTAAGATTTTGGTATGCATGTATTTTTTAGGATTTTGCTTTTATGAGTTTTAGTATACCTACACCTTCTAAGACTTTTTCCTCGAGATTTTAATGTGCCTATACCTTCCGAGATTTTAATATAGTACCTTCTAAGGCTTTGTCTTCTCGAGATTTTAATGTACATGTACCTTATGAGGCTTTTATCTTCGAGATTTTGATGAGTGGAGACCCTATCAATCACTTGCTCTTGAAGTTTTTCTAGTGAGGACCTTATCCACTACGCTTCCCCTGATTCCTCGGCCTTCTAGGGTTATCGTGGAGACTTTGTCTACCACTTACCTTTATAAGGTCTTTCAGGTGAGTATCTTGTCCACTACCAGCTTGCCATATAGGCTTTCTTGTGGATATGCCTTTTATTGGAGGAATCCATGAAGAATTTTTGACCTATCCAAGTTGTTTGTCGAGTATATTTTTCAGACATTTAACTTGTGTGGAAGAGGTCAATAGTTTTAACTCTCATCAAGTTACTTTATCAAAATGTTACTTGATGATGTTAACTGTGGAAGAGGTTAAATATTTTATTCTTCTAAGATTATTTGTCAAAGTATTACTCGATAACATACCTCAATGAAATCAAATCAAAACATCTGTTTGAAGTTATAGCTAAAGTTGCTCCTTGATCTTTGTCTTATTTTTTCATGAGTGTGATTGAAGAATCGCAATTTACAAAGCTATTTTTTTTTCAATATTGAAATTACTCCACATCATTGATTTGCTTCTCGAACTAATAATCAATTAGATATCAAGAATATTGATTTGGTTGGTCATTTTATTAAGGGTTGTCCCTAGTTTCCAATTAATTGAAGAATTGAGTTTGATGGATCTTTATTCTTTTATGTGTTCATCTAAAGTAAGATTTTTCCATCATACGATGGTGATATTCTTATAATGAAGTCAAATTATCAATAATTATGAAGAAGTAAACAAAATATTTCTTGATGGCATCAAGCTATACGTAAAACTAAAAGTAGAATAAGATGACGCCTTATCTTTGTATGAAAATCTAGACGATACGATAGTTGAAAATAAAATAAAAAATTTTATAATTTTACGTGAAAAGACCCTAGAAATAGAAAATTACGGGGCCTAGCCCAGAAAAAATGCTTCACTATATATCCGCTTTAGAGTACAAAGATTAAATTTTCTTTATAATGAGATAACAAGATTATATGTAAGACAACGAAAATTCGAATAAGGTTACAATAGTTACACGGGTAGTTGGACCTGATGTTGGTGGTAGTCAACTCCGACAATTGACGCCATCGATGACAATGATAGTGATGACCTAACTTTAAACTTCTAGTTCTCTATAATTTTCTCTCAAGTTTTCTTTCTAGCTCTCTTTCCCTTCTATTATGACAAGAATGGGGTCCTATTTATAGAATTCTCGTGAGGGACTTTATCATTTTAGCCAAAATCTCAAAACACTCCATCAACTATTTGTATCGATTCATTTAATTATAAATAGTTTTGGTGATTTGATAATTCAAATGATCTTTGATTTGAGTGATCTTGAGCTTGTTGGATTTGTCTCATCGTCAATTTGACTATATCGCCAAATTTGGAAGTCATTTGACTATTCAATTAGTATCTCAAGTTTTAGGTATATCCTTTAGGCTTAATTCAAGCTCATTTGGGCTCTACTTGACCCAATTTTAGTGACGTTGAACTTGTCTTATTGAGACATTTAATTTTACTAAGTAAAATAATATATGTGCATTATTTTAAAATTTTAGGCGTGATCGAAATTCATATTGATTCCATTAAATACTTTTCTTACAAAATGTGGTGAAATCTTAGAAGCAGTCAGAGCTACTGGTCAAAATTCATCCTCGCCAAATATTGTAAGGGTAATCACCCCCTCATTTGTTCTTTGAAAATGGGGATTCCCAGGAGAAGACTCGCAATATCAAGTGGTACGAGGAGATGATCTCCGGGTGTGAATTCGGTTCATCCTTCTTTTGGCAAGATAATTGGGTGTGGGTTCTATTGACTCATTATTCAATACTCACTTTATTGACATGCTCAAGGTTTGCCATTTTAATCTTGGGATATAGCTCATTTAGGTTCCTATGTACCTAATGTGATCATTATCAAAATCCTCAATATTAATCCAACATCCAAGAGAGTGATCAAACCTTGTTTAACAATTCCTCCTCTGGAGATTTTGTTTTTAAGGATGTGTGGCATGCTATTAGATTTAAAAGTCAAGATTCTCTAGTTTTTCTATGATCTAGAGTAATTCTATCCCTTCCTCATTTTGGTTCTTTCTTTATCCTTAAACACTACATTCTTGTGGATGCCATTCTCCTGAAAAAAAGGGTTTCATCTTCCATCCAAATGTCAATGTTGCTTCCATATTGAAACTGCGGATCATGTCTTCGTTAATGGCCCCATTGCTGCTAAAGTCTGGCACTAGTATGATAGTATGTTTAATACTTTTCTATTTGATGGATCCCTTTCTATATTGCGCCTTTTAAATAATTTTCTATACTTTTCCTCGAAAGGATATATCAAATGTGTTCTGGCTATTACTTTACTATGGTATATCTGGTAGGAAAGAAATGATGCTAAACATAGTGATATTCCTATGAACTTTCACCATGTTATTGCTAGAACCAAATGTAAAATTACCTCCCTTTATAAAGCTAACCTTCTTCCTCCTTCTAGCTTCAAAGGTGTCAAGCATCTGGCCCCTTGTTTTGGGATTTCCCTCCCATCTTGAGGTTGATTTTATTTGTAAGACTATTTATTGGATAAAGCCCAATTATCATGTCATTAAGGTTAATAGATGAATTGTTGCTAATGGCTTTTATGGTTGTGGGGTATTTTAAGAGACTTTAAAGATAAGATGATTGCTACAATTGCTATTCCTTTAAGACCTTTTGTTCTTTTGCAACTTTATGGTTTGCATTATGGTATATCGTTATGTATTCAGAAAAGATTTAAAAAAATATGGTTTAAAATTGATGCTCTCCTCCTTTTGAATTTATTAAAGTCGGGAGCTCATGGCAATGCTAAAGTTTACTATTTTCTTAACCACACGAGGAGGCTTCTTGCTTCTCTTGATTATCATATTTCTCATATTTATCGGGAAGGAAATTCATGTGCTGATTTTCTTGCTAATTGGGGTGCAAAATCCTCTATGGTGAATATATTCTCTTATGATAATATCCCTCCCTTATTACGGGGGCTTGTGAATTTAGATAAAAGTGGTTTGCCTTATGTTAGGAACATGTAAACTTTAATTTTGCTTTTGTTTCAATCGATTGGTTGGATGAGGTCTTTCCTCCTTTTTTAAGAGCGTATGAAACTTGTTTTCGATCAGAAAATCAATGTTTCTTGGGTGTTATAACCTGCTTATTGGATTGAAGTTTTTTTTATATGGAATATGATGATATGGTGTTTCATTTTCTATATATTGTGGGCTTATTGAATATTCTAAGCAATCGTTAGGGCTATTTTCCAAGGCGATTTTGCCTTTATACCTAACTATGTAATGTTTATCTTGCTATTTATTTGAATGGTCTACACACCCCTTTGACAAGAGTTTCTTCTTTCATTATCCTGAATGGTTCCCTTTTTCTTTTGGATGTGTTTTGTTGTTTAGGCATTCCAGTTTTTACTAAGCCTATATGGAGTTCGGTCTGTCCGTCCTTGGAGTTGTGTATGCTTTTCTTTTGGTTTGGTGTATTGCGGCTGCCTGCAGGTTGGATTAGCAATTTTTCTATTTTCAGACCCCCTGTTGTGGGTGTGTGTTAGATCGGTTTTGGGATTTTCGGTCATTGTATTATCATGCCTTCTTGACTTATTATATGGATATATCCACTTACTGCTAAACTATTTTCTTCTTGATCTATTTATATATGGTAGTATTTATTTAAGCTTCTTTGGAACTGGAGGCTATTTCCTATCTTGCTAAGCTTGCTACATTTTAATTGTATTATGGAACTTGGGTGGATTGGTGTGGATTGTTTATTTGATAGTCTGGCACTATATGGGCTCTCTGTTGATATAGGAATGCGATTTCATCGTCATTGAAACTTTGTGGATTTCTTTTCATTGGTTATACAATTTCATTGGGACATAATTTCCCTATGGATGGACTTTTGTTTGTTTTGATGGGTGGATTACTTCTCTTCTTTGGTTGGTAGTAGCATGTGTGTTGTATCCCTCCTTATCTGGATGCACATGTATGTGGCGCCCCAAGTGTGAAGTTTTGGAGCTCCCTAAAATTCTACTATTTCTTTCCAACTTTATGTTTATTACTTAGACTTAGCTCTTCTATTTTATTGGTGCTAACTGGTCATCTAGTTGTTTGTAGAGTCTTTTTTCTTTTCATGCATCAAGGTGCTTTTCCTTTGGATGTAACTCTTCTTCACTCATCATTTATGTTGTTGGCGTTATGGGTTTGCTCCTTTGTGTCTTTTACTCTATATTTTTTTTGGGGTATTGCATTTTTTTTTCTTGTATTGTACTATTGGATTTACTCTTAGGATGATTGTAGCTCTTTGAGTGAGACTGAGTTTATCCCCTCTTAAGGATCTTGTAACCTTTTTTTCAGCAAAATTCCCTATATGGGTTCCCAAAAAAACAAAAAATATAAAAAACATAAAAAAAGTATAATATCACTAATTTACAATCACCTTATTATATGATGATCAACTCATTGTGTACGTAATCATATCTATAATCCTTAATGGTTCTTGAAAATTTTAAGCAAAAAAGATCCTACCACAATCTATCTTTTATCTTCATTTTATGTTATTTTAAAATATATTTGTTAAGAAATTATTAGAGTGTTTTTTATGTATATTTATTTTTTATTTTAAAAAACAAATAACATTATTTTTAAAAATGCTCAAAACATCAAAAAGATGCTTTGAGTCTTTTTTTTAAATAATAAGCACAATTAAATTTGTTTTATTTTTAAGTAAAATAAAATAAAATAAAATAAGAACAAAAATATAAAATAAAAAAAAAAGTGATCCCCAATGGTCCCTAAGGCTTTGGGATCATTTTCTATTTTATTTTTTGCTTTGTTTCCAATTTTTTGTTTTTATTTCCAATTTTTTTTTTATTTTATTTTTATTTTATGTGAAAATAAAAACTTGTTTGATATTTTTATGATTTTTTATTTAAAAAAAATATTTAGTTATTATTTTTAAAAATTTTAATGGAAAAAATAAAATAATGAAATTAATTATTACTCTAAGGGTCTCTTTACACTTTGTGTTTTATTTTTAAATTTTAAAATAAAATAAAATATGTTTGATATTTTCTTATTTTAACATAAAGCAAAAAAAATGTTTGAGGACATAAATGACGATAATGGATGTTTTTACATATATTATATTGCTTAAATCAATCAAATTGAATGAAATCGATGATCGATGAAAGTAATGCACAAATTAATTTGAGTTATAGCAAAACAACAATAATACTGCTCATAAAAAAGAATCACTTAGAAAAATTCAAAATTTAAAAATCTAACAAACAAGAATTTGCATAGTTCATTCAATTGTACATAATAAACCCGACAAGTTACAAATGTGACATCTTGAGATTTGAGCAATATTATTTTGATCATCGCCGATACTACTTAAAAATATCTTATTGCATGATAAACTACACTGATACATTTGAATCGTTAAAATACAAAAGAAATACACATATTTGTAGAGTCGATGCATACACATGAAATGTAAAATATCTACGTATATTTATATTTTATGAGAAAGATAAAATTTATGAAAATATATAAATATATTTTAAATAATAATTATTGATAAAGAAAGTTAAATTAGTAAAATTAATCTATTATTATTATTATATATTAAGATAAATCTTGTGAGATTAAATTAATTAAAATTAATAATATTATATAATATAATTTTAAAAAATAAATAAATCAAATTCAAATCTTTAAAATTTGAAAAGTATGATGGTGTTTTAAAATAAAGAAAAATAGGTTTTATATATTTTAGTATTTTTGAAAATAAAAATAAATTTATTTAAAATAGAAAATTAAAAATAATAAAATAAATAAACAAACATATTTTTACTTATTTTTTCTATTTTTTAAAGTAAAAATAAAAAATAGAAAACAAAAAATTTGATTCCAATGGGGCCTAAGTTTTGAATTTAGCTTTTGCATCCTTTCTACTTTTTTACGCTTGTATACTCATTACATTGTTGTCTTGTTTATCAAATTTATCTTTCTAATCTTCACATTCTATCAATATTTTAATCCCTTAATAGACAATATGTTCACCATAATAGGAGCATATAATGGACTTTACAGTTCTTTGCTTAGGAAGGATCGATTCCTAATATCCCTAGTTTTCCACTCAATGGACTTTAATATGAGAAGCAATGTCAGCCGAGTTTGTCAAGGAAAAATGTATCATTGTAATCGTTTTCTCAAATCAACTCGATGTCGCTGAATGTGATATTAATGGTATGATCATTGTTAGTATCATTATTAAATTGTTAGAATACATCATGCATATGGATTGTTGCTTATTTGTTGAAGTATTTGAAGATCATACAATAGTTCATTATACTAAACAATTATGAAGCACGACTATGTAGTATTCCACATGCACATAAAGTTTCATATACTTTATTCTTACTTTTCTTAAATTTGCAGTAGGTGCGGAAGTTCCTTGCATGATGATTGTCCAAACGAAATGATGGAACATAGTTGATTTATCGCATGTGGTGTTTCATTAGGTTACTTCTACCCCATTTTTGAGCTACTCCTACGGAGGAGAAGGAATCATGCTAAGCCTCGGCAACATTGCTCTCTCCTTTAGTAAATGATATTCCCCTCTTACAATTATTCTAAATTAAATATATAAATTAATATCTCACATTCATTTTTAAAAAAATATAGGTGGCTTATAACTAAGTTTATTGAAATCTACATCAATAAAACAAGACCATGGAGAAGTATAGAATAGTTCCACCATAGCCTCTTTCAAGCAATGAGTTCATCCTTAGTTGCTTTATTGCGAGAAATTCTATGACATGCTGAAAAATAAGAGAATTGTTCTAAAATATTCAAAAGCTTTGAGTTTTGTAGGGATGGTATAATATTGGAAGGTGAAGTCGCACTGCTAAAGGTCGATATAGTCATATTTGGTGTTGGCTTCAAGGGTGATGAAAAATTTGAAATGTCTTTAAATCATTTCAAAATATTGTGACCCACGAGACAATATTTTTCCACTTAATAGTTATACTTCACATTGATTAATTAGATATTCAAATATAACTTAAAATATTATTATAATAAGTGCATAAAGTTATCGAAAAAAGCTTATTTGTGTTTGATGATAATTAGCTTAAGTTAAACTAGTTTTATAATTTAATATATTTAATTTAATGAGTGAAGCATGGCCTTGTTGATCCTATTTGGTTTGATAATAGTTTGATTATGTTCCTACATATATGTAATTTGCATGTTTGAATGTGCACTTATACATATTAATGTATTCATATACTTTATAATCTTGTATATTATAGGTTTTCATATTCATATATTTATACTAGTGTGTATGCATACATGTGATAGATAATATAAAGATTTAATAACTTAGATTTGACTTACCAATAAATTTTATGTTTATCAACCATCTATGTTCAACTTAATAAGTTAATGAGGCAAACATGAACATAAAATTTAGCTTTCTTACACTCCTATGGTGCATGACTAAATAGGCTTATTCAATAACATTGAAAAACTATGTCAAAAAATTATTTTATAGTTAAATTTTTGATAGTATGCTTAAGAATTATTTTTAGTAAAAAGAATAATCTTATCAACACATTTATGTACTATATAGAATGCATTCAACCGAGGATTTCACAAATGGAAATAATTGGATACTCAAAGAGCACATCAAATTTATTTACTTTGGAGTTGAAGGCAATATATACATTTTCTTAATGGTGGATTTCAGCTCCAGCATAAAATTGATGGAAGAAGATATGAAGAAATAGAATAAATACATGAAAGAGTATGGTCATGAATATTATAGAAGATCAAGTGTTGGAATCATTCAAATATATTATAATGATCAACTTTGTAAGGACATGGGTTATAATCCTAAAAGAAAAGGGTTTTGTCTAATTGGTTCATGTCATGGACCTAATGATTTTGTTGAGCTTAAATCTTGATACATCTCTTTAAGTTTGTTGTAGGGAATAAAAAAATATCAGTGGTTGTGTGACAACCCTCTTGATAAAATGATGAAGATTATTTGTTCTAATCAATTTTAGTAGTGATAATAACATAATTTACTTTTAATTTACTTTTAAAGGTGTTGTGCATTAGCTGTGTGTGTATATATATATATATATATATATATATATATATATATATATATATATATATATATATATATATATATATATATATATATAGAGAGAGAGAGAGAGAGAGAGAGAGAGAGAGAGAGAGATTATTTGAATTTATGCAAATCTCAATGCTATGATAATCATTAACACTATTTTTGTTTTGCCCTACCTCAAATATTAGCTCCCTCTCATCATGTTTCCTTGAAAGAGGGCATAAATGTAGAATCAAAACAATTATAATCACAATAATAAATATTTGGATTTGCATAATTTTATTAACTATTGCAATTTAGTGCTATAATAGCTCCTTTTTAGTATAATAACTTTGTGCTCACTCTAGTGTGGCTAGTGTGGCCCATGTGCCATGCACATATGTTGCACATTTTTTTGGTATGTACAAATTTTAGAAGATGGTGGTGAGATTTGTGATGCTCTATCGTAGAGTGTTGGCCAAAAAATAGAAGTATAAAACTAAATGCAGATGAAAATACTGTGGATAAGTGGATTTACACTTAAATACAAAAATGCAAGATAAATAATAATACACACACACACATATATATATATATATATATATATATATATATATATATATATATATATATATATATATAGAGATTTTCATGAAGATTAGATTAGAGATCATAAATGGTTTGTTCACAAAAAACATTGGTTGCTTGATGTCCCAATTAGAGAGTAGATGCTTTAGATATGTTAAGAAATGCATAGGTAGTCTTAAAAGTCTTAATTAGGAAGTATATAAAATGACTATATTTTATTAGAATTAAATGAGAATATGACATTTAATAAAAATGGAGAGGAAGGATTCATGTATCCCACATAGTGGGATAAAGGCTTGTTGTTGTGCTTGTAAAATGAATATTGAGGTTGATAATCTTAAATTTTTTATAATTTGCTTCATATTATACTTCTTTATTCATTTTTTAAAAGTTAAATAATTATTTTAATTACAAAACAAAACCTATATAGGCCAATCAAAAGTAAGAAAAGACAAAGAGGGTAAGCCTTGTTGTTTTTTTTCTATTTTAACATATCGCATTTACGAGGGATTTAAAAGAATATCTAGTATAATAAAAATACTTCTTTTTCCTCTTGTCACAATATTTGCTTCTATGTTGTGTGAAAAGTCAAAGTTCTTTGGTGAAGTATCATCATCAAATCTAGTAAATGAATTAAAAAAACTAACTTGTCTTGATCATTAATAGAATCATATAAAAAAATTTACTTGAATATGTCTTTTACACAATTAATTTGATTAGAAAGAGTGATAAGATAGATCCCTTGAATTTCCTAAAGAAGTGAGGGAGGTGGGAGAATAACTTTAGGAGTGAAGTTATCAAGAAGAGACATCATCGATGATATGAGGCTTATCAAACCTTAGCAACTTGGTTCATTTTTGATGTTGCAACACTTATAACGTTAGACAAGAAAATTTGTCATTATGAGATTGAACTCTTCATCTCTATGACAGATAATCAAATTACAATCAATATGTAAGAATATTTAATAATAGTGTTATTTCATTGTTGATATTATGATATATTTTATACAAACTTGAATCCTGCCCAAGCAAGATAATGATAACAAAAGTTGCTATCCACTAAAAAAGTTAGTTTTATCAAAGATCTTTCTATTTAATAAATTAAAAAAGACATTTAAGATCATTTCAAAATGCCATTTTTTTACGTTTAATAATTAGGAGTCTAAAAATAGAAGTAATAAGTGAATTTACATGAAAATGATTACCAACTAATGGTCCGATGAGAATAGAAGAGATTTGTCAAGCTAAATATAATAGATATTCATGATAAAACAATAAAATCATTGTCAAAATCATAAAATAGAACCAAGAAATTAACATTTAATTAGGTTCACAATGACACAATATATATGGTTTAAGGATCTCTTCAAAAAATTGTTGGAGAAACATAACAGTTTTTTTCTTTTCTCAAAAAAAGGAGTGGAAATTTAACATATGTGAGATTTAATCCAAAATTTTAATAATATTTTAAGAATATTTAGGAATTAATCATCATTTTTTTGGTTGGCATCAATTTTGACTAAATGTTATTTTTTTCTTAAGTAGATTAAATTATATATATGAACACACTTTAGGTGCCAATATATATTAATATAATGAAGTTGAGTTGAGTATATTATGAATTGGACTTGATTCCATATTATAAGTTGTTCATATTTGACTGAGCTTGAGCTATGAACTATCAAATGCATGTTCATACTTGACTTGTTTAAAATTTTCACTAATCATACTTGGCTTATTTACATTAATTGAATTAGTTCAACGGGTTAATAAATAAGCTGAAAATCCAAATGAGTACTTTTTTTATATTTAGTTATAAATAAATAATTTTATTAATTTAACAAATAAAAATTAATAAATTTAGAATTAATATATAATTTCTTTACTCAAATTAAATAAAATATTATATAAACTGTGACCAAACTTTCTTATAATCATTTAATATAAATAAATACTAACAAATCAATTTATTGAAATAAATAAACAAGAAAAAATTGCACTAAATATATACATATTCTTTAATGGCAAATAAATTAATTTGAAAAACTCAAAATGCTCAAACAAATTATAAACTAGGTATTTATATTGTTTGATCACTTATTAAATTAGGTATTCAACTTTTGTTTCACTTTTGTTTTTTTTAATGTAGAAAAACTTGATAGCTTGATGAGATTTCAGACAAGAATTTATTTTTTAAAATAAATGAAAAAAAATTAAAAGAGAAGTAAATTAATTTGTACTAATTCCTCATGCAATTTCTCATCCCTTAGATCAAAGTTTAATTTTCATCTTGCATATGGTGGATAATGATGGCTGATGAGTTAATTAATAAGTTTGTTAATAAAAGATATTAATGAAATAAATACTAGTAATATTAAGTTATAATAGATACCCTTAAATATATAATTAAAAATATTTTATTCAATCCTATTTTATTTAAATAATATAAACAAATTACTCATTGAACTAGTAAAATGAGTTTATTTATGATCATAAATACACGAGTTAAATCATATTTAAATTTGGTTCATTTAACCTTTAATATTTAATAAAAACTTTCAAATTTGTTTATTATTAATTTGAACAAATTTAAACAGTATTAATCGAGGAGATTTTAAATTGTTCATTCAATATTTGGGTTTATCATGGAAGGTTTAGCTATTTATCATAATTTTAAAAGTTTCAGAAATTATTATATTCAATTTAAGTTTAAATAGTTTTAATTTTTAAATCTTCCAAAATGGTAAAACAAATGTTGAAAATATAAATTTATTCATATGTTTTAAGAATTTAGTATAATTATTATTTAAATAAAGTTTGTATGGTTTATGCTTACTTCCATTGTGAGCAAGGATGATATTTTGAAACATATGTCTCATTATACCATCCCAACAAAACTCAAAGGTTTCTGAATATTTTAGAACAATCCTCTTATTTTCAGCATGTCATAGAATTTTTCAGGCAATAAAGCAAATAAGGATGAACTCCTTGCTTGAAAGAAGCTATGGTCTGGAAACAATTCTATACTTCTCCATAGGTGTTGTTTTCTTGATGTAGATTTCAATAAACTTAGTTATAAGCCACCTCTATATTTTAAAAAAAATGAATGTGAGATATTAATTTATATATTTAATTTAGAATAATTGTAAGAGGAGGAAAAGCATTTACTAAAGGAGAGAGCAATGTTGCCAAGAGACTTAGAATGATTCCTTCTCCTCGTCTGTAGAGTAGCTCTAAAAACGACCGAGAAATAACCTAATGAAACACCACATGCTGATAAATCAACTATGTTCCATCGTTTCTGGACAATCATCGCATAAAGGAACTTCCGCACCTACAAGTCCAAATTTAAGAAAAGTAAGAATAAAGTATATACTTTATGTGCATGTGGAGTACTACCAAAGTGCATAGTCGATGCTTCATAATTGTTTAGTATAATGAACTATTGTATGGTCTTCATATACTCCAACACCAAATAAGCGACAATCCATATGCATGATGTATTCTAACAATTTTAATAATGATACTAACAATAATCATATCAAAACATTCAACGGTGACATCGAGAGTTGATTTGAGAAAACGATTACAATGATACATTTTCCTTGACAAACTCGAGGATGTGTTTCATATTTGCTAAGTCCATTGAGTGGATCATCTTATCATTGAAGGCCTGGCCTTTATTCTAAGGGAAGCTAGGGATATGGGAGGCCATGAACCTTCCTAAGCAAAGAACGCAAAGTCCATTACATGCTTATTATGGTGAACATATTGTCTATTAAGGGATTAAAATATTGTTAGAATGTGAAGATTAGAAAGCAAAATTTGATAAACTAGACAACAATGTAATGAGTATACAAACGCAAGAAGTAAAGGGTGCAAAAGCTAAATTCAAAACTTAGCCCCATTGGAATCAATTTTTTGTTTTCTATTTTTTATTTTATTTTAAAAAATAGAAAAATAAATAAAAAAATATGTTTGTTTATCTATTTTATTATTTTTATTTTTCTATTTTAAATAAATTTATTTTTTATTTTCAAAAAATACTAAAAATATGTAAAACCTATTTTTCTTTATTTTAAAACACCTCATACTTTTCAAATTTTAAATATTTGAATTTGATTTTTTTTATTTTTAAAATTATATTATGTAATATTATTATTTTAATTAATTTAACCTAACAGATTTATCTTGAATATATAATAATAATAGATTACTTTTACTAATTTAACTTACTTTATCAATAATTATTAATTAAAATATATTTATATCTTTTCATAAATTTTATCTTTCAATAAAATATAAATATGCATAGATATTTTACATTTCATGTGTATGCATCGAATTCACAAATATGTGTCTTTCTTTTGTATTTTAATTCAAATATATCAATGTAGTTTATCATGTAATAAGATATTTTTAAGTTCTATCTTTTGATTAAAATAATATTGCTTAAATCTCAAGATGTCACATTTGTAACTTGTCTTTTATTATGTTAGAATGAACTATGCAAATTCTTGTTTGATAGACTTTTTACATTTTGAATTTTTCTAAGTGATTCTTTTTTATGAACGAGTATTATTCGGGTTATTTTGACTATAACTCAAATCTAATTTGTGCACATTACTTTCATCGATCATCGATTTCATTCAATTTGATTTACAATATAACATATATGTAGGTCAACATCCATTATCGTTATTTGTGTCCCCAAATTTTTTTTTTTTTTTTTATTTATGTTAAAATAAGAAAATATTAAACATATTTTTATTTTATTTTAAAATTTTAAAAAAATAAAATAAAGTGGTCAAGCGACCCTTTAGATTAATAATTAATTTCATTATTTTATTTTTTCCATTAAAAATTTTTAAAAATAATAACTAAATATTTTTTAAATAAAAAATCATAAAAATACCAAACATATTTTTCTTTTCACATAAAACAAAAATAAAATAAGAACAAAATTGAAACAAAAAAAAAATAGAAAATAGAAAATGATCCCAAACTGCCCTTAGGGACCATTTGGGATCACTTTATTTTTTTTTATTTTTATTTTGTGTCTTATTTTATTTTTTATTTTGCTTAAAAATAAAACAAATTTAATTATACTTATTATTTTAAAAACACTCAAAACATCTTTTATATGTTTTGAGCATTTTTAAAATAATGCTATTTGTTTTTTTTTGAAATAAAAATAAATATACTTAAAAACTCTCTAATATTTTCCAATGAATATATTTTTAAAAATAACATAAAAAATAAAAACAAAAGATAGATTGTAAGGATCTTTTGCTTAAAATTTTAAGAACCATTAAGGATGTAGATATTTATTACTATAATATATTTATTGGAGTGATATCATAATATAATATATATATATAAGTATATATGATATATATATATATATATATATATATATATATATATATATATATATATATATATATATATATATATATATATATATATAAGAGAGAGAGAGAGACAGATTTTTACCTTTTAGTCTCATAACTAAAATATTTTATTATGTTTATGAATATGAATTTAAAAGAAAATCTTCTCGTTCATTCTCCTTTAATAGAATATAATTAAAATAAATATTTTAAGTGCTCTTTAATTATTTTCTTCAAGATTTATTTAATATCATTTTAAAAATTTTAATTCTTATTTCCAAGAAATGAAACTAAAGCTTTTTATTGTTTTCTAAATGATTTTATTAAAATTCAATAATTATAATGTTAGTTTTATTTTTAAGTAATATAATTTTATTATTTATTAACTATTATGGGCTGTTTTGAATCACTTTCTATTTTTTATTTTTATTTTTTATCTTTAATTTTTGCTTTCAGTTTTTTTGTTTTTATTTTCTCTTTATTTTATGTTAAAATAAAAATATGTTTGTTACTTTTATGAATTTTTTGTTTTAAAAAATAAAAAAATATGTTTAGTTATTGTTTATTAAAAAATTTCAATGAATTAATTATTACTCTAAGGGTTATTTGTAATTTTTATTTTTATTTTTTAAAATTTTAAAATAAAATAAAATATGTTTGATGTTTTCTTATTTTAACATAAAGCAAAATAATATTTGAGCATACAAATGATGATGATGGATGTTTTTACATATCTATTCTATTTTCAATCAAATCAAATGCAATAGAATCTCGATCGATGAAAGTGATGCACAAATTAGATTTAAATTATCATCAAATAACCCAAATAGTACTGTTTCATAAAAGAATCACTTTAAAAAATTAAATATAAAAATCTATCAAACAAGAATTTCATAGTTCATTCAATTGCACATAATAAAATTGACAAGCTACAAATTCAACATTATGAAATTTGAACAATATTATTTTGATCATCGTCGATGCTAGATAAAAAAAAGTTTGCTTGCAAGATAAACTACACCGATACATTTGAAATATTGAAAATACAAAAAAAAAATACTCATTTATAGTTGATGCATAAACATAAAATATAAAAAAATCTACGTATATTTAAATTCTATGAGATGGATAAAATTTATGTAAAGATATAAATATATTTTAAATAATAATTATTGATGAAAAAGGTTAAATTACTATTATTATATAATCAAGTTAAATTTTATTAGAATCAATCAAAATTTATATATAAATTCAAATTTATATTATATATATAAACACACATGATATATTAAAATTAATCTACTATTTTCCTACACTCAAGATAAATCTTATAAGATTAAATTAACTAAAAGAATAATATTATATAATATAATTTAAAAAAATAAAAATTTAAATTCAAATCTTTAAATATCTGAATAGTATGATATGGTTTTTTAAAATAAAGAAAACAAATTTTACATATTTTAGTATTTTGAAAATAAAAAATAAATCTGTTTAAAATAGAAAACAAAATAATAAAATAGATAAACAAATTTATTATATATATATATATTTTTATATTTCATAAAAATAAAACAGAAAATAGAAAACAAAATTGGTCCCAAACAAGGCCTTCGTGTTTCGAGCTATAATTAATAGCTAAAAATAAAGTTTTCAATCACTTAAATCAAATTTATATTCATAATTTACGTGATTAAATACTATTTTCTGAGTTAAAATTACCTCAGTAACCACATCTTCCTTCTCCACTTGACTGCTCCACACCACATTTGCCATCTCTTTTAGCCCAACATAGTCCAAACTCACCACCTTCTTCCAACCTCACATGCCTTATAAGATCAAACCGCGAGCATAAGCCTCCAAGTACTCCATCACCTGCATTATGACCGATATAAAGTCGATGAACCGTAACCTTCGATCAGAATAGATTCATACGCCAATAGATCACCTCTCAAAGACCACAAAGAGTTTTTCGAAAGTACTTGCATGTGACTTAAGCACTTAAAATGACTCCATTAGTTCGGTAGTCTTTGTTTGTTCGTTCTAAGAGCCCTTTTATAAGCAACTCTCCCAATATTTTTTTAATTATTATTATTATTTTGAAATCTTCAAAATTCTGTTTTACTTTTATTAAATGTGTCAAATATTCATATATTTATATAAATATTTATAAAAAATCAATAGCAAGTAGAAAAAATTTTATGTCAAATTTAATCATAGATAGTTGAAAATCAAATTTAGGAGTTGATGCATAAACATAAAATGTAAAAAATCTACGCATATTTAAATTCTATGAAATGGATAAAATTTTTAAAGATATAAATATATTTTAAATAATAATTATTGATGAAAAAGGTTTAATTACTATTATTATATAATCAAGTTAAATTTTATTAGAATCAATCAAAAATTAATATATAAATTCAAATTAATCGATTATTTTCCTACTCAAGATAAATCTTATTAGATTAAATTAACTAAAAAGAATAATATTATATAATATAATTTAAAAAAATAAAAAAATTTAAATTCAAATCTTTAAATATCTGAATAGTATGATATGGTTTTTTAAAATAAAGAAAACAAATTTTACATATTTTAGTATTTTTGAAAATAAAAAATAAATTTTTTAAAATAGAAAACAAAAATAATAAAATAGATAAAAATTATTATATATATATATATATATATATATATATATATATATATATATATATATATATATATATATATATATATATTTATTTATTTATTTATATTTAAAATAAAAATAGAAAATAGAAAACAAAAATTGATCCCAAAGGCCTGTGTTTTCGAGCTATAATTAATAGCTAAAAAATAAAGCCTTTCAATCACTTAAATCAAATTTATATTCATAATTTACGTGATTAAATAAATACTATTTTCTGAGTTAAAATTACTTCAGTAGCCACATCTTCCTTCTCCACGAAGGCCCTTTTTCCACACAATTCCCAGCCGCCATCAGTTCCGATCACCAACATAGTCCAAACTCACCACCTTCTTCCTGAACCTCACATGCCTTATAAGATCAAACCGAGCATAAGCCTCAAGTACTCCATCACCGCTTGTGGTTCGGCATGACCGATTCGCCATGGAAGTCGATGAACCGGTAACCTTCGACGGAGTCAGATGGTCGAACGGAGCATAGCCATACCTCGAAAGACCACCAGGAAAGTGTACTTGCATGTGACGATACACGATGGCATGCTTCAACTCCATTAGTTGTAGTCTTTGTGGTTCGTTACTAAAGTGACCTTTTATAAGCAACTCTCCCAATATTTTTTTAATTATTATTATTTTGAAATCTTCCAAAATTCTGTTTTTACTTTTAAATGAGTCAAATATTCATATATTTATATAAATATTTGAGTAAAAATCAATAGCAGATAAAAAAATTTTATGCCAAATTTAATACCCATACAGATAGTTGAAAATGGAAAAAAAAACTCTATAATTTTATATAAAAAAATCTTAGAAAGATGGGGAAAACTACATTAGTCCAAGAAAATACTCCACTATATATAAGACAAGCATAAAGTTTAAATTTTTTTTTATAACGGAATTACAAAATTGTATGTAGAATCGATAATAATTTTAATCATGTTATAATAGCTATGCAAATGTAATTGAACTATGATGGTTGTTGGTGGTAGTGGTGACAATTGACGATCATGACAACGGTGGTGATGACGAACATCTAGTTCTCTCACGCTTTTTCTAGTCGCTTAGCTCCCTCTTCCATCATGACAAGAATGGGGTCATATTTATAGTATTCGAGGAATATGAAGAGTTTTTTAATGAGGAATATGAAGAGTTTTTTTTAGTGAGGAATATGAAGAGATTTTATTTAAAAAATGAAGAGTTTTTTTTTAATTAGAAATATGAAGTGTTTTTTATATTTAAAATATGAATAATTTTTTTCTCTTTTTTTTTAAGAAGTTGAAATTTTTTGTTTATATATTTTAGAATATGAAGAGTGTTTTTCCTTTTTTAAAAGAAAATGAAGAGTCAATTTTCAAATATAAATACCCTTAATGGGATGGGGAAAATGATGGCCTCCAAGACCTATACTGCAGCATGATCACGCCACAGCCCCAGCCTCCTTGGTCTGGGTTTGAATGACTTAAGGCTGCATTATCCCAAATTCAAGTTCCAATGTGCTTCGTGTTCTTCCAACTTTCTAAATCCAAGAATCCTCCACTAACCTTTATGACTGCATGACCTCACAGGCTTCAGCTCCCAAGTCTAAATTGAACCGATCTAGTTCGAGCGTATCTCAAATTGACTCTAGTGTGATTCAAGTTCCTTCATTTTCTCTCTTTTAAGTAAAAGTTAAACGTCTCTAAATATGTGCATAAACAACTATCATAGAATTTAGTTTTATCTTTTATGCTTATTAAGTCCTTTGCCCCAAGTATAAAGGTATATATTTTTCTATAAAATTTTGTCCTCAATGACAATAGTAATCATATATCATTTTTAGGCTTTAACTGAAAGGATTTTATTTATATATATTTCCGAGATTTTTTGGTATGCATGTATTTTTTTAGATTTTGCTTTTTATGAGTTTTAGTATACCTACACCTTCTAAGACTTTTTCCTTCCTGAGATTTTAATGCCTATACCTTCCGAGATTTTAATATATACCTTCTAAGGCTTTTGTCTTCGAGATTTTAATGTACATACCTTATGAGGCTTTTATCTTGAGAGATTTTTGATGAGTGGAGACTATCAATCACTTGCTCTCTTGAAGTTTTCTAGTGAGGACCTTATCCACTCGCTTCCCCTGGATTCTCGTATGCCTTCTAGGGGTTATCGTGGAGACTTTGTCTACCACTTACCTTTATAAGGTCTTTCTGAGTATCTTGTCCACTACCGCCATATAGGCTTTCTTGTGGATATGCCTTTTATTGGAGGAATCCATGAAGAATTTTTGACCCATCTGGTTGTTTGTCGAGTATTTTTGAGACATTTAACTTGTGGAAGAGGTCAATAGTTTTAACTCTCATCCAAGTTACTTTATCAAAATGTTACTTGATGATGTTAACTGTGAAGAGGTTAAATATTTTATTCTTCTAAGATTATTTGTCAAAGTATTACTCGATAACATACCGCGAATGAAATCAAATCAAAACATCTATTTGAAGTTATAGCCAAAGTTGCTCCTTGATCTTTGTCTTATTTTTCATGAGTGTGATTGAAGAATCGCAATTTACAAAGCTATTTTTTTCAATATTGAAATTACTCCACATCATTGATTTGCTTCAACTAATAATCAATTAGATATCGAGAATATTGATTTGGTTGGTCATTTGATTAAGGGTTGTCCCTAGTTTCCAATTACAAGAATTGAGTTTGATGGATCTTTATTCTTTTTATGTGTTCATCTAAAGTAAGATTTTTTCCATCATACAGATGGTGATATTCTTATAATGAAGTCAAATTATCAATAATATGAAGAAGTAAACAAAATATTTCTTGATGGCATCAAAGCTATGCGTGAAAAAACTAGTAAGAATAAGAACGCCTTATCTTTGTATGAAAATCTAATACCCATACAGAGATAGTTGAAAATAAAATAAAAAATTTTATAATTTTTTATGAAAAGACCCTAGAAATAGGGAAAAATTACTAGCCCAAGAAAAAAATGCTTCACTATATATCTAGAGTACAAAGATTAAATTTTCTTTATAATGGGATAACAAGATTATATGTAAGAAATCAATAAACGAAATTCGAATAAGGTTACAAAGTAGCGTAGTTGGTAATGATGTGGTAGTCAACCACAAATTGACGCGATCGATGACAATGATAGTGATGACGAACTTTAAACTTCTAGTTCTCTCACAATTTTTCTCAAGTTTTCTTCTATCTCTTTCCCTTCTATTATGACAAGAATGGGGTCCTATTTATAGAATTCTCGAGGGACTTTCGATCATTTTAGCCAAAATCTCAAAACACTCCATGAACTATTTGTATCGATTCATTTAATTATAAATAGTTTTTGGTGATTTGATAATTCAAATGATCTTTGATTTGAGTGATCTTGAGCTTGTTGGATTTGTCTCATGATGCTCAATTTGACTATAAGTACGAAATTTGGAAGTCATTTGACTATTCAATTAGTATCTCAAGTTTTAGGTATATCCCTTAATTCAAGCTCATTTGGGCTCTACTTGACCCAATTTTAGTGACGTTGAACTTGTCTTATTGAGACATTTAATTTTATTAAGTAAAATAATATATGTGCATTATTTTAAAATTTTATGCGTCAAATTCATATTGATTCCATTAAATACTTTTCTTACAAAATGTGGTGAAATCTTAGAAGCTGAGCTATCAAAAATCATCCTCCAAATATTGTAATCACCCCTCATTTGTTCTTTGAAAATGGGATTCTATGGAGAAGACTGCAATATCAAATGCTGGGAGATGATCTCTGTGAATTCCTTCATCCTTCTTGGCAAGATAATTGGTGGGTTCTATTGACTCATTATTCAATACTCACTTTATTGACATGCTCAAGGTTTGCCATTTCATTACTCAATCTTGGGATATAGCTCATTTAGGTTCCTATGTACCTAATGTGATCATTATCAAAATCCTCAATATTAATCCAACATCCAAGAGAGTGATCAAACCTTCTTAACAATTCCTCCTGAGATTTTGTTTTAAGGATGTGTGCATGCTATTAGATTTAAAAGTCAAGATTCTCTAGTTTTTCTATGATCTAGAGTAATTCTATCCCTTCCTCATTTTGGTTCTTTCTTGGCATCCTTAAACACTACATTCTTGTGGATGCCATTCTCTAAAAAAAGGGTTTCATCTTCCATCCAAATGTCAATGTTGCTTCCATATTGAAATGGATCATGTCTTCATTAATGGCCCCATTGCTAAAGTCCGCACTAGTATGATAGTATGTTTAATACTTTCTATTTGATGGATCTTTCTATAGCCTTTTAAATAATTTTCTATACTTTTCCTCAAAGGATATATCAAATGTGTTTATTACTTTACTATGGTATATCTCGTAGGAAAGAATGATGCTAAACATAGTGATATTCCTATGAACTTTCACCATGTTATTGAGAACCAAATGTACCTCCCTTTATAAAGCTAACCTTCTTCCTCCTTCTAGCTTCAAAGGTGTCACATCGCCCCTTGTTTTGGGATTTCCATCTTCTCGAGGTTGATTTTATTTGTAAGACTATTTATTGGATAAAGCCCAATTATCATGTCATTAAGGTTAATACCGATGAATCTGCTAATGGCTTTATGGTTGTTATTTTAAGAGACTTTAAAGATAAGATGATCAAATTGCTATTCCTTTAAGACGTTTTGTTCTTTTTCTGAACTTTATGGTTTGCATTATGGTATATCGTTATGTATTCAAGATTTAAAAAATATGGTTTAAAATTGATGCTCCTCCTTTTGAATTTATTAAATGAGCTCATGGCAATGCTAAAGTTTACTATTTTCTTAACCACACGAGGAGGCTTCTTGCTTCTCTTGATTATCATATTTCTCATATTTATGGAAGGGAAGGAAATTCATGTGCTGATTTTCTTGCTAATTGGGGTGCAAAATCCTCTATGGTGAATATATTCTCTTATGATAATATCCCTCCCTTATTACAGGCTTGTGAATTTAGATAAAAGTGGTTTGCCTTATGTTAGAACATGTAAACTTTAATTTTGCTTTTGTTTCAATCGATTGGTTGGATGAGGTCTTTCCTCCCCTTTTAGAGCGATGAAACTTGTTTTCGAATGAAAATCAATGTTTCTTGTGTTATAACCGCTTATTGGATTGAAGTTTTTTATATGGAATATGATGATATGGTGTTTCATTTTCTATATATGGGCTTATTGAATATTCCTAAGCAAAGGGCTATTTTCCAAGGCTGATTTTGCCTTTATACCTAACATGTAATGTTTATCTCTATTTATTTGAATGGTCTACACACCCTTGACAAGAGTTTCTTCTTTCATTATCAATGGTTCCCTTTTTTCTTTGTCGGATGTAGCTTGTTGTTTAGGCATTCCAGTTTTACTTCTATATGGAGTTATTCTGTAGTCCTGAGTTGTATGCTTTTCTTTTGGTTTGGTGTATACTGCAGTTGGATTAGCAATTTTCTATTTTTCAAGACCCTCGTGGTGTGTTAGATCGGTTTTGGATTTTCTCATTGTATTATCATGCCTTCTTAGACTTATTATATGGATATATCCACTTACTGTTAAACTATTTTCTTCTTGATCTATTTATATATGGTAGTATTTATTTAAGCTTCTTTGAACTGAGGCTATTTCCTATCTTGCTAAGCTTGCTACATTTTAATTGTATTATGGAACTTGGGTGGATTGGTGTGATTGTTTATTTGATAGTAAAAACTATATGGGCTCTAGTGATATAGAATCGGATTTCATTTCGTTCATTGAAACTTTGTGGATTTCTTTTCATTGGTTATACAATTTCATTTGCATATAATTTCCCATGGATAGATGTTCCATAGGTTTGTTTTCTTTGATGGGTGGCTTACTTCTCTTCTTTGGTTGGTAGTAGCATGTGTGTTGTATCCTCCTGGATGCACATGTATGTGGTCGCTTGTGTGAAGTTTTGAGCTCCTCTAAAATTCTACTATTCTTTCCAACTTTATGTTTATTACTTAGACTTAGCTCCTTCTATTTTATTGGTGCTAACTGCTCATCTAGTTGTTTGTAGAGTCTTTTTCTTTCATGCGTATCAAGGTGCTTTTCCTTTGATGTAACTCTTCTTCATCATTTATCGTTGTTGGCAAGCTGCGGTTTGCTCCTTTGTCTTTTACTCTATATTTTTTTTCTTGCATTGCATTTTTTTCTTGTGGGTTGTATTTAATGGATTTACTCTTTAGATGATTTAGCTCTTGAGGTAGACTGAGTTTATCCCTCTTAAGGATCTTGTAACCTTTCTGGAGCAATAAAATTCCATATGGGGTTCAAAACAAAAAAATATAAAAAAACATAAAAAAGTATAATATCACTAATTTACACCTTATTATATGATGATCAACTCATTGCATGTATAAAGAATCATATCTATAATCCTTAATGGTTCTTGAAAATTTTAAGCAAAAAAGATCCTACCATCTATCTTTTATCTTCATTTTTATGTTATTTTAAAATATATTAATTATTAGTGTTTTTTTATGTATATTTATTTTTATTTTAAAACAAATAACATTATTTTAAAATGCTCAAAACATCAAAAAGATGCTTTGAGTCTTTTTTTTTTAAATAATAAGCACAATTAAATTTGTTTTATTTTAAGTAAAATAAAATAAAATAAAATAAGAACACAAAATATAAAATAAAACAAAAAGTGATCCCCAATGGTCCCTAAGCTTTGGGATCATTTTCTATTTTTATTTTTGCTTTTGTTTCCAATTTTGTTTTATTTCCAATTTTATTTTATTTTATTTTATTTTATAAAAATAAAACTTGTTTGATATTTTATGATTTTTATTTAAAAAATATTTAGTTATTATTTTTAAAAATTTTAATGGAAAAATAAAATAATGAAATTAATTATTACTCTGGGTCTCGACCACTTTGTGTTTTATTTTAAATTTTAAAATAAAATAAAAATATGTTTGATATTTTCTTATTTTAACATAAAGCAAAAAAATGTTTGAGGACACAAATGACGATAATGGATGTTGACCTACATATATATATTATATTGCTTAAATCAATCAAATTGAATGAAATCGATGATCGATGAAAGTAATGTACAAATTAATTTGAGTTATGAAACAAAATACTGCTCATGAATCACTTAGAAAAATTCAAAATTTAAAATCTAACAAACAAGAATTTGTATATTCATTCAATTGTACATAATAAAACTGACAAGTTACAAATGTGACATCTTGAGATTTGAGCAAAATTATTTTGATCATCGTCGATACTACTTAAAAATATCTTATTGCATGATAAACTACATTGATACATTTGAATCGTTAAAAATACAAAGAAATACACATATTTGTTTATGCATACACATGAAATGTAAAATATCGATATTTATATTTTATGAGAAAGATAAAATTTATGAAAATATATAAATATATTTTAAATAATAATTATTGATAAAGAAAGTTAAATTAGTAAAATTAATCTATTATTATTATTATATATTAAGATAAATCTTGTGAGATTAAATTAATTAAAATTAATAATATTATATAATATAATTTTAAAAAATAAATAAATCAAATTCAAATCTTTAAAAATTTGAAAAGAATGGTTTTTAAAGAAAAATAGGTTTTATATTTTTTTTAGTATTTTGAAAATAAAAATAAATTTATTTAAAATAGAAAATTAAAATAATAAAATAGATAAACAAACATATTTTTACTTATTTTTCTATTTTTAAAATAAAAATAAAAAATAGAAAACAAAAATTGATTCCAATGGGGCCTAAGTTTTGAATTTATTTTTGCATCCTTTCTACTTTTTGCTTGTATACTCATTACATTGTTGTCTTGTTTATCAAATTTATCTTCTAATCTTCACATTCTATCAATATTTTAATCCCTTAATAGACAATATGTTCACCATAATAGAGCATATAATGGACTTTACTTTCTTTTGCTTAGGAAGGATTGGCCTCCTAATATCCTAGTTTTCCACTCAATGGACTTAGCTAATATGAGAAGCAATGTCTCACTGAGTTTGTCAAGGAAAAATGTATCATAATGGCTTTCTCAAATCAACATGATGAATGCGATATTAATGGTATGATCATTGTTAGTATCATTATTAAAATTGTTAGAATACATCATGCATATGGATTGTTGCTTATTTGGTGTTGAAGTATTTGAAGATCATACAATAGTTCATTATACTAAACAATTATGAAGCATTGACTATGCACTCGGTAGTACTCCACATGCACATAAAGTTTCATATACTTTATTCTTACTTTTCTTAAATTTGCACTTGTAGCGGAAGTTCCTTGCATGATGATTGTCCAAACGAAATGATGGAACATAGTTGATTTATCATGTGGTGTTTCATTAGGTTACTTACCCTATTTTTGAGCTACTCCTACATGCGAGGAGAAGGAATCATGCTAAGCCTCTTGGCAACATTGCTCTCCTTTAGTAAATGATATTCCCCTCTTACAATTATTCTAAATTAAATATATAAATTAATATCTCACATTCATTTTTTAAAAAATATAGAGGTGGTTTATAACTAAGTTTATTGAAATCTACATCAATAAACAAGACCTATGGAGAAGTATAGAATAGTTACCATAGCCTCTTTCAAGCAAAATGAGTTCATCCTCTGTTTTATTGGAGAAATTCTATGACATGCTGAAAAATAAGAGAATTGTTCTAAAATATTCAAAAGCTTTGAGTTTTGTAGGGATGGTATAATATTGAAGAATAGTAAACGATATAGTCATATTTGGTGTTTTAAGGGTGATGAGAAAATTTGAAATGTCTTTAAATGTTTTCATTTCAAAATATTGTGTTAGAGACAATATTTTTTTAATAGTTATACTTCACATTGATTAATTAGATATTCAAATATAACTTAAAATATTATTATAATAAGTGCAAAGTTATCAAAAAAGCTTATTTGTGTTTGAGGATAATTTTTTAAGTTAAACTAGTTTTATAATTTAATATATTTAATTTAATGAGTGAAGCATGGCCTTGTTGATCCTTTTGGTTTGATAATAGTTTGATTATGTTCCTACATATATGTAATTTGCATGTTTGAATGTGCACTTATACATATTAATGTATTCATATTTTATAATCTTGTATATTATAGGTTTTCATATTCATATATTTATACTAGTGTTAAATAGATAATATAAAGATTTAATAACTTAGATTTGACTTACCAATAAATTTTATGTTTATCAACCATCTATGTTCAACTTAATAAGTTAATGAGGCAAACATGAACATAAAATTTAGCTTTCTTACACTCTATGGTGCATGACTAAATATTTATTCAATATTGAAAAACTATGTCAAAAAAATTATTTTATAGTTAAATTTTTGATAGTATGCTTAAGAATTATTTTAGTAAAAAAGAATAATCTTATCAACACATTTATGTACTATATAGAATATTCAACCGAATTTCACAAATGGAAATAATTGGATACTCAAAGAGCACATCAAATTTATTTATTTGGAGTTGAAGGCAATATGGTTACATTTTCTTAATGGTGGATTTCAAAAGCATAAAATTGATGGAAGAAGATATGAAGAAATAGAATAAATACATGAAAGAGTATGGTCATGAATATTATAGAAGATCAAGTGTTGGAATCATTCAAATATATTATAATGATCAACTTTGTAGGACATGGGTTATAATCAAAAGAAAATTTTGTCTAATTGGTTATTATGGATAATAATTTGTTGAGCTTAAAAAAAATACATCTCTTTAAGTTTGTTGTAAATAAAAATAATATCTATTGGTTGTGTGACAATCTTGATAAAATGATGAAGATTATTTGTTCTAATCAATTTTAGTAGTGATAATAACATAATTTACTTTTAATTTATTTAAAATAATGTGATTAAAAAAATGATAATATGTCTATATATATATATATATATATATATATATATATATAAAAAGAGAGAGAGAGAGAGAGAGAGAGAGATTATTTGAATTTATGCAAATCTCAATGCTATGATAATCATTAACACTATTTTTTGTTTTGTACCTCAAATATTATCTATCATGTTTTTGAAAAATAAAAATAACAATTATAATCACAATAATAAATATTTGATTTGCAATAATTATTAACTATTGCAATTTAGTGCCATAATAGCTCCTTTTTAGTATAATAACTTTGTCACTCTAGTGTTTAGTGTGGCCCATGTAGCACATATGTTGCACATTTTTTGGTATGTACAATTTTAGAAGATGGTGGTGAGATTTGTGATGCATCGTAGAGTGTCACAAGAAAAAAGTATAAAACTAAATGCGAGATGATGAAAATACTGTGGATAATGGATTTACTTAAAACAAAAATGCAAGATAAATACATACACAATACACACACACACAATATTACATATATATATATATATATATATATACATATATATATATATATATATATATATATATATGAAAAGGTTGGAGTATTTTCAATGAAGATTAGATTAGAGAGAGTCATATAAAATGGTTTGTTCACATAAAACATTGGTTGCTTGATGTCCCTTAGAGTAGATGCTTTAGATTGCCTATGAAGAAATGCATAGGTAGTCTTAAAGTCTTAATTAGGAAGTATATAAAATGACTATATTTTATTATAATTAAATGAGAATATGACATTTAATACGACCCAATGGAGAGGAAGGATTCATAACCGATCCCACATAGTGGGATAAAGGCTTGTTGTCCTTTGTAAAATGAATATTGAGGTTGATAATCTTAAATTTTTTTATAATTTGCTATATTATACTTCTTATTCATTTTTTAAAAGTTAAATAATTATTTTAATTACAAAACAAAACCTATAGAGAAAATAAGCAAGAAAAAGACAAAGAGGGTAAGCCTTATTGTACTTTTTTTTTTCTATTTTAACATATGCTAAAGAGGATTTAAAAGAATATCTAGTATAATAAAAAATACTTTTTTCCTCTTGTCACAATATTTGCTTCTATGTTGTGTGAAAAGTCAAAGTTCTTTGGTGAAGTATCATCATCAAATCTAGTAAATGAATTAACAAAACTAACTTGTCTTGATCATTAATAGAATCATATAAAAATTTACTTGAATATGTCTTTACACAATTAATTTGATTAGAAAGAGTGATAAGATAGATCCCTTGAATTTCTAAAGAAGTGAGGAGGTGGGAGAATAACTTTAGAGTGAAGTTATAAGAAGAGATACATCATATGATATGAGGCTTATCACCAACCTTAGCAACTTGGTTCATATTTTGATGTTGCAACACTTATAACGTTAGACAAGAAAATTTGTCATTATGAGATTGAACTCTTCATCTCTATGAGATAATCAAATTACAATCAATATGTAAGAATATTTAATAATAGTGTTATTTCATTGTTGATATTATGATATATTTTATACAAACTTGAATTATGAAGATAATGATAACAAAAGTTGCTATCCACTAAAGTTAGTTTTATCAAAGATCTTTCTATTGAATAAATTCAAAAAAGACATTTAAGATGTTCAAAAATGCCATTTTTTTTACTACTTAATAATTAGAGTCTAAAAATAGAAGTAATAAGTGAATTTACATGAAAATGATTACCAACTAATGGTCATGAGAATAGAAGAGATTTGTCAAGCTAAATATAATAGATATTCATGATAAAACAATAAAATCATTGTCAAAATCTAAAATAGAACCAAGAAATTAACATTTAATTAGGTTCACAATGACACAATATATATGGTTTAAGGATCTCTTCATTAAAAAAAATTGTTGGAGAAACATAATGCTTTTTTTCTAAAAAAAGGAGTGGAAATTTAACATATGTGAGATTTAATCCAAAAATTTTAATAATATTTTAAGAATATTTAGAATTAATCATCATTTTTTTTTGGCATCAATTTTTGACTAAATGTTATTTTTTTCTTAAGTAGATTAAATTATATATATGAACACACTTTAGGTGCCAATATAGTTATAATTATAATGAAGTTGAGTGTAGTATATTATGAATTGGACTTGATTCAATCATATATAAGTTGTTCATATTTGTGATTTGAGCTAGCTGAACTATCAAATGCATGTTCATACTTGACTTGTTTAAAATTTTCACTAATCATACTGGCTTATTTACATTAATTGAATTAGTTCAACGGTTAATAAATAAGCTGAAAATAAAATGAGTACTGCTTTTATATTTAGTTATAAATAAATAATTTTATTAATTTAACAAATAAAAATTAATAAATTTAGAATTAATATATAATTTCTTTACTCAAATTAAATAAAATATTATATAAAGCACCAAACTTTCTTATAATCATTTAATATAAATAAATACTAACAAATCAATTTATTGAAATAAATAAACAAGAAAAAAATTGCACAAATATATACATATTCTTTAATGGCAAATAAATTAATTTGAAAATCAAAATGCTCAAACAAATTATAAACTAGGTATTTATATTGTTTGATCACTTTTATTAAATTAGGTATTCAACTTTGTTTCACTTTTGTTTTTTTTAATGTAAAATTGATAGATGAGATTAAATACAAGAATTTATTTTTAAAATAAATGAAAAAAAAAATTAAAAGAGAAGTAAATTAATTTGTACTAATTCCTCATGCAATTTCTCATCCCTTAGATCAAAGTTTAATTTTCATCTTGCATATGGTGGATAATGATGGTGATGAGTTAATTAATAAGTTTGTTAATAAAAAGATATTAATGAAATAAATACTAGTAATATTAAGTTATAATAGATACCCTTAAATATATAATTAAAAATATTTTTCAATTATTTATTTAAATAATATAAACAAATTACTCATTGAACTAGTAAAATGAGTTTATTTATGATCATAAATACAAGAGTTAAATCATATTTTAAATTTGGTTCATTTAACCTTTAATATTTAATAAAACTTTCAAATTTGTTTATTATTAATTTGAACAAATTTAAGAGTATTAATCAAGGAGATTTTAAATTGTTCATTCAATATTTGGGTTTATCATGGAAGGTTTAGCTATTTTAATAATTATTTAATTAATTTTTTTAATAAAAATGGTAAAACAAATGTTGAAAATATAAATTTATTCATATGTTTTAAGAATTTAGTATAATTATTATTTAAATAAAGTTTGTATGGTTTATGCTTACTATTAGAGGGATGATATTTGAAACATATGTCTCATTATACCATCCCAACAAACTCAAAGGTTTCTGAATATTTTAGAACAATCCTCTTATTTTTCAGCATGTCATAGAATTTTCAGGCAATAAAGCAAATAAGGATGAACTCCTTGCTTGAAAGAAGCTATGGTAAAACAATTCTATAATTCTCCATAGGTGTTGTTTTCTTGATGTAGATTTCAATAAATAAGAAACCTCATATTTTAAAAAATGAATGTGAGATATTAATTTATATATTTAATTTAGAATAATTGTAAGAGGAGGAAAAGCATTTACTAAAGGAGAGAGCAATTGCCAAGAGACTTAGAATGATTCCTTCTCCTTCTGTGTAGGAGTTTCTAAAAATGAGAGTAGAAATAACCTAATGAAACACCACATGATAAATCAACTATGTTCCATGTTTTTTGACAATCATACAAGGAACTTCATACAAGTCCAAATTTAAGAAAAGTAAGAATAAAGTATATGCATTTATGTGCATGTGGAGTACTACCAAAGTGCATAGTCATTTCAATTGTTTAGTATAATGAACTATTGTATGGTCTTCATATACTCCAACACCAAATAAGTACAATCCATATGCATGATGTATTCTAACAATTTTAATAATGATACTAACAAATCATTAATAGACATTCAATGACATAGAGTTGATTTGAGAAAATGATTACAATGATATTTTTGACAAGAGATCGCTTCTTATTTGCTAAGTCCATTGAGTGGATCATCTTCAATAGATTGGGCCTTTATTCTAAAAGATTAAACCTTCCTAAGCAAAGAAGCAAAGTCCATTACATGCTTATTATGGTGAACATATTGTCTATTAAGATTAAAATATTGTTAGAATGTGAAGATTAAAGCAAAATTTGATAAACTAGACAACAATGTAATGAGTATACAAACGAAGAAGTAGAACAAAAGCTAAATTCAAAATTAGTATTAATCAATTTTTTGTTTTCTATTTTATTTTTATTTTAAAAAATAGAAAAATAAATAAAAATATGTTTGTTTATCTATTTTATTATTTTATTTTTTCTATTTTAAATAAATTTATTTTATTTTCTACTAAAAATATAAAAAATATTTTTCTTTATTTTAAAACACTTCATACTTTCAAATTTTAAATATTTGAATTTGATTTTTTTATTTTTAAAATTATATTATGTAATATTATTATTTTAATTAATTTAACTAATGATTTATCTTGAATATATAATAATAATAGATTACTTTACTAATTTAACTTACTTTATCAATAATTATTAATTAAAATATATTTATATCTTTCATAAATTTTATCTTTCAATAAAATATAAATATGCATATATTTTACATTTCATGTGTATGCATCTACTTAGTGTCTTTCTTGTATTTTTTAAATTCAAATATATCAATGTAGTTTATCATGAATAAGATATTTTAAGTTCTATTATGATGATTAAATAATATTTTAAATCTCAAGATGTCACATTAAACTAATTTTTATTATGTCAATTGAATGAACTATAAATTCTTGTTTGATAGACTTTACATTTTGAATTTTCTAAGTGATTTTTTTTTTATGAACGAAAGTATTATTAATTATTTTGACTATAACTCAAATCTAATTTGATTACTTTCATGATATTATTTATTCAATTTGATTCGATTTAAGCAATATAAATATATTTGTAACATCCATTATCGTTATTTGTGTCCCCAAATTTTTTTTTTTTTTTATTTATGTTAAAATAAGTATTAAACATATTTTTATTTTATTTTAAAATTTTAAAAAAAATAAATAATTGGTTGACCCTTAAGTAATAATTTAATTTCATTATTTTATTTTTTATTAAAAATTTTAAAATAATAACTAAATATTTATTAAATAAAAAATCATAAAATAAAACATATTTTTCTTTTTAATTTAAAACAAAATAAAATAAGAAAAAATTGAAACAAAAAAAAAATAGATAGAAAATGATCAAATTTGGGACCATTTGGGATCACTTTGTTTTTATTTTATTTTTTGTTATTTTATTTTATTTTATTTTCTTAAAAATAAAACAAAATTATATTATTATTTTAAAAAAAACACTCAAAACATCTTTTATATGTTTTGAGCATTTTAAAAATAATGCTATTTGTTTTTTTAAATAAAAATAAATATACTTTAAAAACTCTAATATTTTCCTAATTTAATATATTTTAAAAATATAAAAATAAAACAAAAGATAGATTGTCTAATCTTTTTTTTTGCTTAAAATTTTAAGAACCATTAAGGATTGTAGATATGATTACTATGGTATAAACATTATATTTTATTATAAAAAAATAAGTCAAGATTTATATATTTAATTTAGAATATTGTAAAGAGGAAATCAACTAAGGAGAAAATAATTAAATACATCCAAAATAAAGAAAGTATTAAACAATTAAAAGAAAATACTACTGAGCAATAGAAAAACCATAAGAAACAAAGAAAGATAAAGCATATTAGAATAATGTAGGAACATAGTGATTTATAAAAATGAAAGAGTAAGCAGAATGTAATAAATAGAAAATAGAGAATGCAACTAAGATATGTATGGCTTTATAACCCAAACCCAATCCTCATATAAGACCATAAATTTTAATAAAATATAAATTTTTAAATAGTTGAATAATCTATATTTCGTTATTATGTGAAAAAACCGATCAAATGATGTTTTAGAAACCAAGAGCACAAATTTTTATTCTAACAAATTGAGAATGATAGTAATTTGAGAATTATATCATATAGAAAGCAGAGGGGAAATTTAACTGAGACATTCCAAGCAAAAAACCGCAAAATCCAACAGAACTTACCATTATGGTGATATGAATATTTATTAAAAATTAAAAATAGATAAGAATTTTATAAGATACAATGCATAAACCAAAGATAAAATTAACAAAAATATAAAAATGAAAATTTAAAAATTGTGAATAAAATAAATAAAAATATTATTTATTAAATTAATAAATTAATTTATATTGAATCTAGTAAATAAAAATTCTAAAATATAATAAATAAAATAATATAATTTTTTATTTATATAAAAAATATAAATTTAAAAAACAAAATATAAGCACTATAAGCAATAAAAAAATACAAAAAACTAAACAATTATAATAAAGGAATATTTTTCAAATTATTAAAAAAAAAAAAAATATTATAAAATATCCATAAACAATTTAAATCTTCAATAAAAAAAATATAATATATCTATTTAACAAATTACAAAAATTATTAATATCTATATCAAAGATATATAATACCATAATAATCTATCAAAATTTAATGTATATTACATATTCTGATTTATAACATCAATAAAAAATTTTTATAAATCGAGATATTCAATGAATTCTCAAATAAGTTTTCTAATGAAAAGAGGCAACATTTTAATAATTAATGTAATCAACAATACCATAAAGTGATTTTTTTTTAGATTAAAAAATATGAACATATTAAAACATATTTAATTATTTATAAAATTTATAAATAGAATTTATCAAAATTATGGTTCAATCTGATCATTTAGAAGATAATAAAACAAGCATTTTTATTAAAATTTTGTAAAAAATATACTTTTTTTTTTTATTAAGTAATATAATTCCAAACATTATTTTTTTTAAAATTAAATAAATAGTAATAAGGCATCCACTTTAATATATTAATTTCATTTTATTGCAATTTTATATATTATAATATTTTAAAAAATAATAACAAATATAATTAAAAAAATATAATTGAAATTTTAAAGATCCCAAAAAACCATTAATACATGACATTAATTTTTTATATTATTTTTTTTAATAAATATTTTTTATTAGAATTTTATTAAATAAAAAATTTACAAAAATAATATTTTAATGTTTATATTTAAAATAATTGGCTTTAAATAGACAATATTTTTTAACTTAGTTTTGGCAATTATTTAATGATTCAAGAAATATCGGATATGTAGATATGATTACTATGGTACATGGAATGAGTTGATCATCATATAATAAGGTGATCGAATTAGTGATATTATATATATATATATATATATATATATATATATATATATATATAAGGAGAGAGAGAGAGAGAGAGATTTTACCTTTAGTCTCATAACTAAAATATTTTATTATGTTTATGAATATGAATTTAAAAGAAAATCTTCTCGTTCATTCTCCTTTAATAGAATATAATTAAAATAAATATTTTAAGTGCTCTTTAATTATTTTCTTCAAGATTTATTTAATATCATTTTAAAAATTTTAATTCTTATTTCCAAGAAATGAAACTAAAGCTTTTTTATTGTTTTCTAAATGATTTTATTAAAATTCAATAATTATAATGTTAGTTTTTATTTTTAAGTAATATAATTTTATTATTTATTAACTATTATGGGCTGTTTTGAATCACTTTCTATTTTTTATTTTTTATTTTTTATCTTTAATTTTTGCTTTCAGTTTTTTTGTTTTTATTTTCTCTTTATTTTATGTGAAAATAAAAATATGTTTGTTACTTTTATGAATTTTTTGTTTTAAAAAATAAAAAAATATGTTTAGTTATTGTTTATTAAAAAATTTCAATGAATTAATTATTACTCTAAGGGTTTAGTTTGTTAATTTTTATTTTTTTTATTTTAAAATTTTAAAATAAAATAAAAATATGTTTGATGTTTTCTTATTTTAACATAAAGCAAAATAATATTTGAGCATACAAATGATGATGATGGATGTTTACTTACATATCTATTCTATTGCTCGAATCAAATCAAATGCAATAGAATCTCTGATCGATGAAAGTGATGTGCACAAATTAGATTTAAATTATCATAAATAACCCAAATAGTACTGCTCATAAAAGAATCACTTATAAAAATTCGAAATATAAAAATCTATCAAACAAGAATTTCATAGTTGATTCAATTGCACATAATAAAATCGAGAAGCTACAAATACAACATCACGCGATTTGAGCAATATTTTTTTGATCATCGCTGATGCTACTTAAATAATATCTACTTGCAAGATAAAGTACATTGATGCATTTGAAATATTGAAAATACAAAAAAATACACTCATTTATAAGAGTTGATGTATAAATATTAAATATAAAATACATACGTACATATTTAAATTCTATTAAGAAGATAAAGTTTATAAAAAGATAAAAATATATTTTAAATAATAATTATTGATGAAGTAAGTTAAATTATTATTATTATATAATTAAGTTAAATTTTATTAGAATCAATCAAAAATTAATATATAAATTCAAATTTATATTATATATATAAACACACATGATATATTAAAATTAATCTACTATTTTCCTACACTCAAGATAAATCTTATAAGATTAAATTAACTAAAAAGAATAATATTATATAATATAATTTAAAAAAATAAAAAAATTTAAATTCAAATCTTTAAATATCTGAATAGTATGATATGGTTTTTTAAAAATAAAGAAAACAAATTTTACATATTTTTAGTATTTTTGAAAATAAAAAATAAATCTGTTTAAAAAATAGAAAAACAAAAATAATAAAATAGATAAACAAATTTATTATATATATATATATTTTTTTATATTTCATAAAAATAAAAACAGAAAATAGAAAACAAAAATTGGTCCCAAACAAGGCCTTCGTGTTTTCGAGCTATAATTAATAGCTAAAAAATAAAGCCTTTCAATCACTTAAATCAAATTTATATTCATAATTTACGGATTAAATAAATACTATTTTCTGAGTTAAAATTACCTCAGTAACCACATCTTCCTTCTCCACGGCCAGCTCCGGCGAGCCGCCTGTTCCACACCACAATTCCCAGGCCGCCATCTCTTCCCGGTCCGGCCCAACATAGTCCAAACTCACCACCTTCTTCCCGAACCTCACATGCCTTATAAGATCAAACCGGCGAGCATAAGCCTCCAAGTACTCCATCACCTGCTTGTGGTTCGGCGCTTCGGTGACCGATTCCGGCCATGGGAAGTCGATGAACCGGTAACCTTCGACGGATCAGAATCGGTCGAACGGAGCGCTTCACGCCGCCAATAGACCGGCTGACCTCAAAGACCACCGACCGGAAGAGTTTTTCGAGCAAGTACTTGCATGTGACGAGGCCGCTGATTCCCGCACCCACGACAGCGCACCTGCTTCGACTCCATTAGTTCAGTTGGTAGTCTTTGTTTGTTCGTTCTACTCCGAGAGCCCTTTTATAAGCAACTCTCCCAATATTTTTTTAATTATTATTATTATTTTGAAATCTTCAAAATTCTGTTTTTACTTTTTATTAAATGTGTCAAATATTCATATATTTATATAAATATTTACTGAAAAAAAAATCAATAGCAGAAAAAAAAATTTTATGTCAAATTTAATGATACAGATAGTTGAAAATCAAATTTATAGAGTTGATGCATAAACATAAAATGTAAAAAAATCTACGCATATTTAAATTCTATGAAATGGATAAAATTTTGTAAAGATATAAATATATTTTAAATAATAATTATTGATGAAAAAGGTTTAATTACTATTATTATATAATCAAGTTAAATTTTATTAGAATCAATCAAAATTAATATATAAATTCAAATTAATCTATTATTTTCCTACTCAAGATAAATCTTATTAGATTAAATTAACTAAAAGAATAATATTATATAATATAATTTAAAAAAATAAAAAAAATTTAAATTCAAATCTTTAAATATCTGAGTAGTATGATATGGTTTTTAAAAATAAAGAAAACAAATTTTACATATTTTTAGTATTTTGAAAATAAAAATAAATTTTTTTAAAATAGAAAACAAAAATAATAAAATAGATAAACAAATTTATTATATATATATATATATATATATATATATATATATATATATATATATATATATATATATATATATATATATATATATATTTAATTTATTTATATAAAAATAAAATAGAAAATAGAAAACAAAAATTGATCCCAAAGGCCTTCGTGTTTTCGAGCTATAATTAATAGCTAAAAAATAAAGCCTTTCAATCACTTAAATCAAATTTATATTCATAATTTACGGATTAAATAAATACTATTTTCTGAGTTAAAATTACTTCAGTAGCATCTTCCTTCTCCACCAGCCGCGAAGCGCTTCCACCCACAATTCCCAGGCCGCCATCAGTTCCGATCCGCCCAACATAGTCCAAACTCACCACCTTCTTCCTGAACCTCACATGCCTTATAAGATCAAACCGGCAGCATAAGCCTCCAAGTACTCCATCACCTGCTTGTGGTTCGCCAGTGACCGATTCCGCCATGTGAAGTCGATGAACCGTAACCTTCGATCTCAGAATCGGGTCGAACGAGCGCCGCCATACGCCGCCAATAGACCGGCTGACCTCGAAGACCAACGACCGGAAGCATTTTTTGAGTAGGTACTTGCATGTGACGATGCCGCTGATTCCCACACCCATGATGGCGCACCTGCTTCAACTCCATTAGTTCAGTTGGTAGTCTTTGTTGGTTCGTTCTACCCAGTGACCTTTTATAAGCAACTCTCCCAATATTTTTTTAGTTATTATTATTATTTTGAAATCTTCCAAAATTCTGTTTTTTACTTTTTAAATGAGTCAAATATTCATATATTTATATAAATATTTGCTGAGTGCAAAAAATCAATAGATAAAAAAATTTTATGCCAAATTTAATACCCATACAGATAGTTGAAAATGGAATAAAAAAACTCTATAATTTTTATATGAAAAAATCTTAGAAAGATGGGGGAAAACTACAGATTAGTCCAGTAAAAATACTCCACTATATATCTGCACTGAAGCATAAAGTTTAAATTTTTTTTTTATAACGGAATTACAAAATTGTATGTGAGAAATCCTGATAATGGGAATTTCAGAATCATGTTATAATAGCTATGCAGCGGTAGTTGAACTATGATGGTTGTTGGTGGTAGTCGGTGACAATAATTGACGTCGATCGACGACAACGGTGGTGATGACGAACTTCGAACATCTAGTTCTCTCACAGTTTTCTCCCAGGTCGCTTCTAGCTCCCTCTCCCCTCCATCATGACAAGAATGGGGTCATATTTATAGTATTCTGAGGAATATGAAGAGTTTTTTTAATGAGGAATATGAAGAGTTTTTTTTTAGTGAGGAATATGAAGAGATTTTTATTTAAAAAATGAAGAGTTTTTTTTTTAATGAGAAATATGAAGTGTTTTTTTATATTTAAAATATGAATAATTTTTTTTCTCTCTTTTTTTTTAAGAAGTTGAAATTTTTTTGTTTATATATTTTAGAATATGAAGAGTGTTTTTTTCCCTTTTTTTAAAAGAAAATGAAGAGTCAATTTTCAAATATAAATACCCTTAATGGGATGGGGGAAAATGATGGCCTCCACAGACCTATATGACGGTGCATGATCACGTCACAGCCCCAGCCTCCTCCTTGGTCCCGGGTTTGAAACCCGACCGTTAGCGGTACGTATCCCAAATTCAAGTTCCAATGTGCTTTCAGGTTCTTCCAACTTTCTCTAAATCCAAGAATCCTCCACTAACCTTTATGACGGTGCATGACCCCCTCGCAGGCTTCAGTTCTCCCAAGTCCTGAAAATTGAAACTGATCTAGTTAGACGATGCGTATCTCAAATTCAGACTCTAGTGTGATTCCGAGTTCCTTCATTTTCTCTCTTTTTTTAAGTAAAAGTTAAAACTGTCCTAAATATGCGGTGCATAAACAACTATCATAGAATTTAGTTTTATCTTTTATGCTTATTAAGTCCTTTGCCCCAAGTATAAAAGGTATATATTTTCTATAAAATTTTGTCCTCAATGACAATAGTAATCATATATCATTTTTAGGCTTTAACTTCAAAGGATTTTATTTATATATATTTCTGAGATTTTGGTATGCATGTATTTTTTTAGGATTTTGTTTTTTATGAGTTTTAGTATACCTACACCTTCTAAGACTTTTTCCTTCTGAGATTTTTAATGTGCCTATACCTTCTGAGATTTTTAATATACCTGTATCTTCTAAGGCTTTTGTCTTCGAGATTTTAATGTACATGTACCTTATGAGGCTTTTATCTTGAGATTTTGATGAGTGGAGACCCTATCAATCACTTGCTCTCTTGAAGTTTTTCTAGTGAGGACCTTATCCACTATCGCTTCCCCTGATTCCTCATGCGCCTTCTAGGGGTTATCGTGGAGACTTTGTCTACCACTTACCTTTATAAGGTCTTTCCGGTGAGTATCTTGTCCACTACTTGCCATATAGGCTTTCTTGTGGATATGCCTTTTATTGGAGGAATCCATGAAGAATTTTGACCTATCCCAAGTTGTTTGTCGAGTATTTTTTCTGACATTTAACTTGTGGAAGAGGTCAATAGTTTTAACTCTCATCCGAAGTTACTTTATCAAAATGTTACTTGATGATGTTAACTTGTGTGGAAGAGGTTGAATATTTTTATTCTTCTAAGATTATTTGTCAAAGTATTACTCGATAACATCTATTTGAAGTTATAGCCAAAGTTGCTCCTTGATCTTTGTCTTATTTTTTCATGAGTGTGATTGAAGAATCGCAATTTACAAAGCTATTTTTTTTCAATATTGAAATTACTCCACATCATTGATTTGCTTCTCGAACTAATAATCAATTAGATATCGAGAATATTGATTTGGTTGGTCATTTCAGATTAAGGGTTGTCCCCTAGTTTCCACATTGAAGAATTGGAGTTTGATGGATCTTTATTCTTTTATGTGTTCATCTAAAGTAAGATTTTTCCATCATACGATGGTGATATTCTTATAATGAAGTCAAATTATCAATAATTATGAAGAAGTAAACAAAATATTTCTTACGATGGCATCAAACTGCGTGTAAAACTAGCAGAATAAGAGCATTTTATCTTTGTATGAAAATCTAGTACGCACACAGATAGTTGAAAATAAAATAAAAAATTTTATAATTTTTACGTGAAAAGACCCTAGAAATAGGGAAAAAATTACGGGGCCTAGCCCAGAAAAATGCTTCACTATATATCCGCTTTTAGAGTACAAAGATTAAATTTTCTTTATAATGGGATAACAAGATTATATGTAAGAAATCGACAACGAAATTCCGAATAAGGTTACAACAAGCATGGTAGTTGGACCAGAATGATCTGGTGGTAGTCAACGACGACAATTGACGGCGATCGATGACAATGATAGTGATGACGAACTTTAAACTTCTAGTTCTCTCACAATTTTCTCTCAAGTTTTCTTCTAGCTCTCTTTCCCTTCTATTATGACAAGAATGGGGTCCTATTTATAGAATTCTCAGAGGGACTTTCTGATCATTTTAGCCAAAATCTCAAAACACTCCATCGAACTATT
>CM038232.1:10032690-10066730 GCA_021442155.1 Cymbidium sinense
TTAAATTATGACTATTAAGTGTAATGATTTTATTTACTTAATATAATTAAGTATTTTAATTTAATTTGAAGGTTATATGATAACTAACATATGTATGATTATATATAAATTATATCATAATATTTAAATTTCATATTTCAAAATTAACAAAAATATATGAAATTTTGTATTTTAGCCAAACTCATTTTATAATCAAGGAATTTACATCTCATTTCATCTCCAACGGATTCCTTGGATTTTTTTCCTTTAATTTGATAGGTTACATGACCCATGTTTGATTAAAATTGAATTTATTATGACTTTTCAAACATTAGCTGATTTTATTAATGAATGAATGCTACATGCTTTGAATATATTAAGAGCCATATTTGATTTATTTTTGACTTGCCCATGTGAATAGCCGAATTTTGGCTGCTTTAATTTAATATTTATTTAATATAAATTATATTTTTATTGAATATTAAATTATTATATAATAAATTGATGTTAGAATAATATTATTTTTGAAATAATTCAAAATGACCTTCTTGTCTATAAATAGCCCTTATTCTCTTCATGAAAGTATTCTTCATTCAAATTCAAAATACCTCTAGCAAATCTAAGAAAAACTTTTCTAAATTTTCCTTCCAAGTGTTCTCAAAATATTGCAAGTTCAAATCCTTGGTTCGGAAGCTTCAACATATTCAACTAAGCAACCTTTCTCAAATTACTTGAGTTTGTTTTCTTGATCTTAATTCCTTTTTAGTTATTCGTACTATTTTCATCATATATTTATTCTTTCTAATTTATACTTTTGGTGGATTAGTCTTTGGATATCAAAGTCTAAGTTTTTCACATCACAAGTTTCTTCAGTCATTTTTTTTTGTAAAAACTCTTGTTATAGTTTGTAAAATTTATTTCAACTTGTTAAAATTTTTATCTTCCTACAAATTTCTTTTGGGATTTTGAAATATTTCTTCATTAGTCTTATTGGAAAGATCATTTATTCATAGATCTATTTTAAAAGTATATTTTAAGCATTTTAAATTAATTTATTATGCTGAAATTATTTTCATATTTGCTATATCTCTCTTTAATTAAAACCTTACTAGCCTACCTAGATCTATCATATACTAATTTTATTTAAGTATTTTGAGATTATTTGCATTAATTGAAAGAACCTTTTGGTTAAAATATAATAAATTATTCCTTGCTGAAATTTATTTTATCGTGTAAAATAATATTATGAATATATTTTGAAATCATTTTTATATTAGTTTACAAATTATAATAACATAAACATTTTAATAAGATTACTTTAAGCTATTTATTTTATTATTTCTTATCATATTAAGTGAGCATTTTATCTTGCCAAATTTTTAAGTTGTAAAGTGATCATTTATAAATAGTGAGATCATTTTTTGAATTGGATAGCTTGCTATATTTGTGAGAGATTTATTTTATCAAAATTTATTATTTTGTATTTTTCTTTTCGTGTTGTAAAATTTATATTGGGATTGTACTCAACTCTTTGTAGGAGAGTACATATTATTGTAGGGGTTGTACTCGCCCCGTTATAGGAGAGTACTATTTGTAAGCTAATTTGCATTTAGTGGATTCCTAGTGGCTAGGGCGGACGTAGTCAGGTGTTAGGGTCAAAACCAAAAAAATTGTGTGTCTATTATCTCTCTTTACTTTACTATTCTTTTATTTTTGTTGCATTAAGAATTGTATCTTGTCATTATAAAATCAAAAATTAATTTTCTACTAAAACTTAAAATTTAATATTTAACTTTTAAAATTTTAATATCACCCAATTCACCTTGGGTGCTATAGTGACTCACATAAATCACCCCAGTGTCTACAAGATTTTCTTAGATGATGCAACCCATGGTCGATAAGGATCTTTCAGTTCAAGGAGCCACCACAATCTTTTGAAGTGTAGGAGATTTGAAGATGTTGCAAAGCTTCGATCACCGCTTGAAAGCATCAAAGATGACTAAATCGCATTTATGGGTGTAGATTCACCTTCCACTATTATACCATATTTGCGTAACTCAAAACTTTTTGAATATTTTAGAATAATGCTCTCATTTTTTACCCTCTCATAGAAATTTTTTTGGTAGTAAAGCAAATAAGGAGGAAGTCATTGCTTGAAAGAAGCTATGGTCTGGGACCATTTCATACTTCTCAATATGGGTGATGTTCTTGATGTAGCTCTCAACAAACATAGATATAACCCATCTCTATATTAAAAAAAAAGGAATTAATGATATACATGGATATCTAATTTAAATAATAATAATAATAATAATAATAATAATAATAATAATAATAATAATAATAATAATAATAATAATAATAAGTAGGTGAAAGTATTTACTAAAGGAGAATGGATAGTTGCCAAGAGGCTTAGCATGATTCCTTCTCGAGGCTTGTGAAAGAGTAGTTCTTCGAAGCGATTAAAATAATAGTAACCGAAAGGGATGCCCCATGCGGAGAAATTTGGTAAGTTCCATCGTTTTGTTCGAACAATCATTGTGCAAGGAAGCTTCACACCTAAAAGTTCAAATTTTGGAAAGCGAGAATAAGATAGATGATAAATTTTGTGGCCTAAGTTATATATGTTTGGAGTACAAAAGTGCATAGTTCTCAGGCTCCATAGTAATACTCATTATATGTAATGTAGGTGAAAAATCATATGATTTATTTAACCAATTTAAATGATGATAATAATAATGATTATACCATTGATATTAGCACAGTCAGCAGCAACATCGAGAACAGATTTGAGAAAATCAATGATAATGATATGCTTTTCTTTGACAAACTCGGCAGCGATAGTGCTTCCCATATTTGCTAAGTCCATAGAGTGAATCACCTTACCATTGAAGGCCTCAGGACCTTTATTCTCAGGAAAGCTTGGGATATTCGAGAGACCGTTGAATCATCATAAGCAAAAGACCACAAAGTCCATGACATATGATGCAAGGTGTTTTTAATTTGTAGTAGAATATTTATTCTAAGTAATCAAATTAAGCAATCTAATGGATTGAAATAATCATGAAATGAGAGCTAAATTTTTATTGAAATAAATGAGATCTTAGAATAATATTTTTTTTGTAAGATAATATATTTTCAAAGCTCTTGATATGTCTACATACGTTTTGTGGATAATATATAAAAATGGATGATCGAAAAAATACCATACTGTTGAAAATCAAAATTGAAAATTTACATAAAATTATATATATATATATATATATATATATATATATATAAAAATATAAGATATATATATATATATATTTATATATATATATATAATAACTAAATAATATTTATATATATAAAAAAATTATATATAAATGTAAAAATTTTTTTGAAAAAGATTTATGTATATTAACAAATTTGTTTTGAAAATGTAAAATAATCAAATTTGTGATCAAATAAGTGTTCTAAAATTTCATTTAAGTGTTCTTAAAATAGATATTTAAAATTAATTATTATTCAAATAATTAATTTTCTTAAAATAAATTAACTTTAAAATAATAATTTTACTTCTAAAGTAATTAAAAAAACTTAATCCCCATTTCGAAATAAAATTCATTCTTCAAATAATAATAATATTTATTATTAATAACATTATTATTATCAGTGGAAGTCCTCTCAAATATCCAAAAAATATATATATTCATATTAATTTAATATGATTAAATAAAAAATTAATTTTTTTTAAAAAATTTACAATACATGATTTGTACATGCAATCTTCCTTCTTTGTAAAAAAATATTACGTGCGGACTTCATACGCATACGTTCCTAATATTTTAAAAGATTTTAAAATTTAGACTCTTAGTAGATTTTGTGCCCTTCATATATTCAATATATAATTTATTATTAAGAAGTATTAGTTATTAAAATGATGTTTGATGCATATTTAACTTATGATTTAATTATTTAATTTATGGAGTACCTGGAGTACTCCGATAGCGTACTCCGTGCACTCATAGTACACTAATATTCTACAATAAATATGATTTAAAAATAAGTTTAATTTATTAATTCAAGTCAAATATAATATAAAATAAGTTTAATTTATCATTAAAAAAACAAACTTTTACATATGTCATATTTTGATTGAAGCTGGAAGAAAATGGATCATAAAGTATGCGTGGAAAATAAATTCAAGTGTTTTTGAGCTATACGAAATAAATAAAACCTAAAATAAAAGATTCACACAGAAGACTATGAGAGATGGCTGCAACTAAATTCTTATTTGTGTAAGGCACCTTAGCTTAGTGGTTGAGAGCTAAAGCTATCAATCAGGTAGTGTTGAGTTCAAATTCTTGTATGTGTTCTTTGTGTGTATGAGTTTGAGATGAAATTTGCTCAAATGTCCCCGCCAAATAAAAAAAAAAAAGATTCTTAGCTACTTTTATATAATAATTTTTTTGATCATTTGATGCTTTTAATTTTTTTATTTATTATTTTTTCTTTAGAACTAAAGTTTTCTACTTTTGGTATTTTTATTCTTAGTTATAAAAAATTCTTGTTTAGCTTTAAAATAACTTAGTGTGTCTATGTGCATATATATATATATATATATATATATATATATATAGGTCATTTTTCATAAAATTTTAATTTTATTCTTTTTTTATAGAATTTATGTCAAGGTCTTGTGGATGGATGTGCCTTTGAAAACCTAATGATTATCTTTAGAGTACATCCATGGCATCAAGTGTTTGGAATTCATATTTATGATTGTCACCTAATTTGATGTATGTATTATGAATGTAAAAATTGTTATTTCTTATTTGTGATAATGTTAATTTATTTGCACTAAAATGTGATTAATATCAAACAATATTAATAGTATAATCGGTCTAAATTTTAAAAATAAAGGATTGAGCAATGCATTTTTATATACTTTTTAAATATGCTAATGAATTATATGAGATAGCTTTAAACATTTATGTTTATGGTATGTCCCATATAAGGTATTCTATTATATTTCATCAACGCTGCATGCATGATGATCCTTACATGGAATATCTAAAACATCACCATGATGAAGAATTACTAATCCTCCTAACAATAGCAAGCCATAATCATTTTGATGATGTGCATTTTTTTTTTTTTGTTTAAGAAAATCATATAATATGCCAATTTCAATATGCATGAGTAGTTGTTAACATAAACAACATCAAAATTCTAATAGATATTGACACTTGGGTGAGACAAGTTCAAGTTTCGCTTAAATTAAGATTGAGTGGTCATAATCATTAAAACTTAACTAAATTAGTACTTAACCAAATTAATATCCTTTGCTTAATCTTCTAGCTCTTTCTAGAGATGATCCAAGCTATCTTTTCTTTCCAAATTTTAGTTTAATTCAAATTCTTAATTTATTCATAAATTTAATTCTAATGTAGCTTATATAAAAATCATATTCAACCCCTTAACCAAAGTTAACTAGAATTTGGACCTAAAATGATCATTGGATTTAAATGTGATTTAAACTCATTTAAAGAGATTTTTAATCATTTATATTCAAATCAAATTTAATTCATATTGATAACTTTAACCTTAGCAAACCTTTGGGTAGACCTAACTTAATCTTAATTAGTTTAAGTGGATTCAGATGTGGTATAAGCATTCAATTTTTTTCATCAGTGATTAAAATATTTGTCTAAATACTTTAATTGATTAATAGATCTTTAGAGTCTAACTTACAGGGGCTAGATTTAACCTTTGATCAACCTAGTCAAAATTAACCCCAAATTTAATTAGTTATTTTGACCTAATAAATCAAAACACTTGGTGAAACCTATTTTAAAGGATTAAACCATCAAACTTCTTATGTTCTAACCATTATTAATGATTAGATTAAACTAAGATCCCCTAGGCTAAATAGGTCATTAATAACTATGTTCAAAAACAACCATGGCCTACCATATAAATAGGTCATTATTATTTATCTATGACTAATATAGCCAAATAATATATTGGTGAAGCTTTATTATACGTTTTGAACTAATTTAACTTAAAATAGACCTATTTAACCCTATAAGATCAAAGCTGTCAAATTGGCCATATTGATTAAACATAAGACCTCAAATAAATTTCAATAGGTTAAACATATCTCACTTAAGACTAATTAGCTCTAAATTAATTATTGGAAGAACCTACCACCACTTAAAATTTCTTTATCTAATAAGTTTGGTGGCTAGAAAATTAGCTTTTGATTTTCTATGAGAAAATTTGTCAAAAATTCTAATGGTAATTTATGTCAAAATTACGCCAAATTTAATTAGTTATTTTGAGTCAATGAATCAAATCAATTTGTGAAACCTATGTTAAAGGATTAAACCATCAAACTGTATGTTCTAACCATAATTAATAGATTAAACTAAGATCCCCTAGGCTAAATAGGTCATAATTATGTTGAAAAATAATCATGGCCTACCATATTAATAGGTCATTATTATTTATCAATGACTAATATAGCCAAATAATATCTTGGTGAAGCTTTATTAGACTTTTGAACTAATTTAACTTAAAATAGACCTATTTAACCCTATAAGATCAAAGCTCTCAAATTGGCCATATTGATTAAACATAAGACCTCAAATAAATTTCAATAGGTTAAACATATCTCACTTAACACTAATTAGCTCTAAATTAATTATCAAAAGAACCTACAACCACTTAAAATCTCATTACCTAATTAGTTTGGTGGCCAAAAAAATAGCTTTTCATTTTCCGTGAGAGAAAATTTGTCAAAAATTCTAATGGTAATTTATCTATCTAAATATAAAATTTTTAACTTAAATGTTTAAAATGTTACTAAAAAAACTAAAAAGTAAAATAAAAAGGGCCTTTTTAACTATAATTTTTTTAAATAATTAAAGAAGATATGCATTGTAATATTTGATTTAAGTATTACATCATAGATTAGAAAATAAAATTATAGTTAAATATTTTCAATACTATAGTGTTGCATGTAGGGATGTGTACATCCATAGATTCCATATTAGAAATTTTTGAATGTGGACTCACATATGAATTTAATTATACATTATGCATTATCTTATTTTTAAGCCTATTAATTTTATGATCAAATAAAGATTAATTAATTTTAGACTTTTGAGACATCTTATTTATTTTATATGGAATTATCGTGTAGAAACCGACATTTATTTTATTTTAATAATGTGGTGAAATAAAGTAAAATGCACTCAAGTATAAATAGGGTCATGGTTTCCATTCTAAAGGGTGAAGTTCTCATTTTTCTCATATCTCATCTTGAGTGAAAAGAAGTCTCTCTCTCTCTCTCTCTCTCTCTCTCTCTCAAGAACACCCTTTTAGAAGTAGAAGGAAAAAATCCCGCATTAGCTCTTCTATGGATTCATGAACGCTTCCGATTAAATTTTCTTGATGATTTGACATGAGATCCGAACTAGATAAATTTATTGTTTATCTTTTTATGTTTCCAACAAATGGTATCAGAACGGTTATCAAGTTGAATCGTGAGAAATGATTTTTCTTCTTCATCTTTTGTATTGATTATATGAAAATTTTAGATCAAAGTATATGATTCAAAATTTTCAAGCAAATAATGGTCATTTGCATGAAGTGATATATTTTTAGATGGCTTTTCTATTATTGATTTTGAGTAAAATAATATAGCTAAATTTGTTTTATACTTTGATCACAATTTTAATTTTTATGTGATCGATATATTTATTCTTGTGATCTTAATATAAAAAAATGTATATAAAGTGTTTATAATATGAAACGATATTTCATATTTAAAAAAAAATATGAAACGTTTTCTTACAACCGTTTATAATATGAACCGATATTTCAGTTTTAAAAAAAAGGAAAAAAAAGAATATGGAACATTTTTCTACATAATATATATATAAATATATATAAGTTAGTATAAATGTTATAATTATTTCATTTAATTGGTTTCATCCATTTCACTTAGGGGTATATATATAAATATATATAAGTTAGTATAAATGTTATTTTTATTCCATTTAATTCAATTTCATCCGTTTCTCCTTACTACTTTATTTAGTTATTACATTTATTTATTTTTAATATTTTATATTATAATTTATATATGAAATTATTTGCTATAGCATTATTTATAATGTTTCATATTCATTTCAAATTTTAAATTCATCTTTGTTAATCTGAAATATTTTACTATTGCGTGCAAGAAAACCAGTTGCGATAAAGTAAAAGTTTTCGCCTTAGCTTCGTTATGAAATCCAACACACACACATGTATAAAACGTGTGAACAATAAAACTCCAGAGTTTTTACATAGAAAATCTCGAAAAGAGGGAAAAACCATGGGGCCTAGCCTAGTAAAAAGCTTCCACTATGTATCTATTTCAGAGTACAAGATCTTCCCGATACCGGGATTACAGAATTGTTTATGAGAAAGGAACAAATGATGTGACAACGACGGGAGCTTACTAGTAGCAGATGATGGTGAACTGTGTGGAGCAACCACCGGTGGAAATGCGGGGAACAATTACTGCAGAAATACAGGGAACAATCACTGGCAGAAGTGCAGGGAACAATCACTAATAGAAGTCATCATGATGGAGACCGACAGAGATTGACGACAGCAAGGATCAACTACGCGGCCGACGACGGCCGGCTGGTGGTGACGACGTCGAGTGCGACGTGTGCTTGGAGGATCTTTAGAGCTCTCTCCTCTCTCTTGCTTGGCCTCCCCTCATATGAGGAATGAGGGGCTATTTATAGATTGGAGGAGTGGCCTCTCTACAAATACATGCAAAATCCGAACCACTCCTCTCCATCGGATGGCTCATGATGATTCCCTTGATCATATGATATATTTTGTGTATTTTAAAGCTCAAATAAAGTCAGAATTGTAAGATATTTAGCTTGTCAGAACCGGCTCGTCGAGACGCTCGATTTGACTATAAACACTCCATATTCGAGAGCTTTTTAGGAATTTAACTGATGTATCAAAGTTTCCAATAATATTTTAAGTGCTTGATCTCGACCGCCAATTCTCGACTTGCTTTTGCATCAAGATTCGTTTAATTATAGAATTTTCGAGTCATATCGTTGCCTCTATTTTTGGATGATATTATCTTAATCATCAAAAAATATATGTGCCAAGTACATCAAAATAGCAAATTCTTCAACGAAATCAAGTACATTTACCACACATCTTGAGAGAACAGATCTTCATGTAAGCACAAGATTATGACTACTTTGAAGCGATGCACAACCACAAATATATAGGTATGTAAAGGGCTAAAGTTGAGGTTATGGACCCATCCGGTCTGAACGGTGCGCGCTGCCAATGGGTGAGCGCTGGCAGGCAAGGGCACTGACGGTGTAGGGTCGCTGGCTTAGCGGGTCACAGGGCTCACGGGCGACATGCGCCGGGTCATGGGCTGGTCGCTGGTCTGGCCTCGGGCGTCCCGGAGGACCGCAAAATGGCCCGAGAATGCGCGCAGCCGCTGGTCGGCATGCTGGCTGGGACGCAGCTGCGGCTGGTCGCTGCGTGGGAGGCGAATCGAACCGGGTCTGGCTGGTCGCGCGATTCTATGATCGCGGGCCGGCGGGTTGCGGGCCGGAAGTTCGGGTCACGCGGAACGGTGGACGGTATCGAGCGGTCGAGTGACCGCTGGGCGTGGGCGCTCGCCGGGCGCGGTCTCCTCGTGGGGCTTAAAACGTCCATTTTGGCCCGTTTTCATCCATTTTGGCCCATTTTAGCTGCTTGAGCGGTTTTGATACTTTTACCCTTTTGCCCCTGCGGGTCTATAAAAACCCCTAGGGCTATGGAGAAGGCACCTTCTTCTTCGAGAGAAGGTCGCTCGGAGGTGATCAAGGCCCACCTGCATTACATCGTTGTTCCGCTTTTCCTCGAAGAGGCGCCAACCCTCGCCGACCGTCCGGTTGAGGATCAAGGCCCCATGGTACTTACGCCATTATTCCGCTTTTCCCTCGAAGAGGCGCGAACCGCCTCGCCGTCCGGTTTGAGGCGATCAAGCCCGCAAGATTTACGCGCCATTTTCCTCGAAGAGGCATCAACCGCCTCGGACCGTCTGTGTTTGAGGCATCGCCCGCGTACTTACGTCGTTGTTCCGGTTTTCCCTCGAAAGAGGCATCAACCGGCCTCGTCGGACCGTCCGGGTTTGGAGGCAATCACTGCGATGATAATCGGAGACTGGGTTGACAGCGATGCTCGACGTTGGTGGCCGACGATAGTGTTCGGTGGCAGTGACATGCGACGATGGTTGGCAAGGAGAATCAGCGCCGATGGTGGTGACCGGCGGAGATTGCTAAAGATGGTCGGTGGCGGTGACCGGCGATGGTATTCGGCGGCGATGATCGGCGACGGTTGAGGCCGACGGGGGTGGTCGGCAGCAAAGAATCGCGCAGGTATGGCGACGGAGGTGAGTCGGCGGAATGACGATGGTGATGACCGCGGTCGGCGGGACCGCAACGGTAGTCGGCGACCGCCAATGGTGGTTGGCCGACGGGGTGGTCGTTAGCATAATTGAGACGGAGTCAACGGTGGTGACCATGTCGGTAGGGATGACCGGCGATGCCCGGATGCGCGGGCGGACCGCACGAATAGCCGGGTGATCGACTGCTGGTCGCACGACCAGCCGACGCATGGTTGGCGACCGATGGGGGTGATCGACAGGGGCAACCGGGCGCAAGAATGGCGGCGCATCGGGCGCAGTAGTTGGGATGACCGACATGGTAGTGACCGGTGAAGATTGCCGACGATGGTCGACGACGGTGATCGACGATGGTAGTCGACGACGCGACGACGACGAATGACGCGACCGGGCGACAATGGTTCCGACGGGTGGTCACAGCAAAGAATCGGGCGATGGTAGTCGATGGTGGAGACCGACGCCTAGTCGCGGGGATGACCACGACGATGGTGGTGACCGCAAGATTGCGAATGGTTGGGCGACTGTGGTTACGGCCAACGGGTGTCGGCAATGCACCGGGCGATGGTACGACGGCGACCGGCATCGAATCGCTGCGATGATCTGATGATGGTGGTGACCGCGATTGCCGCGATGGTCGACGCGTGACCGCGACGGTAATCGGCGACCTACGGCGAAGTTGGCAACCGACGGGTGGTCCAGAACACCACCGGTGATGATACGACGGTGACCGGCGCAGACGGTGGGGATGACCAACGATGATGGTGGTGATCGCGATTGCAGATGGTCGCGGTGACCGACGGTAGGCGGGCGGTGACCGACGCAGATCGACGGGTGGCCTGTAGCACCACTGGCAACGGTGGAGACTAGCGTTGGTAGTCGGCGGGGATGACCGACGATGATGGTGGTGACCAGCGGAGATTGCCAACGATGGTCGGCGATGGTGGTTGGAGGCCGATGGGGGTGGTCGGCACCGGCAACTGGCAACGGTGGTTGGCGGTCGACAGGGATCTTTGACCTATCCGAGGTTGTTTTTCAGAGTGTGACTAGATGACGTTAACCTGTGAAAGGGGCTTGAACACCGCCGAGAATTTTGACCTATCTGAGATTGTTTGTTAGAGTGTTTGCTCGATGACGTTAACCTGTGTGGAATAGGTACAAAGTTTTGACCTATCCGAGGTTGATTGTCATAGTGTTTGCTTGATGACGTTAACTTGTATGGAAGAGGTTGAATTGAATTCGCTGAGGATATTTGACCCATCTGAGGTTATTTTTCAGAGTGTTACCCGATGACGTTAACCTGTATGGAAGAGGTTGAATTGAATCCGCTGAGGATTTTGACCCATCCGAGGTTGTTTGTCAGAGTGTTACCCGATGACGTTAACCTGTGTGGAAGGGGCGTAGGAAGTCCACCAAGGACCTTTTGACCTATCCTAGGTTATTTGTCAGAGTCTTTGCTCGATGACGTTAACTGTGGAAGAGGTCGTAGGAAGTCCACCGACCTTAAGACCTATCCTAGTTGTTTGTCGAGTGTGACTCATGACGCTAACTGCATGGAAGGGATCAATTGAATCGCCGCGTGGATTTTGACCTATCTCGAGATTATTTGTCGAGTGTTGCGCCGACGTTAACTCGCGTGGAGTAGGTACAAAGTTTTGACCTATCCGGGTTGTTTGTCATGTGTTTTCAATGACGCAACTTGTATGGAAGAGGTTGAATTGAATCCGCTGAGGATCTTTGACCCATCTAAGATTGTTTGTCAGAGTGTTACCTGACGACGTTAACCTGTATTAAAGAGGTTGATTTGAATCTGCTGAGGATATTGACCCATCCAAAATTGTTTGTCAGAGTATTACCCATGACGCAACTCGTGGAAGGGGTCGTAGGAAGTCCACCAAGGACCTTTTGACCTATCCCAGGTTATTTGTCGAAGTCTTTGCTCGATGACGCTAACTCGCGGTGGAAGAGGTCGTAGGAAGTCCACCAAGGAACTTTTGACCCATCCTAGGTTGTTTGTCGAAGTCTTTGCTCGATGACGCAACTGCATGGAAGAGGTCGTAGAAGTCCACTAAGGACCTTTTGACCCATCCTAGGTTGTTTGTCGAGTCTTTGCCATGACGCTAACCTGTATGGAAGAGGTCGTAGAAGTCCACCAAGGACCTTTTGACCTATCCTAGGTTGTTTGTCGAGTCTTTGCTCGATGACGCTAACTATGGAAGAGGTCGATTAAAACATCCGCTTGTGATTGCACAAAGTTTCTTTAACCTTGGCCTTTTCATTAGTATCGATTTGCTCGAATCGATAATCAATTAGATATCCAGAATATTGATTTGGATAATCTTTTGAGATTAAGATTTGCCCCCATGTTTCTGACAAAATCTGAAGGAACGAAGTTTGATGAATGTTTATTCTTCACTTGCGCTCCTTAAAAGCTTGAAATGCTACATCTCGATGGTGGTTTTGTTCGGGAACTTGGTCGCCATACAAGCCGATATAATGGGAATCGCTTCCACGACGGCGCCAAACTATTATGCTCCTTAAAACCAATTGCGGTAGAGTAAAAGTTTTAGCTTGCTAGAAATCCAAAGACACACAGTGTATGAAAAGTGTGAACAATAAAACCTAATTTTACATGGAAAACCTCAAAAGAGGGAAAACCACGGCCTAGCCCAAGAAAAGCTTCCACTATGTATCCGCTTCGAGTACAGATCTTCCGACATCGGATTACGTAAATGTATATAAGAAAGGAACAGCCTATGTGACAACGATCGGCCATAGTAGTAGCAGATGATGGTGAACTGTGCGGAGCAACCACCGGTGGAAATGCGGGGAACAATTACTGGCAAAAATGCAGGGAACAATCACTGGCAGAAATGCAGGGAACAATCAGTGGTAGAAGTCATCATGATGGAGACCGACAGAGATTGATGACGGCAAGGATCAACGGCGGTGGCTGACGGCGGCGTGGTATGTGGTTGACGACACGAGAGGCGATGATTGTGCTTGAGGATCTTTAGAGCTCTCTCCTCTCTTGGCCTCCCCTCATATGAGGAATGAGGGGCTATTTATAGATTGGAGGAGTGGCGTCTCTGCAAATACATGCAAAATCTGAACCACTCCTCTCCATCGGACGGCTCATGATGATTCCCTTGATCATATGATGTATTTTGTGTATTTGAATGCTCAAATGAAGTCGGAATTGTAAGATATTTGGCTTGTCGGAACCGGCTCGTCGAGACACTCGATTTGACTATAAACACTCCATATTCGAGAGCTTTTTAGGAATTTAACTGATGTATCAAAGTTTTCAATAATATTTTAAGTGCTTGATCTCACCGCTTCAATTTCTCGAGCCTTGCTTTCTGCATCAAGATTCGTTTCACTAGAGGAATTTTGAGGGTCATATCATTTACATTTAATTACTTTATACAATTCATGTTATAAACTTTTATATTCATTCATGTTTATAACATTTCTGATTCATTTTAGATTTTAAATCTATCTTTGTTAATCTGAAATATTTTACATTTAATTGCTTTGTGAAATTAATTCCAAACGGAATATTTATTAAGTAAATGTAATAATTACACTTATTGTTTAATATTTCTAAAGGTTTTCTATTTCAAAATTTTTTATAATATTAAATATTTATGTATAAATATTCTAATTTAAATTTTATAGATATTTATTGCTTTGGCATTCGGTAAATAATTCATAATTCACTAATACATAATGGATTGCATTTCTATTGTGAAATCTAGAATGCTCATTTGTTTTATTAATTATGACATTATGCATTCTTTTCTTTTCCTCAAATACACATAGTATCTAACATATGTTTGCAATTTTGACTTTAACAGTTAGCTAATATTTATATTATTATTATTTTTAAATATTTCAAGTTCGTATCAATTGAAGTAATTGCTGGAATAATATAGTTGATATTTGTTATTTCAAAATTAATTTAAATTGAAATATTATGTCACCAAAGTGACCTCTATTATATCAATTTTTTTATTTTTGAAATATATGAATATTACATATGAATTATATTTTAATCTATGCGAAAAATAATTGGCCCAAAGGAAGATTATTTTTTGGCCAGATTTTGTGCAGTAACAAATATGTGATGAATTTATATTAATCATGCATACAATATGTTGATCCAAAGATAGGCATATTGTTGGTAAAATTTATTATCATATTTGTTGACTATAATTTTAGAGTACCATTTACAAATTATTATTTATGTCTAAAGACTAAATTGCAATGTTGTGTTAGGTATTTCATATGTGCATATTTTATTAAATATTTTATTTCAAGAATATAATTTGTTTACATTATATATGCACAAGAAAATGACAATGTTGTTAATTGTGAGTATTGTTTTTGTTCTTTTCAATTAATGTTTCTTCTATATCTATCAATTTGAATAACTTTCCAGAGCTCAACGGCACTAACTTTAAGAAATGGAAAGAGCATATGACCATTGTTCTTGAGTGTATGGATCTTGACTATGTGATTCGGACTCAACGCCCTCCCGCTTCTTATTATAGAAAGTAGTATTGAATAAAGGGCTAACTTTGAAAAGTGGGAGCGCTCAAACCGCTGAGTCTTATGATCATGGAGCATTCCATTTCAGAAACTATAAGAGGTGCAATGCTTGAAGAGGAATGTGCTAAAAAAATTTTAAGCCAAATAGTAGACCGCTTTAGTTCTCGAAAAGGTCGTGAGTATTATTCTTAGTAAACTCGTTTCAATGCAGTATAAAGGCAATGGAAGTATAAGGGAATACATTAGGGTGATGTCTAATTTTTTTACTAGACTGAGAGCACTAAAATTATAGATATCTGATGACATTTTTGTACACTTAATTTTGATCACTTTTTCTGCACAATTTAATCCTTTAAGATAAGTTATAATACTCAAAAGGAAAAATGAACTCTTAATGAGCTCATTGCTCAATATGTGCAAGAGTAAGAGAGATTGAAACATGACAAAATAGAAATTGCTCACTTTCGTGCGGCAATTATAGGTACTGATCCCCTCAGCAACTCTGGCCCAAATCCTTTAATGGCTTCTAAATCTTTCAATGATGTGTTTGTGGGTAAGGCAAAGAATCCCTGAGTCTTTCAATTTGTTTCTACGGCCTTCCGAGGTGTACCCATGATCATGTGTTCGGATTCAATGGTTGAAAAGCATGCTAAACCTTTTGAATTTGCTTTGGTTGGTAAATTTGCTCTGCAACGTCCTTTTACGGAAAATATCCGAGCCTTTCTTCATAATCTGAAATTTTCTGGAGTTTTTTCGGTGGGTCTGATTGATTCACAGCATGTATTGATTCAACTGTCTAATGATTTGGATTATTCTTGTGTTTCTGCAAGATGATCATATTTTGTTTCGACATTAAGGAGGAATCTCCTATCGTTCCAGTTTGGCTGTCTATTCCTAACCTTCGTGTGCATTTCTTTAATCCCGAGTTTCTCTATACTATGGCTGGTCTGTTCGATCGGCCTCTCCAGTTGGATCAAGCAACCGCTTCTGCTCGGATACTTGTGGAAATGGATATAACTAAAAAATATCCTAAGGAAATCTGGTTAGGGTCAGAAAAATTTGGCTATTTATAAAAAGTAGAGTTTGAAAACTTTATTGTATTTTGATCCCATTGTAAAATTCATGTGCATGGATTTGCTGATTGTTTTGTAGCTCATCCGCATTTAAAGAAAAATCATGTGTTATCCAAAGATGCTCCATCCATTAAGGCGACTTTGAATGAACCACAAAATGATATGACTACTAATACAACCGCCCCAATACTTGATAGAAATGATCCCCGTGTTCAAAGCCCCCAACCCAATCTAAGATGGATACTTGAACATTTACCGCTTGGCTCACTTCCTATTAAGGAACAGGCTCCTCATGTTGGAATCCATTCTCAAAATAACAATATTGACATTAATGCCTCTAATAGCAGCTCTGGGTCCCCCTAGTTGTTGATTCCCTCACTAATGCGTATATCCCTACTTCTGTATCTCCATTAGCTAAAGGTCAAATGAATACTATTGTAGGAATGGAGGATTTGCGATTTAGAGATAACTTCTACTCTTGATTTAGGTATTTGTGTTTTGCCTAATTCTAATCCTCTCTGTGCTTCCTCTTCTAACTCTGATCTAAATCCAAAACCTAAGTTACATCCATCAACACCGAATTGGAAGAAGGAGAAATGACTTTAACCTCCACGCTTCACTTGGCAACAAACACTTAACTGAACACTAACGATCTGCTGGTGAGGTTGTAGGTATGGACAATGACTTCCATACATTTATAAAAAAGAGAAACAAACCATCTAAATCTAAATTTCCTAACTTTGCCAGAGTAACTAGATCTGGCTCCTCTCACCCAAAGTAAATGGTCTTTTTCTTGATCTGGAATGTGAGAGGGATAGGTTCCCTCTCTGTTCGTAATAGACTCAACAACATAGTTCGCACCCATAACATTTCTTTCTGGCAATCTTGGAACCATTTATCCTTCCTTCTAACATTCATTCTGATGCTAGAATGATCGGCTTTGATAGTTTTTTCACTAACTCAAAAAACAAAATTTGGATCTTTGGAAAAATCCTTTGTACTTCATATTATCTAGATCTTCACCTGGTAGTGAATGTTAAAATCACTTTTGGCAATTGGTGATATTTTAGATCTTTTGTTTATGCTTCTTGCAATAGGTATGGTAGAAGGACCCTGTGGGAAGATCTCGTTAATTTCCCATCCTGGTTCGTGGGTGGGGATTTTAACACTATATCTTCCTCTTCAGAATGAGTTGGTAGAAATACTCCTTACCTATTCTCCATGGAGGACTTTAATAATATGATTCTGGATTGTCACATTACCGATCTAGGTTTTATAGGCTCTCAATTCACCTGGAATAATCACGCACTTTGGCAAAGACTAGATAGATTCTATTTAATGATCTATGGAACAATTCCTTTCGATTACTTCGCTGAACACCTCAAGAGAACCTTATCCGATCATTCCCCTTGCTAATCTCTCAAGGTTAGCACGTAATCCCCTTTATCGTATTCCTTTCCGCTTTCAAAATATGTGGCTTATGGATGATAGATTTTCAGAGGTAGTTGCTACTAATTAGGGAGATCCTCTTTATCTCGATGATTCTATTATTGGGATGAAGAGATTATGGCTTAAATTAAAAAGGCTTAAATAATTCCCTAAATGGTGGAACAAAAACTGCTTCAAAAATATTTTCACAAACATAAAAGATATAGAACAAGAAGTCATAGCTTTAGAAGAAGCTGCTATTCATGATACCTCCAAAAATATCTTATTAAACCAAGCCAAAGATAGGTTAACTTGCTATCAAGACATAGAGGAAACCTACTGGTGGCAAAAGGCTTCCGTAAAAAAGATATCGGGGGGAGATAGGAATACCAAATATTTTCATGTTATGTTCAAAAAGAAAAAGGCCCTCAATCACATCAAGAAAATCAAAAATAATGATAAGGAATTTTCTGATTCGGGTGTATCTTTCTTCACTAATCTCCTTAATAATAATGTCTCCTATGATGAATTAGCATGGCCTGAGGTTATCCCTAAGATCATTCAAGAAGATAACAAAATGCTTACCTCTACCCTCCGAATTTGAAATTGCATCCACTTTATGATTAAGAAAATAGATTCTGTATAGCCCTAATGGTTTTATGACCTTATTTTTTCAAAAGTGTTGGAATATTATCAAAGAAGATGTGGTTAAAGCTGTTTTAGATTTTTTTTAATGGAAATATCCTCCCCAAATACTTTTCTAGTACTTCCATTGTTCTAATTCCAAAAATAGATAATCCATAACTTTAGAACCATTTTAGACCTATAAGCCTATGAACTCTTTTTAATAAGCTCATATCTAAGATCCTAGCCAAAAGACTAGGTAATTTACTTCCTAAAATCATCTCCCCCAATCAAACGAAGTTTTGTTAAAGGTAGATCCATCTCTGATATTATGTTGTTAGCTCAAGAAATTATCCATGATTTAAATACTAAGGTTCTCTGTGGGAATCTAGTTTTAAGTCGACATTTCCAAAGCTTACGATAATATTGGTCGGACTTTCCTCTATAAAATTCTTACTCTTTTGGATTTTCCAATTCTTTTATTACATTAATCAAGAATGGTATTGAGAACTCGGATTCTCTTTACTTATTAATGGCAAGGTTCATGGCATCTTTTCTTCCTCACATGGGATAAGGCAAGGGACCCCTTTCTTTGGCCCTTTTCATTATCGCGATGGAATATCTCACTCGAAGTCTTGAACTGTTGTTTTGTAAAATGCCTAACATGTTCTACAAGACTAGGGGTGGTTTTCCTATCTTTCACCTCAGCTTTGCGGATTGATTTCATTATTTTCTGCAATGGATCTACCCGATACATTAAGAAACTGTGTAAGTTCTTTATTCAGTTTGGTAGGGAAAGTGGCTTAAAAATTAACCCTGCCAAATGTAGTTTTATTGCTAGTAAATCGATTCCTCCTCCTAGGATCAAGACTATTAAGTGTATTACGGGGTTTGCCCATCTTATTCTCCCTATTAAGTACCTGGGTACTGCTTTATATCGTGGTGCTAAAAGATCTTTCCTTTTTGATGAGGTGATTCAAAAAATTTATAAGAAATTTTCTTTCTCAGAATTCCATCTTCTATCTTTTGGAGCAAGACTTGTTCTGATTAAAAGCATTCTCGCTTCTTACCTTTTATCTACTTTTCACTATTGTCCCTACCACCTCTATCATTAAAAGATTAACCATCTTATCAACAAATTCTTTTGGGGTTCTACTCCATCTTCCAAAAAACTCATCTACCGGTACACCTATTGTGGTCCTTTGAATGAAGGTGGTTTAGGTTGTAAAACTTTAGAAGATTCCATTAAATACTTTTCTTACAAAATGTGGTGAAATCTTAGAAGCAGAGCTACCGTCTAAATTCATCCTCAAATATTGTAAGGGTAATCACCCCTCATTTGTTCTTTGAAAATGGGGATTCCCAAAGGTGGAGAAGACTCGCAATATCAAGTGGGTCAGGAGATGATCTCCGGGTGTGAATTCGGTTCATCCTTCTTTGGCAAGATAATTATCGGGTGTGGGTTCTATTGACTCATTATTCAATACTCACTTTATTGACATGCTCAAGGTTTGCCATTTCATTACTCGTAATCTTGGGATATAGCTCATTTAGGTTCCTATGTACCTAATGTGATCATTATCAAAATCCTCAATATTAATCCAACATCCAAGAGAGTGATCAAACCTTGTTTAACAATTCCTCCTCCGAGAGATTTTGTTTTAAGGATGTGTGGCATGCTATTAGATTTAAAAGTCAAGATTCTCTAGTTTTTCTATGATCTAGAGTAATTCTATCCCTTCCTCATTTTGGTTCTTTCTTGGATCCTTAAACACTACATTCTTGTGGATGCCATTCTCCGAAAAAAGGGTTTCATCTTCCATCCAAATGTCAATGTTGCTTCCATATTGAAACCTGTGGATCATGTCTTCGTAATGGCCCCATTGTCGCTAAAGTCCGCACTAGTATGATAAGATGTTTAATACTTTTCTATTTGATGGATCCCTTTCTATATTGCCTTTTAAATAATTTTCTATACTTTTCCTCAAAGGATATATCAAATGTGTTCGCTATTACTTTACTATGGTATATCCGGGTAGGAAAGAATGATGCTAAACATAGTGATATTCCTATGAACTTTCACCATGTTATTGCTAGAACCAAATGTAAAATTACCTCCCTTTATAAAGCTAACCTTCTTCCTCCTTCTAGCTTCAAAGGTGTCAAGCATCTGGCCCCTTGTTTTGGGATTTCCCTCCCATCTTTTGAGGTTGATTTTATTTGTAAGACTATTTATTGGATAAAGCCCAATTATCATGTCATTAAGGTTAATACTGATGAATCTGTTGCTAATGGCTTTTATGGTTGTGGGGGTATTTTAAGAGACTTTAAAGATAAGATGATTGCTGAAATTGCTATTCCTTTAAGACCTGCTTTTGTTCTTTTGCTGAACTTTATGGTTTGCATTATGGTATATCGTATGTATTCGAAAAGATTTAAAAAATATGGTTTAAAATTGATGCTCTCCTCCTTTGAATTTATTAAAGTCGGAGCTCATGGCAATGCTAAAGTTTACTATTTTCTTAACCACACGAGGAGGCTTCTTGCTTCTCTTGATTATCATATTTCATATTTATCGGAAGGAAATTCATGTGCTGATTTTCTTGCTAATTGGGTGCAAAATCCTCTATGGTGAATATATTCTCTTATGATAATATCCTCCCTTATTAGAGGGCTTGTGAATTTAGATAAAAGTGGTTTGCCTTATGTTAGAACATGTAAACTTTTAATTTTGCTTTTTGTTTCAATCGATTGGTTGGATGAGGTCTTTCCTCCCTTTGAGCGATGAAACTTGTTTTCGAAAAAATCAATGTTTCTTGGTGTTATAACCGCTTATTGGATTGAAGTTTTTTTTATATGGAATATGATGATATGGTGTTTCATTTTCTATATATTGTGGGCTTATTGAATATTCCTAAGCAATCGTTAGGGCTATTTTCCAAGGCTGATTTTGCCTTTATACCTAACTACTGTAATGTTTATCTTGCTATTTATTTGAATGGTCTACACACCCCTTTGACAAGAGTTTCTTCTTTCATTATCTGGGAATGGTTCCCTTTTTTCTTTGTCGGATGTAAGCTGCTTGTTGTTTAGGCATTCCGCTTTTACTAAGCCTATATGGAGTTCTCCGTCCGTCCCTCTGAGTTGTGTATGCTTTTCTTTGGTTTGGTGTATTGTCGCAGTTGGATTAGCAATTTTTCTATTTTTCAAGACCCCTCTGGGTGTGTTAGATCGGTTTTTGGGATTTTCAGTCATTGTATTATCATGCCTTCTTAGACTTATTATATGGATATATCCACTTACTATTAAACTATTTTCTTCTTGATCTATTTATATATGGTAGTATTTATTTAAGCTTCTTTGAACCTGAGGCTATTTCCTATCTTGCTAAGTTTACATTTTAATTGTATTATGGAACTTGGGTGGATTGGTGTGGATTGTTTATTTGATAGCTGGCACTATATGGGCTCTACCGCTGATATAGAATGCGGATTTCATTTCGCTCATTGAAACTTTGTGGATTTCTTTTCATTGGTTATACAATTTCATTGGGTTACATAATTTCCTATGGATAGATGCTTCCATAGTTTGTTTTCTTTGATGGGTGGCGGATTACTTCTCTTCTTTGTTTGGTAGTAGCATGTGTGTTGTATCCCTCCTTATCACTGGATGCACATGTATGTGGGCCCAAGTTGGTGTGAAGTTTTGAGCTCCCTCTAAAATTCTACTATTTCTTTCCAACTTTATGTTTATTACTTAGACTTAGCTCCTTCTTTTTATTGGTGCTAACTGCTCATCTAGTTGTTTGTAGAGTCTTTTTCTTTCATGCGTATCAAGCTGTGCTTTTCCTTTGATGTAACTCTTCACTCATCATTTACTGTTGTTGGCAAGCGCTATGGTTTGCTCCTTTGTGTCTTTTACTCTATATTTTTTGGGGTATTGCATTTTTTTTGTCGGTGGGTTGTACTTAGACGTGGATTTACTCTTTAGGATGATTGTAGCTCTTGAGCGTAGACTCGAAGTTTATCCCCTCTTAAGGATCTTGTAACCTTTTTCTTATGAGCAATAAAATTCCCCTATATGGGGTTCCCAAAAAAAAAAAAATATAAAAAACATAAAAAAAAGTATAATATCACTAATTTACAATCACCTTATTATATGATGATCAACTCATTGCATGTACCACGAATCATATCTATAATCCTTAATGGTTCTTGAAAATTTTAAGCAAAAAAAGATCCTACCACAATCTATCTTTTATCTTCATTTTATGTTATTTTTAAAATATATTTGTTAAGAAATTATTAGAGTGTTTTTTTATGTATATTTATTTTTTATTTTAAAAAACAAATAACATTATTTTTAAAAATGCTCAGAACATCAAAAAGATGCTTTGAGTCTTTTTTTTAAATAATAAGCACAATTAAATTTGTTTTATTTTAAGTAAAATAAAATAAAATAAAATAAGAACATTAAAATATAAAATAAAAACAAAAGTGATCCCCAACGGTCCCTAAGGGCAGTTTGGGATCATTTTCTATTTTTTATTTTTTGTTTTTGTTTCCAATTTTTTGTTTTTATTTCTATTTTTTTTTATGTGAAAATAAAAACTTGTTTGATATTTTTATGATTTTTTATTTAAAAAAATATTTAGTTATTATTTTTAAAATTTTTAATGGAAAAAATAAAATAATGAAATTAATTATTACTCTAAGGGTCTCATGACCACTTTGTGTTTTTTATTTTTAAATTTTAAAATAAAATAAAAATATGTTTGATATTTTCTTATTTTAACATAAAGCAAAAAAAATGTTTGAGGACACAAATGACAATAATGGATGTTGACCTACATATATATTATATTGCTTAAATCGAATCAAATTGAATGAAATCGATGATCGATGAAAGTAATGTGCACAAATTAATTTGAGTTATAAAAAACAACTAATAATACTGCTCATAAAAAAGAATCACTTAGAAAAATTCAAAATTTAAAAATCTAACAAACAAGAATTTGCATAGTTCATTCAATTGTACATAATAAAACTGACAAGTTACAAATGTGACATCTTGAGATTTGAGCAAAATTATTTTGATCATCGTCGATACTACTTAAAAAATATCTTATTGCATGATAAACTACATTGATACATTTGAATCGTTAAAAATACAAAAGAAATACACATATTTGTAGGAGTCGATGCATACACATGAAATGTAAAATATCTACGCAGCATATTTATATTTTATGAGAAAGATAAAATTTATGAAAATATATAAATATATTTTAAATAATAATTATTGATAAAGAAAGTTAAATTAGTAAAATTAATCTATTATTATTATATATTAAGATAAATCTTGTGAGATTAAATTAATTAAAATTAATAATATTATATAATATAATTTTAAAAAAATAAATAAATCAAATTCAAATCTTTAAAAATTTGAAAAGTATGACCGGGTGTTTTAAAAATAAAGAAAAATAGGTTTTACATATTTTTAGTATTTTTGAAAATAAAAAATAAATTTATTTAAAAATAGAAAATTAAAAATAATAAAATAGGTAAACAAACATATTTTTACTTATTTTTCTATTTTTAAAAATAAAAATAAAAAATAGAAAACAAAAAATTGATTCCAGTGGGGCCTAAGTTTTGAATTTATTTTTGCATCCTTTCTACTTTTACGCTTGTATACTCATTACATTGTTGTCTTGTTTATCAAATTTATCTTTCTAATCTTCACATTCTATCAATATTTTAATCCCTTAATAGACAATATGTTCACCATAATAGAGCATATAATGGACTTTACTTCTTGCTTAGGAAGGATGGCCTCCCTAATATCCCTAGTTTTCCACTCAATGGACTTAGCTAATATGAGAAGCAATGTCACCGAGTTTGTCAAGGAAAATGTATCATTGTAATCGCTTTTCTCAAATCAACTCTCGATGTCACCGCTGAATGCTGATATTAATGGTATGATCATTGTTAGTATCATTATTAAAATTGTTAGAATACATCATGCATATGGATTGTTGCTTATTTGGTGTTGAAGTATTTGAAGATCATACAATAGTTCATTATACTAAACAATTATGAAGCATACGACTATGCACTCGGTAGTACTCCACATGCACATAAAGTTTCATATACTTTATTCTTACTTTTCTTAAATTTGCACTTGTAGGTGCGAAGTTCCTTGCATGATGATTGTCCAAACGAAATGATGGAACATAGTTGATTTATCAGCATGTGGTGTTTCATTAGGTTACTTCTACTCCTCGCTTTTTTGAGCTACTCCTAATGCAGAGGAGAAGGAATCATGCTAAGCCTCTGGCAACATTGCTCTCTCCTTTAGTAAATGATATTCCCTCTTACAATTATTCTAAATTAAATATATAAATTAATATCTCACATTCATTTTAAAAAAAATATAGAGGTGGTTTATAACTAAGTTTATTGAAATCTACATCAATAAAACAAGACCTATGGAGAAGTATAGAATAGTTCCAATAGCCTCTTTCAAGCAATGAGTTCATCCTTAGTTGCTTTATTGCCTGAGAAATTCTATGACATGCTGAAAAATAAGAGAATTGTTCTAAAATATTCAAAAGCTTTGAGTTTTGTAGGGATGGTATAATATTGGAAGGTGAAGTCAACCGCTAAAGGTCGATATAGTCATATTTGGTGTTGGCTTCAAGGGTGATGAGAAAATTTGAAATGTCTTTAAATCATTTTCATTTCAAAATATTGTGACGGGCCACGTAGACAATATTTTTCCACTTAATAGTTATACTTCACATTGATTAATTAGATATTCAAATATAACTTAAAATATTATTATAATAAGTGCATAAAGTTATCGAAAAAAGCTTATTTGTGTTTGACGATAATTAGCTTAAGTTAAACTAGTTTTATAATTTAATATATTTAATTTAATGAGTGAAGCATGGCCTTGTTGATCCTATTTGGTTTGATAATAGTTTGATTATGTTCCTACATATATGTAATTTGCATGTTTGAATGTGCACTTATACATATTAATGTATTCATATACTTTATAATCTTGTATATTATAGGTTTTCATATTCATATATTTATACTAGTGTGCATACATGTGATAGATAATATAAAGATTTAATAACTTAGATTTGACTTACCAATAAATTTTATGTTTATCAACCATCTATGTTCAACTTAATAAGTTAATGAGGCAAACATGAACATAAAATTTAGCTTTCTTACACTCTATGGTGCATGACTAAATAGGCTTATTCAATAACATTGAAAACTATGTCAAAAAAATTATTTTATAGTTAAATTTTTGATAGTATGCTTAAGAATTATTTTTAGTAAAAAAGAATAATCTTATCAACACATTTATGTACTATATAGAATGCATTCAACCGAGGATTTCACAAATGGAAATAATTGGATACTCAAAGAGCACATCAAATTTATTTACTTTGGAGTTGAAGGCAATATGGTTGGCACATTTTCTTAATGGTGGATTTCAGCTCCTGAGCATAAAATTGATGGAAGAAGATATGAAGAAATAGAATAAATACATGAAAGAGTATGGTCATGAATATTATAGAAGATCAAGTGTTGGAATCATTCAAATATATTATAATGATCAACTTTGTAAGGACATGGGTTATAATCCTAAAAGAAAAAGGGTTTTGTCTAATTGGTTCATGATGGACCTAATGATTTTGTTGAGCTTAAATCTGAAAAGGAAGATACATCTCAAGTTTGTTGTAGGAATAAAAATAATATCGTGGTTGTGTGACAACCTCTGATAAAATGATGAAGATTATTTGTTCTTAATCAATTTTAGTATGATGAATAACATAATTTACTTTTTTAATTTATGCTTTAAAAGGTGACGCGCATGTGTGCTTGTGTGTATGTGTTGTCTATATATATTTTGAAGATGGTGGTGAGATTTGTGAATCGCAGAGTGTCCAAGAAAATAGAAGTATAAAACTAAATGTGCTAGATGAAAATACTGTGTGGATAAGTGGATTTACACTTAAACAATAAAATGCAAGATAAATACATACACACACACACACAACAAATATATATATATATATATATATATATATATATATATATATATATATATATATATATATATATATATATATATATAAGATACATATATATATATATATATATATATATATATATATATATATATATATATGAAAAGGTTGGAGTATTTTCAATGAAGATTAGATTAGAGAGAGTCGTCATAAATGGTTTGTTCACATAAAACATTGGTTGCTTGATGTCCCAATTAGGAGAGTAGATGCTTTAGATTCGGCCTATGTTAAGAAATGCATAGGTAGTCTTAAAAAGTCTTAATTAGGAAGTATATAAAATGACTATATTTTATTAGAATTAAATGAGAATATGACATTTAATAACCCAATGGAGAGGAAGGATTCATGTAACCGATCCCACATAGTGGGATAAAGGCTTGTTGTTGTGCTTGTAAAATGAATATTGAGGTTGATAATCTTAAATTTTTTATAATTTGCTTCATATTATACTTCTTTATTCATTTTTTAAAAGTTAAATAATTATTTTAATTACAAAACAAAACCTATATAGGCCAATCAAAAGTAAGAAAAGACAAAGAGGGTAAGCCTTGTTGTACTCTTTTTTTCTATTTTAACATATCGCATAACGAGGGATTTAAAAGAATATCTAGTATAATAAAAATACTTTTTTTCCTCTTGTCACAATATTTGCTTCTATGTTGTGTGAAAAGTCAAAGTTCTTGGTGAAGTATCATCATCAAATCTAGTAAATGAATTAACAAAACTAACTTGTCTTGATCATTAATAGAATCATATAAAAAATTTACTTGAATATGTCTTTACACAATTAATTTGATTAGAAAGAGTGATAAGATAGATCCCTTGAATTTCCTAAAGAAGTGAGGGAGGTGGGAGAATAACTTTAGGAGTGAAGTTATCAAGAAGAGATACATCATCGATGATATGAGGCTTATCGTCAACCTTAGCAACTTGGTTCATATTTTGATGTTGCAACACTTATAACGTTAGACAAGAAAATTTGTCATTATGAGATTGAACTCTTCATCTCTATGACAGATAATCAAATTACAATCAATATGTAAGAATATTTAATAATAGTGTTATTTCATTGTTGATATTATGATATATTTTATACAAACTTGAATCCTATGCCCAAGCAAGATAATGATAACAAAAGTTGCTATCCACTAAAAAAGTTAGTTTTATCAAAGATCTTTCTATTGTAATAAATTCAAAAGACATTTAAGATCGCTTCAAAATGCCATTTTTTTACTTTTCTAATAATTAGAGTCTAAAAATAGAAGTAATAAGTGAATTTACATGAAAATGATTACCAACTAATGGTCCTGATGAGAATAGAAGAGATTTGTCAAGCTAAATATAATAGATATTCATGATAAAACAATAAAATCATTGTCAAAATCATAAAATAGAACCAAGAAATTAACATTTAATTAGGTTCACAATGACACAATATATATGGTTTAAGGATCTCTTCATTAAAAATTGTTGGAGAAACATAATGCTTTTTTTCTTTTCTCCGCCAAAAAAAAGGAGTGGAAATTTAACATATGTGAGATTTAATCCAAAAATTTTAATAATATTTTAAGAATATTTAGGAATTAATCATCATTTTTGGTTGGCATCAATTTTGACTAAATGTTATTTTTTTCTTAAGTAGATTAAATTATATATATGAACACACTTTAGGTGCCAATATAGTTACTTAATTATAATGAAGTTGAGTCGTTTTGAGTATATTATGAATTGGACTTGATTCAATCATATTATAAGTTGTTCATATTTGACTCGAGCTTGAGCTAGCTGAACTATCAAATGCATGTTCATACTTGACTTGTTTAAAATTTTCACTAATCATACTTGGCTTATTTACATTAATTGAATTAGTTCAACGGTTAATAAATAAGCTGAAAATCCAAATGAGTACTTCGCTTTTTATATTTAGTTATAAATAAATAATTTTATTAATTTAACAAATAAAAAATTAATAAATTTAGAATTAATATATAATTTCTTTACTCAAATTAAATAAAATATTATATAAACTGACCAAACTTTCTTATAATCATTTAATATAAATAAATACTAACAAATCAATTTATTGAAATAAATAAACAAGAAAAATTGCACTAAATATATACATATTCTTTAATGGCAAATAAATTAATTTGAAAATTCAAAATGCTCAAACAAATTATAAACTAGGTATTTATATTGTTTGATCACTTTATTAAATTAGGTATTCAACTTTTGTTTCGACTTTTGTTTTTTTTAATGTAGAAAACTTGATAGCTTGATGAGATTTCAGTCGACAAGAATTTATTTTTTAAAATAAATGAAAAAAAAATTAAAAGAGAAGTAAATTAATTTGTACTAATTCCTCATGCAATTTCTCATCCCTTAGATCAAAGTTTAATTTTCATCTTGCATATGGTGGATAATGATGGCTGATGAGTTAATTAATAAGTTTGTTAATAAAAAGATATTAATGAAATAAATACTAGTAATATTAAGTTATAATAGATACCCTTAAATATATAATTAAAAATATTTTATTCAATCCTATTTTATTTAAATAATATAAACAAATTACTCATTGAACTAGTAAAATGAGTTTATTTATGATCATAAATACACGAAGTTAAATCATATTTAAATTTGGTTCATTTAACCTTTAATATTTAATAAAAACTTTCAAATTTGTTTATTATTAATTTGAACAAATTTAAACGAGTATTAATCGAGGAGATTTTAAATTGTTCATTCAATATTTGGGTTTATCATGGAAGGTTTAGCTATTTATCATAATTTTAAAAGTTTCAGAAATTATTATATTCAATTTAAGTTTAAATAGTTTTTAATTTTTTTAAATCTTCCAAAATGGTAAAACAAATGTTGAAAATATAAATTTATTCATATGTTTTTAAGAATTTAGTATAATTATTATTTAAATAAAGTTTGTATGGTTTATGCTTACTTCCATTGTGAGCAAGGATGATATTTTGAAACATATGTCTCATTATACCATCCCAACAAAACTCAAAGGTTTCTGAATATTTTAGAACAATCCTCTTATTTTTCAGCATGTCATAGAATTTTTCAGGCAATAAAGCAAATAAGGATGAACTCCTTGCTTGAAAGAAGCTATGGTCTGGAAACAATTCTATACTTCTCCATAGGTGTTGTTTTCTTGATGTAGATTTCAATAAACTTAGTTATAAGCCACCTCTATATTTTTAAAAAAATGAATGTGAGATATTAATTTATATATTTAATTTAGAATAATTGTAAGAGGAGGAAAAGCATTTACTAAAGGAGAGAGCAATGTTGCCAAGAGACTTAGAATGATTCCTTCTCCTCGCCTGTAGGAGTAGCTCTAAAAACGACCGAGTAGAAATAACCTAATGAAACACCACATGCTGATAAATCAACTATGTTCCATCGCTTTCTTTCTGACAATCATCGCAAGGAACTTCCGCACCTACAAGTCCAAATTTAAGAAAAGTAAGAATAAAGTATATGCAGCTTTATGTGCATGTGGAGTACTACCAAAGTGCATAGTCGTATGCTTCATAATTGTTTAGTATAATGAACTATTGTATGGTCTTCATATACTCCAACACAAAATAAGTGACAATCCATATGCATGATGTATTCTAACAATTTTAATAATGATACTAACAATAATCATATCATTAATATCAGCACATTCAACGGTGACATCGAGAGTTGATTTGAGAAAACTGATTACAATGATACATTTTCCTTGACAAACTCAAAGAATGACGTGCTTCTCATATTTGCTAAGACCATTGAGTGGATCACCTTATCATTGAAGGCCTCGGGGCCTTTATTCTAAGGGAAGCTAGGGATAGGGAGGCCACTGAACCTTCCTAAGCAAAGAACTGCAAAGTCCATTACATGCTCCTATTATGGTGAACATATTGTCTATTAAGGGATTAAAATATTGTTAGAATGTGAAGATTAGAAAGCAAAATTTGATAAACTAGACAACAATGTAATGAGTATACAAATGCAAGAAGTAGAAAGGGTGCAAAAGCTAAATTCAAAACTTAGGCCCCATTGGAATCAATTTTTTGTTTTCTATTTTTTATTTTATTTTAAAAAAATAGAAAAAATAAATAAAAATATGTTTGTTTATCTATTTTATTATTTTTATTTTTCTATTTTTAAATAAATTTATTTTTTATTTTCAAAAATACAAAAATATGTAAAACCTATTTTTCTTTATTTTTAAAACACTTACTATACTTTTCAAATTTTTAAATATTTGAATTTGATTTTTTTATTTTTAAAATTATATTATGTAATATTATTATTTTTAATTAATTTAACCTAACAGATTTATCTTGAATATATAATAATAATAGATTACTTTTACTAATTTAACTTACTTTATCAATAATTATTAATTAAAATATATTTATATCTTTTCATAAATTTTATCTTTCAATAAAATATAAATATGCACGTAGATATTTTACATTTCATGTATGCATCGAATTCTACAAATATGTGTCTTTCTTTTGTATTTTTAACGATTCAAATATATCAATGTAGTTTATCATGCAATAAGATATTTTAAGTTCTATCGGTGATGATTAAAATAATATTGCTTAAATCTCAAGATGTCACATTTGTAACTTGTCGCTTTATTATGCAATTGAATGAACTATGCAAATTCTTGTTTGATAGACTTTTTACATTTTGAATTTTTCTAAGTGATTCTTTTTTATGAACAGTATTATTCGTTATTTTGACTATAACTCAAATCTAATTTGTGCACATTACTTTCATCGATCATCGATTTCATTCAATTTGATTCGATTTAAGCAATATAACATATATGTAGGTCAACATCCATTATCGTTATTTGTGTCCCCAAATTTTTTTTTTTTTTATTTATGTTAAAATAAGAAAATATTAAACATATTTTTATTTTATTTTAAAATTTTAAAAAAATAAAAAATACGAAGTGGTCTCAAGCGACCCTTTAGAGTAATAATTAATTTCATTATTTTATTTTTTCCATTAAAAATTTTTAAAAATAATAACTAAATATTTTTTAAATAAAAAATCATAAAAATACCAAACATATTTTTCTTTTCACATAAAACAAAAATAAAATAAGAACAAAAAATTGGAAACAAAAAAAAAATAGAAAATAGAAAATGATCCCAAACTGCCCTTAGGGACCATTTGGGATCACTTTTGTTTTTTATTTTTTATTTTTGTGTCTTATTTTATTTTATTTTATTTTGCTTAAAAATAAAACAAATTTAATTATACTTATTATTTTTAAAAAACACTCAAAACATCTTTTATATGTTTTGAGCATTTTTAAAAATAATGCTATTTGTTTTGAAATAAAAAATAAATATACTTAAAAACTCTCTAATATTTTCCTAACTAATGTATTTTTAAAAATAACATAAAAATAAAAACAAAAGATAGATTGTCGTAGGATCTTTTTTGCTTAAAATTTTTAAGAACCATTAAGGATTGTAGATATGATTACTATGGTACATGGAATGAGTTGATCATCATATAATAAGGTGATCAGAATTAGTGATATTATACTTATATATATATATATATATATATATATATATATATATATATATATATATATATATATATATATATATATATATATATATATATATATATATATATATATGTGCGTTAGAGAATTTTATTACGGTAGATCTTCTTAGTAGCCCAAAAATTATCCAACACACAAGGTGGGATATGAACACGGGGTTATACGTGGAAAACCCGTAAGAAAACCACGGGCCTTGCGTCAGAACTTTCACTATGTGTTCAAAAGATACGTGTCCTTGCTTCGTTAGTTCGGAGAAGAAGGTGTTTACAGGGGCGGAAACAATATTCCGAGTGTAGAAAAATACAATATCGGTCAACTCCAACCCAAGGGAGAAGTTTCCTAAAAAGCGGCAGGAACTGATCTTCTGGAAGCAACCTCTTGATCCTCAGAAGAAAGGAGCGGCAACTGGTCTTTTCTAGTCCTCTGGGGGCGATCTCCTAAGGGCGACTCGATCTTCGTGCACTACAGCGGTGGTGATAGATCGTGGCCAAGGTCGACCGGTGGTTCTCGAGCTCTGGTCTTCAAATCGATTCCCTTTAAGGTGAGAATGAAGCTCTATTTATAGATTTTGGGAGTGGAAGGCCTTGTAAATTCGGTGGAAAACTCCAACCACTGTAACTCACTCGGACGGCCCAACGATCCCCTCGATCAGACGGTGTATTTTGATGATCTGGGTGCCTTAATGATGTCGGAATTGGGTGATCTTGGATTCTGGATTCCTCTTGACGAGCCGCCGACCGATTATAAATATGTCGCTTTGGTGACCATTTGGATCGATCTATTTTCATGCTCCGATAGCTTGATCTGAGTCGATTCGAGCTCGGATCAGACTATGCTTGATGTTGCTATGTTCGTCTCATCGGTGACGGCCGCTTTGAGCTTGTGAAATCGGTGATTAGATCAAGCATTTCAAAATGCCTTGAGATTCGTGCTTGATATTAATTTTCGAGGATGTATCGTTGCTCCCTATTTTTGGATGATTATCTCAATCATCAAAAATATGTGCAAATACTTCAAAATAGTAAATTTTTCAACGAAATCGAAGTCCATTAACCACACATTTTGAGAGAACGATCTTCATAACAGACAATATTATAACCGCGTGGAAGCCGATGCGCAAATATGTGCGTATGCGAGATGAGATTACGGATCGATCCGAGCGAACAGGAGCTGGTTCGTGGCGCCAGTAGCGTTAGCTGGGCTGGCTGGCTACAAGACATGGTCGCCGCCACAAGGCATCGCCAGCGAACGGCCGTTCGGCTGCTGTCGCGGGGATCCGGACGCTCGAACGGGTCGGATGCGCTGGTCGGCTGGTCGGTGACCGCATGAACGCTGGTCGGCTGGTCGCGAACAGCTGGTCAGCGGTTATGAAGCGGTCGGCTGGCGAGCGCTGAATGCTGGTCGGCTGGTATGCCAGCACGATGGCGGGTCGGCCATGACTGGCAGTCCAGCTGGAAGGGTTCGCCCACAAGCCGCTCTGTGGACCGACGGTTTCCAGATGCTGCGGCGGCCATGGCATCTGGTACATGCTGATGACGCGAAGCTTGCGCTGGCCGGCATGGCGAGGCAGCTGCTGGCGTGGTACATGTCTATGGCCCACGGTTAACGGTTTTGAGTTTTGAGCTGCGGGTTTTGTTTACGCTTTTGCCCCTAGAAGGGGTCTATAAAAACCCCCCTAGGGCTAAGGGAGAAGGCACACTTTTCTCATCTCCCCTTCTCCTCTTAGAGTGCATAGCCCTCCCCCTGGTGGGAGTTTGGGCACTCTTTTTGGAGCCACCTCTCCTCCTCTTAGAGTGCATAGCCCTCCCCCTGGTGAGAGTTTGGGCACTCTTTTTGGATCCACCTCTACCTCCTCTTAGAGTGCATAGCCCTCTCCCTGGTGGGAGTTTGGGCACTCTTTTTGGATCCACCTCTACATCCTCTTAGAGTGCATAGCCCTCCCCCTGGTGGTAGTTTGGGCACTCTTTTTGGATCCACCTCTACCTCCTCTTAGAGTGCATAGCCCTCCCCCTGGTGGGAGTTTGGGCACTCTTTTTGGATCCACCTCTACCTCCTCTTAGAGTGCATAGCCCTCCCCCTGGTGGGAGTTTGTAGATGGGTGAGAATCTTTTGAAAGAGACACGTCCGACCCTTGTAACGGAGGCAGCGACGAGGGAACCTCCTAAAAATGGGAGGACTGAAGATTCG
>CM038232.1:10066830-10165615 GCA_021442155.1 Cymbidium sinense
ACCGCCGCTGATCTCGCCGCTTATCAATCTCGGCTCTCCATCATGATGACTTTACCACTGCATTGTTCCTCAGATTTACCAAGATTGTTCCCCGTGATTTCTGCTAATTGTTCCCCGATTTCACTGTTGCCCGCACAGCTCACCATCATTGCTACTACTAGCAACCGCATAACCCGATCGTTGTCACATACCGTTGTTCCTTTCTTATATACATTAGTAATCGACGGAAGATCTTGTACTCTGAAACAGATACATAGTGGAAGCTTTTTACTGGGCTAGGCCCCGTGGTTTTTCCCTCTTTTTGAGGTTTTCCATGTAAAAATTCTGGAGTTTTATTGTTCACACTTTTTATACCTGTGTGTGTGCTGGATTTCACAACGAAGCTAAGGCGAAAACTTTTACTCTACCGCAATTGGTTTTTTAAGGAATGCAATAGTTTGGCACCGTCTGTGGGAAACTGATTCCCATTATATCAGCTTGTATGACGACCAAGTTCCCCAACAAGAACAAAACCACCATCGAGATGTAGCATTTCAAGCTTTTAAGGAGCGCAAGCGAAGAATAAACATTCATCAAACTGCTCCTTCGATTTTGTCAAACATGGGGCAAATCTTAATCTCAAAAGATTATCCAAATCAATATTCGATATCTAATTGATTATCGCCGAGAAGCAAATCAGTAATACTAATGAAAAAGGCCAAGGTTAAAGAGCAACTTTGGCTGCAATCACAAACGGATGTTTTAATCGACCTCTTCCATACAAGTTAACGCCATCGAAAGCAAAGACTCGACAAACAACCTAGATAGGTCAAAAGGTCCTTGGTGGACTTCACCTCTTCCATACGTTAACGCCATCGAGCAAAGACTCGACAAACAACCTAGGATGGGTCAAAAGGTCCTTAGTGGACTTCCTACACCTCTTCCATACGTTAACGCCATCGAAAGCAAAGACTCGACAAACAACCTAGGATGGGTCAAAAGTTCCTTGGTGGACTTCCTATGACCTCTTCCACACAGGTTAACGTCATCGAGCAAAGACTCTGACAAATAACCTAGGATAGGTCAAAAGGTCCTTGGTGGACTTCCACCCCTTCCACACAAGTTAACGCCATCGGTAATACTCGACAAACAATTTGATGGGTCAATATCCTCGAGATTCAAATCAACCTCTTGTGTTAACGCCATCGTAACACTCGACAAACAATCCTTAGATGGGTCAAAGATCCTGGATTCAATTCAACCTCTTCCATACAAGTTAACGCCATTGAGAAAACACTATGACAAACAACCCTGATAGGTCAAAACTTTGTACCTACACACAGTGTTAACGCAGCAAACACAAACACACAATCTCGATAGAAAAAATCCACAGGATCCTGATCCCTTCCATAGTTAACGCCATCGAAGTCACACTCGACAAACAACCTAGATGGGTCTTAAGGTCCTTGGTGGACTTCTACCCTTCTTCCACGTGTTAACGCCATCGAGCAAAGACTCGACAAATAACCTAGATAGGTCAAAAGGTCCTTGGTGGACTTCCTACTCCTTCCACATGTTAACGCCATCGGTAACACTCGACAAACAACCTCGGATGGGTCAAAATCCGGATTCAATTCAACCTCTTCCATACAGGTTAACGTCATCGGGTAACACTCTGAAAAATAACCTCATATGGGTCAAATATCCTCAGCGGATTCAATTCAACCTCTTCCATACAAGTTAACGTCATCGAGCAAACACTATGACAATCAACCTCGGATAGGTCAAAACTTTGTACCTATTCCACACAGGTTAACGTCATCGAGCAAACACTCTGACAAACAATCTCAGATAGGTCAAAAATTCTCAGTGGATTCAATTCAACCCTTTCAGTTAATCTAGTCACACTCAAAACAACCTTGATAGGTCAAAGATCCTGCCGCCGCTAACCACTGCTGCGGTAATTTGCCCGCCACCTCATCGCCACCATCGCCGAATCTCCGCTGGTCACCACTATCATCGTGGTCATCTCGCTGACTACTAACGCTATCCACTGCTGCGTACCGCATCGACCACTTCGCTCACTGCTGCCGCTACCGCGCATTACTGCCGCTGACCGCTGCAATTATCGCTGGTTTTCGCTGATTACCACTATCGCTGGTCATCTCATTGACTACCGACGCCGCTACCACTGCTGACATTATGGTCGTATTGACCACTCGCCGCGGCGTTGTTATTTATTTGCTGCTACTACTGATATCGATTACCGCTAATTATCGCTGTAATTTTGTTGGCTACCACATCATCACCGGTTATCTCCGCTGACATTGACGCTTGCCATTTTGCCGACTACTTCGCTATTGCTGCCGACACCCTGGCCGCACCATCGCTGCCCGCTGGCAACCATTATCGGTAATAATTTTCGCCGGTTACTACCATCGCTGCCGGCTCATTGATTACTGATGCTCGCCATTTCATTGCCGCGGCAAGCTACTGACACTTTATCGGTTAACTTATCGCTGCCACGCTGGACATTATCGTTATCACTGATTACTATCGCGATTACCATTGCCGAATTACTATCGTAATTTTCACCGGTACTACCATCATCGGCTATCTCGCCATTCATCGCGCTGCCACTGCTGATATTGCTGCCGCTGCGTTGATTACGCCATCGGCGCAACTATCCATTGCTGGTCACTGCTGCTGACCATCACTGACATCGCTGGCTGATTTCCGCTGCCGGCTGCCGCTAAGATTATCAGGCATCTTTCGCCGGCTATCTCGCTGATTACTATTACTACCACTGCTGATTACGTTTCCACTAACGACCCCTTGCCGCTAATTAACTATTGATTTGCGGTTGCTGATTACTGCGGTCTACGCAACTCATTTTATTCCGCCGCTGGTTATCGGCTCATTACTGATTTGCACTGCTGACTACTGCTGCATTCGCTGACTAACTGGCTTTCCAACTGCCGCTGATTATCGCTGCTAATACATCATACCGATCATTTTAGTAATCCTCACCACCATCGCATCGATTCTCCTTGCTAACCACCGCCGATGTCATCGCCATCAACACTATCGCCGCCACCATCGCCGAAAGCATCGCAACCCCTCTCCGATTATCGCCGCAGTTGATTGCCTCCAAACCCGACGGCACGAGGTTGATGCCTCTTTCGAGGGAAAATAACGACGAAGTACCACGCCTTGATCGCTTCCAAACCCGACGGTCCGACGAGTCGGCTGATGCCTCTTTCGAGGGAAAATCGAACAACGAAGGTACCGCGCCTTGATCGCTTCCAAACCCGGACGGTTCGACGAGGCCGCTTAACCTCTTCGAGGGAAACGGAATAATGACGTAGTACCGCGGCCTTGATCGCTTCCAAACCCGGACGGTCCGACGAGCGCCTCTTTCGAGAAAACTGAACAACGACGTAGTACCGTTTTGATCACCAACGACCTTCTTCAAGAAGAAGAGAAGGTGCCTTCTCCCTTAGCCCTGGTTTTTATAGACCCCTTTAGGGGCAAAAGCCAAACCGCCAAACCGCCAAAACCGCTAAAATGGGCCAAACGGATGAAAACGGGCCAAAATGGATCGCCACGGGAGGCGCCGCTGCGGTCACCGCCACGCACGCACGGCCATCGCCTGGCTCACAACTCACCCCGGTGGATCATAGATCAGCGACGCGACGCCAAGGCCCCCGCCACCTCCGCCACGCACCCGCTGGTTCAAGGTTTACCCGGCCGACCCACGCCACCTCACAGATTCCACGCTATTGCCCATTATTGGTCCTCCGCTGACCGAGGTTCGCTGACCGCCTACTTGCAGAGACGCCACCGCATGTCGCTCATACACTGCCAACCACAGGCTACATGCACAAGTGCTATGTGCTCATGGCCACATACTGGTACCCACGCCATGGGCGCCTGCTCGACCTGATGGGTCCATAACCTCAAATTTTGCACATACCTATATATATTTGTGGTTGTGCATCTACTCAGAGTCATAATCTTGTGCTTACATGAAGATCTTTCAAAATGTGTGGTTAATGTACTGCAGATTTCGTTGAAGAATTTGCTATTTTGAAGTACTTGGCACATATATTTTTGATGATTAAGATAATATCATCCAAAAATAGAGAGGCAACTGATATGACTCTGAAAATTCCTCTAGTCGAAGCACGAATCTTGATGCCGAAAGCAAGCTGATCAGAAATTGAAACTGGTCGAGATCAAGCACTTAAAATATTATTGGAAACTTTGATACATCAGTTAAATTCCTAAAAAGCTCTCGAATATGGAGTGTTTATAGAAATCGCCGACGAGCCTGCCCGACAAGCTAAATATCTTACAATTCTGACTTTATTTGAGCTTTAAAATACACAAAATATATCATATGATCAAGGGAATCATCATGAGCCATCCGATGGAGAGGAGTGGTTCGGATTTTGCATGTATTTGTAGAGAGGCCACTCCTCCAATCTATAAATAGCCCCTCATTCCTCATATGAGGGGAGGCCAAGAGAGAGGAGAGAGCTCTAAAGATCCTCCAAGCACAATCGCGCCACTGACGCCGTGTCACTCCGCACGGCCGCCTCGCCGCCTGATCCTTGCTCCGCCAATCTCTCGCCTCCATCATGATGACTTCTATTAGTGATTGTTCCTCGTGATTGCCAGGATTTGTACGCCAGAATTGTTCTCGTGATTTCCACCTGGTTGCTCCACACGCTCACCATCATCTGCTACTACTAGTAATCGCATAACCTCGATCGTTGTCACATAGTTGTTCCTTTCTCATAAACAATTCGTAATCCCGACGGAAGATCTTGTACTCAAATAGATACATAGTGGAAGCTTTTCACTAGGCTAGGCCCCATGGTTTTTCCCTCTTTCGAGATTTTCCAAGTAAAATTCGAGTTTTATTGTTCACACTTTTATACTGTGTCGGATTTCATAACTAAGGGAGAAAACTTTTACTTTATCGCATGGTTTTCACGCAACAAGAAAATATTTCAGATTAACAAAGATGAATTTAAAATTTGAAATGAATATGAAACATTATAAATAATGCTATATAGCAAATAATTTCATATAAATTATAATATAAAATGTTAAAAATAAATAAATGTAATAACTAACGAAAAGTAGTAAGGAGAAACGGATGAAATTGAATTAAATGGAATAAAATAACATTTATACTAACTTATATATATTTATATATATACCCCTAAGTAAATGGATGAAACCAATTAAATGAAATAATTATAACATTTATACTAACTTATATATATTTATATATATATCAGAAAGGTAAAAATGTTCCATATCTTTTTTTTTTTCCTTTTTTTTAAAAATCGGTTCATATTATAAACGGTTGTAAGAAAAACGTTTCATATTTTTTTTTAAATATGAAATATCGTTTCATATTATAAACACTTTATATACATTTTTTTATATTAAGATCACAATGGCAAGAATAAATATATCGATCACATAAAAATTAAAATTGTGATCAAAGTATAAAGCAAATTTAGCTATATTATTTTACTCAAAATCAATAATAGAAAAGCCATCTAAAAAATATCGATACTTCATGCAAATGACCAAATTATTTGCTTGAAAATTTTGAATCATGTACTTTGATCTAAAATTTTCAAATAATCAATACAAAAGATGAAGAAGAAAAATCATTTCTCAACGATTCAACATCATAACTACTCTAATACCACTTGTTGGAAACATATAAAGATTAAAAAAATAAATTTATCTAGTTCGGATCTCATGTCAAATCATCAAGAAAATTTAATCGAAGCTGCTCATGAATCCATAGAAGAGCTAATGCGGGATTTTGTCCTTCTACTTCTAAAAGGGTGTTCTTGAGAGAGAGAGCGAGAGAGAAAGAGAGAGAGAGACTTCTTTTCACTCAAGATGAGATATGAGAAAAATGAGAACTTCACCCTTTAGAATGGAAACCATGACCCTATTTATACTTGAGTGCATTTTACTTTATTTCACCACATTATTAAAATAAAATAAATTGGGTTTCTACACACGATAATTCCATATAAAATAAATAAGATGTCTCAAAAGCCTAAAATTAATTAATCTTTATTTGATCACAAAATTAATAGGCTTAAAAAATAAGATAATGCATAATGTATAATTAAATTCATATGTGAGCCCACATTTAAAAATTTCTAATATGGAATCTATGGATGTACACATCCCCTACATGCAACACTATAGTATTGAAAATATTTAACTATAATTTTTATTTTCTAATCTATGAAGTAATATTTAAATCAAATATTACAATGCATATCTTCTTTAATTATTTAAAAAAAATTATAGTTAAAAAGGCCCTTTTTATTTTACTTTTTAGTTTTTTTAGTAACATTTTAAACATTTCAGTTAAAAAATTTTATATTTCGATAGATAAATTACCATTAGAATTTTTGACAAATTTTCTCACTGAAAATGAAAAGCTATTTTTTGGCCACCAAACTAATTAGGTAATGAGATTTTAAGTGGTTGTAGGTTCTTTTGATAATTAATTTAGAGCTAATTAGTGTTAAGTGAGATATGTTTAACCTATTGAAATTTATTTGAGGTCTTATGTTTAATCAATATGGCCAATTTGAGAGCTTTGATCTTATAGGGTTAAATAGGTCTATTTTAAGTTAAATTAGTTCAAAAAGTCTAATAAAGCTTCACCAAGATATTATTTGGCTATATTAGTCATTGATAAATAATAATGACCTATTAATATGGTAGGCCATGATTATTTTTCAACATAATTATTAATGACCTATTTAGCCTAGGGGATCTTAGTTTAATCTAATTATTAATTATGGTTAGAACATTTGATGGTTTAATCCTTTAACATAGGTTTCACAAATTGATTTGATTCATTGACTCAAAATAACTAATTAAATTTGGCATTTTTTTTTGACATAAATTACCATTAGAATTTTTGACAAATTTTCTCATAGAAAATCAAAAGCTAATTTTTGCCACCAAACTTATTAGATAAAGAAATTTTAAGTGGTGGTAGGTTCTTCCAATAATTTAGAGCTAATTAGTCTTAAGTGAGATATGTTTAACCTATTGAAATTAGGTCTTATGTTTAATCAATATGGCCAATTTGACAGCTTTGATCTTATAGGGTTAAATAGGTCTATTTTAAGTTAAATTAGTTCAAAACGTATAATAAAGCTTCACCAATATATTATTTGGCTATATTAGTCATAGATAAATAATAATGACCTATTTATATGGTAGGCCATGGTTGTTTTTGAACATAGTTATTAATGACCTATTTAGCCTGGGGATCTTAGTTTAATCTAATCATTAATAATGGTTAGAACATAAGAAGTTTGATGGTTTAATCCTTTAAAATAGGTTTCACCAAGTGTTTTGATTTATTAGGTCAAAATAACTAATTAAATTTGGGGTTAATTTTGACTAGGTTGATCAAAGGTTAAATGTAAGTTAGACTCTAAAGATCTATTAATCAATTAAAGTATTTAGACAAATATTTTAATCCGATGAAAAAATTGAATGCTTATACCACATCCAATCCACTTAAACCAATTAAGATTAAGTTAGGTCTACCCAAAGGTTTGCTAAGGTTAAAGTTATCAATATGAATTAAATTTGATTTGAATATAAATGATAAAAATCTCTTTAAATGAGTTTAAATCACATTTAAATCCAATGATCATTTTAGGTCCAAATTCTAGTTAACTTTGGTTAAGGGGTTGAATATGATTTTTATATAAGCTACATTAGAATTAAATTTATGAATAAATTAAGAATTTGAATTAAACTAAAATTTGGAAAGAAAGATAGCTTGGATCATCTCTAGAAAGAGCTAGAAGATTAAGCAAAGGATATTAATTTGGTTAAGTACTAATTTAGTTAAGTTTTAATGATTATGACCTCAATCTTAATTTAAGTAAACTTGAACTTGTCTCACCCAAGTGTCAATATCTATTAGAATTTTGATGTTGTTTATGTTAACAACTACTCATGCATATTGAAATTGGCATATTATATGATTTTCTTAAACAAAAAAAAGGAAATGCACATCATCAAAATGATTCTATGGCTTGCTATTGTTAGAGGATTAGTAATTCTTCATCATGGTGATGTTTTAGATATTCCATGTAAGGTCTTCATGCATGCTGATGAAATATAATAGAATACCTTATATGGGACATACCATAAACATAAATGTTTAAAGCTATCTCATATAATTCATTAGCATATTTAAAAGTATATAAAAATGCATTGCTCAATCCATTATTTTTAAAATTTAGACCGATTATACTATTAATATTGTTTGATATTAATCACATTTTAGTGCAAATAAATTAACATTATCACAAATAAGAAATAACAATTTTTACATTCATAATACATACATCAAATTAGGTGACAATCATAAATATGAATTCCAAACACTTGATGCCATGGATGTACTCTAAAGATAATCATTAGGTTTTAAGAGGCACATCCATCCACAAGACCTTGACATAAATTCTATAAAAAAGAATAAAATTAAAATTTTATGAAAATGACCTTATATATATATATATATATATATATATATATATATATATATATATATATATATATGCACATACACACTAAGTTATTTTAAAGCTAAACAAGAATTTTTTATAACTAAGAATAAAAATACAAAAGTAGAAAACTTTAGTTCTAAAGAAAAATAATAAATAAAAAATTAAAAGCATCAAATGATCAAAAAAATTATTATATAAAAGTAGCTAAGAATCTTTTTTTTTTTTATTTATGGGACATTTGAGCAAATTTCATCTCAAACTCATACACACAAAGAACACATACAAGAATTTGAACTCAACACTACGATTGATAGCTTTAGCTCTCAACCACTAAGCTAAGGTGCCTTACACAAATAAGAATTTAGTTGCACCATCTCTCATAGTCTCAGAATCTTTTATTTTAGGTTTTATTTATTTCAGATATGCTCAAAAAACACTTGAATTTATTTTCCACGATACTTTATGATCCATTTTCTTCCACTTCAATCAAAATATGACATATGTAAAAGTTTGTTTTTTTAATGATAAATTAAACTTATTTTATATTATATTTGACTTGAATTAATAAATTAAACTTATTTTTAAATCATATTTATTGTAGAATATTAGTGTATTATGAGTGCAATGCACGCCATCTGAGTACTGTGTACTCCATAAATTAAATAATTAAATCATAAGTTAAATATGCATCAAACATCATTTTAATAACTAATACTTCTTAATAATAAATTATATATTGAATATATGAAGGGCACAAAATCTACTAAGAGTCTAAATTTTAAAATATTAAAACATATGAAGTCCGACGTAATATTTTTTTTACAAAGAAGGAAGATTGCATGTACAATCATGTATTGTAAATTTAAAAAAAAATTTTTTAATCATATTAAATTAATATGAATATTTTTTATAATCATATAATAATAATATTATTAATAATAAATATTATTATTTGAAGAATTTTAATGAATTTTCATGTTAGATTGGATGAAGTTTCATATTTGATAACATATTATATGTATTAAATAGGATAATATTATATAATAAATGCCAAATTATTTAAGATGAATAGAAGAATTTTCAAAGAAATAATTTTTTTTCAAAGGATGGCTTTTTAATGGATTAAGTTTTATTTTTATTTCGAAATGGGATTAAGTTTTTTAATTACTTTAGAAGTAAGAATTATTATTTTTAAAGTTAATTTATTTTAAGAAAATTAATTATTTGAATAATAATTAATTTTAAATATCTATTATTTTAAGAACACTTAAATAGAAATTTAGAATTATTACATAGAACCACAGCTTTGTAATTTACTTTGATCAAAACTTTAATTTGAATATTTTGGCTCAAAATTATTTTTTCAAAAACAAAGATTTGAGTTAAATTTTATACATAAAAAAATCTTCAAACAATATCCTGCATCGATTATATATATATATATATATATATATATATATATATATATATATATATATATTTTATGTAAATTTTTTCAATTTTGATTTTCAACAGTATGGTATTTTTTGATCATCCATTTTTATATATTATCCACAAAATGTATGTAGACATATCAAGAGCTTTGAAAATATATTATCTTACAAAAAAAATATTATTCTAAGATCTCATTTATTTCAATAATAATTTAGCTCTCATTTCATGATTATTTCAATCCATTAGATTGCTTAATTTGATTACTTAGAATAAATATTCTACTACAAATTAAAAACACCTTCTGCATCATAGGAACATGTCATGGACTTTGTGGTCTTTTGCTTATGATGATTCAACGGTCTCTCGAATATCCCAAGCTTTCCTGAGAATAAAGGTCCTGAGGCCTTCAATGGTAAGGTGATTCACTCTATGGACTTAGCAAATATGGGAAGCACTATCGCTGCCGAGTTTGTCAAAGAAAAGCATATCATTATCATTGATTTTCTCAAATCTGTTCTCGATGTTCTTTCCGTTATCAATGGTATAATCATTATTATTATCATCATTTAAATTGGTTAAATAAATCATATGATTTTTCACCTACATTACATATAATGAGTATTACTATGGAGCAACTATGCACTTTTGTACTCCAAACATATATAACTTACTTAGGCCACCAGTAAAATTTATCATCTATCTTATTCTCGCTTTCCAAAATTTGAACTTTTAGGTGTGAAGCTTCCTTGCACAATGATTGTTCAACAAACGATGGAACTTACCAAATTTCTCCGCATGGGGCATCCCTTTCGGTTACTATTATTTTAATCGCTTCGAAGAACTACTCTTTCACAAGCCTCGAGAAGGAATCATGCTAAGCCTCTTGGCAACTATCCATTCTCCTTTAGTAAATACTTTCACCTACTTATTATTATTATTATTATTATTATTTAAATTATATATCCATGTATATCATTAATTCCTTTTTTTTAATATAGAGATGGGTTATATCTATGTTTGTTGAGAGCTACATCAAGAACATCACCCATATTGAAGTATGAAATGGTCCCAGACCATAGCTTCTTTCAAGCAATGACTTCCTCCTTATTTGCTTTACTACCAAAAAATTTCTATGAGAGGGTAAAAAATGAGAGCATTATTCTAAAATATTCAAAAAGTTTTGAGTTACGCAAATATGGTATAATAGTGGAAGGTGAATCTACACCCATAAATGCTGATTTAGTCATCTTTGGTACTGGCTTCAACGGTGATCAGAAGCTTTGCAACATCTTCAAATCTCCTACACTTCAAAAGATTGTGACTGGCTCCTTGAACCTGACTGAAAGATCCTTATCAGCAGCCATGGGTTGCATCATCTAAGAAAATCTTGTAGACCTGGGGTGATTTATGTGAGTCACTATAGCACCCAAGGGGGGGGCTGGGGCAGTGAATTGGGTGATATTAAAAATTTTAAAAGTTAAATATTAAATTTTAAGTTTTAGTAGAAAATTAATTTTTTTTTTATAATGACAAGATACAATTCTTAATGCAACAAAAATAAAAGAATAGTAAAGTAAAGAGAGATAATAGACACACAATTTTACGTGGTTCGCCAAACTAACAACCTACGTCCGCTAGCCACCCCGGCTAGGAATCCACTAAATGCAAATTAGCTTACAAATAGTACTCTCTCCTATAAGCAGTACAACCCCTACAATAATATGTACTCTCCAATAAAGAGTTGAGTACAATCCCAATATAAATTTTACAACACGAAAAGAAAAATACAAAATAATAAATTTTGATAAAATAAATCTCTCACAAATATAGCAAGCTATCCAATTCAAAAAATGATCTCACTATTTATAAATGATCACTTTACAACTTAAAAATTTGGCAAGATAAAATGCTTACTTAATATGATAAGAAATAATAAAATAAATAGCTTAAAGTAATCTTATTAAGATGTTTATGTTATTATAATTTGTAGACTAATATAAAAATGATTTCAAAATATATTCATAATATTATTTTACACAATAAAATAAATTTCAGCAAGGAATAATTTATTATATTTTAACCAAAAAGGTGCTTTCAATTAATGCAAATAATCTCAAAATACTTAAATAAAATTAGTATATGATAGATCTAGGTAGGCTAGTAAGGTTTTAATTAAAAAGAGAGATCTAGCAAATATGAAAATAATTTCAGCATAATAAATTAATTTAAAATGCTTAAAATATACTTTTAAAATAGATCTATGAATAAATGATCTTTCCAATAAGACTAATGAAGAAATATTTCAAAAACCCAAAAGAAATTTGTAGGAAGATAAAAATTTTAACAAGTTGAAATAAATTTTACAAACTATAACAAGAGTTTTACAAAAAAATGGTGAAGAAACTTGTGATGTGAAAAACTTAGACTTTGATATCCAAAGACTAATCCACCAAAAGTATAAATTAGAAAGAATAAATATATGATGAAAATAGTATGAACAACTAAAAGGAATTAAGATCAAGAAAACAAACTCAAGTAATTTGAGAAAGGTTGCTTAGTTGAATATGTTGAAGCTTCCAAACCAAGGATTTGAACTTGCAATATTTTGAGAACACTTGGAAGGAAAATTTAGAAAAGTTTTTTCTTAGATTTGCTAGAGGTATTTTGAATTTGAATGAAGAATACTTTCATGAAGAGAATAAGGGCTATTTATAGACAAGAAGGTCATTTTGAATTATTTCAAAAATAATATTATTCTAACATCAATTTATTATATAATAATTTAATATTCAATAAAAATATAATTTATATTAAATAAATATTAAATTAAAGCAGCCAAAATTCGGCTATTCACATGGGCAAGTCAAAAATAATCAAATATGGTTTAATATATTCAAAGCATGTAGCATTCATTCATTAATAAAATTAGCTAATGTTTGAAAAGTCATAATAAATTCAATTTTAATCAAATATGGGTTTGGCTAAAATCCAAGGAATCCGTTGGAGATGAAATGAGATGTAAATTCCTTGATTATAAAATGAGTTTGGCTAAAATACAAAATTTCATATATTTTTGTTAATTTTGAAATATGAAATTTAAATATTATGATATAATTTATATATAATCATACATATGTTAGTTATCATATAACCTTCAAATTAAATTAAAATACTTAATTATATTAAGTAAATAAAATAATTACACTTAATAGTCATAATTTATTATCATTTATTATTTTGACAATTCAAATGCTATGTATGAAACATATAATTGAATGTTATTTAGATAGAGATTTATATAAATTAACCTCATTAAAATAATATGTTAAGTTGTGAGCAAATTAATTCATGCTAATGAACTCATATGAATTTCTAAGATAGTTATAAATGCATATAAAAATATTATATCTTGAGCTTCACATTATCTATTTTGATCTATCTTTCATTCTTCTAATCTTGCAATTTCTTCAAACATATTGTGAGATGTATTGGATATGTAATTAGCAATTAATATATCTGAAACACATAAAACATATATTAGAACATCCAAGCATTCGTTTGTTATCATCAAAATTGATCGATTGAACATGAGGCTCATCAAGCAAAATAATCCCCTTTTGATGATGATAAACTAATGTTGGTATTGATTTTGATGAAGGTGCAAATTGACCTTTCATCAAAGTTTTTAAAAAAATTCTCTTCTAAAAAAATTTTATACACAAGAGATGAATAATGTTGCTCCCCTAAAGGTATGTATGAAATAAACTTAATACTAACCAATATTTTACTCTTCCGCCTTTAACAACATCAAAAAGTGAGAATAAACTACATATAATTTTAAATATTAGGATCTAACATTCGAAGCATGCATCTTAAAGCACAGAAACGTTCTTCTAGTAATGGTTTTGTAAAAATATCTACAATTTATAAATCGGTACTATTGAAATTAATATTAACATCACCTTTCAAAACATGATCTCTAATAAAATGATGTCTAATTTTATATGCTTGGTTCATGAGTCTTTGGATAGGATTTTTGGTCAAACTAATAGCACTAGTATTGTCACACTTAACTAGAATGTGATCTTGCTTAATACCAAAATCTTTTAATTATTGCTTTAACCAAAAGACCTGAGCAACACAACTCGGCTATGTAATCAGTGATGGAGAAAGCTACAGAATTTTATTTCCTAGACAACCAAGACACAAGTGATGATCCTAAAAAATGACATGTACTAATGTGCTTTTCTATCTACTTTACATCCATCAAAATCAGCGAATAAGCAACTAAATAACATGATAAAGAATTTTAGGATACCATAAACTAACCTAGTAGTGCCTATCAAATTCAAATATATGCTTGGCTATTAAATGAGATTCTTTCAGTTGGCACGAAAATGAGCACACAAACAAACAACAAATAAAATATCAGCTAGTAGCAAAGTATAAAAGTGAACCTACCATACCCCTATAAAGTTTTCGATCAATAGATTTTCCTAATTCATCTAAATCCAATTTTGTAGATGGGCTCATAAGAGTTTTACTAGATTTAATTTTTTTCATGTCAAACCTCTCAAGCAATTCATTTGTGTACTTAGTTTGACAGATGAATGTGCCATTTTCTTGTTGCTTCACTTGAAAAACTAAGAAAAAAATTAAGTTCTCCCATCATACTCATTTAAAACTCTTTAGACATCAAAGATGAGAACTCATGGCACAAAGATTCATTTATACTTCCAAATAATATATCATCTACATACACTTGTACCACAATTAAATCATCATCTATGCTCTTAAGGAATAAGGTGGTATCCACTCTACCCTTTCTAAATCCATGATCTATTAAAAAGTTACTTAACCTTCATACCAAGCATGAGGAGCTTGTTTTAAACCATATAAGCCTTTCTTTAATTTATACACATGATTTGGACAATCAAGGCTCTCAAATCTAGGTGGTTGCTCTACAAATACATCTTGGTCAATAAATCCATTCAATATACACTCTTGGCATCCATTTAAAAAGTTTAAAATCCCTAAAATAAGGATAAGCAAGGAGTAACCTAATAGCTTCTAGTCCCGGTGCAAAAGATTCTTCAAAATATATACCATCAACTTGTGTGTACCCTTGTGCAACTAACCTAGCTTTATTTCTAACAATTCAACCTTAATCATCTAGCTTATTCCTAAGGACCCATTTTGTTCCAATGACATTTTGATCTTGGGGTCTTGGGACTAATTCTCAAACATCATTTCTTACAAATTGATTCAACTTGTCTTCCATAGCAATAATCCAAAAATTATCTTTTCATGCTTCTTCTAAATTTATAGGTTCAACCTTAGATAAAAATACTGAATGATGTACAACATCTCTATTATGTCTTCTAGTCATAACTCCTTTTGAAGGATCTCCTATAATTAGTTCCTTTGGATAATTTTTATTATATTTCCATTCTTTAGGCAATGAATCATCCACATTATCTTCTAAAGATATTTTCTTAAAATTATCAATCTCTTCATCAATCACTTCATTTCTAATGGGATCAATTAAATTTTTATCAAAAATAACATGTATTGATTCTTCTACAATCATTTTTCTTTTATTGAAAACTCTATAAGCTCTACTAGAAAGAGAGTATCCTAAGGAAATATCATCATCTAATTTGCAATCAAACTTACCTAAATGCTCTTTTCCATTATTCAAAATAAAGCATTTACATCCAAAAACATGAAAGTGTTCGATCTTAGGCTTCTTTCCAAAAAATAATTCATAGAGCATCTTCTTCAAAATTGGTCTAAAATAGATCCTAGTCATCACAAAACATGCACTATTTATCGCCAAAATGTCTTGCCAGTTTATACTCATCAAGCATAGATCTACTTAATTTAATTAATATTCTATTTTTTTTCTCTACTATTCCATTTTGTTGGGGAGTTCTATGTGCAGAAAAATTATGTCTAATCCCATGTTCATCACAATAATCCTCAAATAATTTATTTTCAAATTCGCCACCATGATCAGTTTGAACCCTATTAATCAAAAGGCCTTATTCTCTTTGAATAAATTTAGAAAACTTTCTAAACTCACCAAAACATCATCTTTATTAGCTACAAACAAAACCCGTATATCTAGATAAATCATCAACAATCACAAAATCATAATTTTACCACCTAAGCTAGTGGTGCTAATTTGACCAAATAAATCCATGTGCAATAATTCTAAAGGTCTAGAAGTAGAAATAATATTTTACTTTTAAATGAGCTTCTAGAATGCTTACCATGAATATATGCATCACAAACATAGTTTGAATGAAAATTTAATTTAGGCAAGCCAACTACTAAATCAAGTTTAGCAATTTTATTGAGTGTGTACATACGAATATGACATAATCTCCTATGCCATAACCATATATCATCATGAGTGCTTTTTAAATAAAGTAAATTCAAATTCACATCATGAAAACTATCTAAATCAATGACATCAATATTTTTCTTGTCTTTGTCCTATTAACAAAATATTTTTATTATTTTTATAATACAATATGATGCATGGAATACTACATTAAAACCTTTGTCACATAATTGACTAATAGAAATTAAATTATGTTTTAATCCTTCTACTAGAAAAACTTTATCTAAAGTGATAGAATTCTTACAAATATAACCAATGCCAATGATCTTTCCTTTGCATTATCTCCATATGTAACAAATCCTCCATCACTTGATTCTAAAGTTATGAATTTATCTTTATCTCCTATCATATGTTATGAACATCCCGTCCAAGTACCACATGCCTTCTTTGATTTTGCTTTGAAGAAATTCCTACAAAAGGAAATCACATGTTAACTTTAGAACCCAAACATGTTTGGGTCCACATTCTAAATTTGAAGCAATATATCTAGCATGTGTGGTTTGTATAGTGCTTGTACCTTTTGGTACCCATACATAAGATGATTGCTTAGTGTTTTGTAATTTATGTGCATAACAATCAAATGAAATATGACCTTTTCTATCACAATAGTTGCACCAAACATTAATGTTTGCATATGGCTTAACACGATAATTATAAGGTATATGAGTGGTATGTGTATGATGCAAATAATTTTTATTAAATGTTTTACTTAATGAAGCATTATAATGAACTTGTGATTTCAAACATAATTCTAATCTTAATTTTAACATGATATTCTCTCTTTCAAGTTTACATACAAGTAAGGAACAATTCAATAAAGAATTATTTTTATTTTTTAAATTATCACATTCATTTTTAAATCACAAAACGCATATCTAAATTTTTATGTTCTTTTCTAAGGTTTTGTATTTTCTTTTTAATTTTTTATACTAAATTAAAAGCATCATCTAATTCATCATAAGATATATCATCATACATACCTTCGAATCTAAGTCGATTTCTCCATTTTATCATAAGACATATGTTGACCTCTTCATCTGGATGAGCAAGTACTTGATTCATTTGAATCTAAATTGGCCCATAAAGCCTTCTTCTTCTTCTTATGGTACTTTTTCTCCTTCATATTTTTTCTTCTTTCCACATCAATCACTTTCTTCTTTGATTCAACAAGTTCTGGACAATCACCTCTTATGTGTCCAGACTTTTTACAATGGTAACAAATGATCCATTCACCTATAGAAAATTTCTTAGTTTGAAATTTATAGTTTTTAGATTTTTTTATACCTTTGATTCTTCTTCCTTAGCAATTTTCCAAGCCTTTTGGATAGCATGACCACCTCATCTATCACCATCTAAGCTACGCTCATCACTATCATCAACTTGTAATGCAATGGCTTTTCCTGTCTCCTTCTCCCTTTTTGCTGAGTTATCCATCTTTCCCTTTGAGCAATAACTTATTCATGTGTTAACAAGGAACCCAAAAGCTGATCAAGTGGATAAGTAGATAAATTCTTAGCTTCACTAATAGCTATTACTTTAGCTTTCCATTCTTTTGGAAGGCATCTAAGAATCTTATAAACTAAGTCTTGATTCCTATATGTTTTTCCAAGAGAATGCAATGTATTAATTATTTTCATGAATCTAGTATAATTTAGAAGGAAACATATGAAATAACTCATATTGATGAACAAGTCTATTTATGTGAGCATCTTTAACTTCACTAGTTCCTTCATAAGTTATAATGAGTTTATCCAATATTTCTTTTGTTGTGCATAACATAGAAATTTTCATGTAATCGCCTAGTAGTGTAAAATGTATTACATGCCCTAGCATTTAATTCATTAAGTTCTCTTCACTACCATTCCTCAAAAGATTTTTCTACTTTAATGCCATTTACTTCTATTGTGGGTGTATGATATTGATGTGTCAACATATACCACATGCGTGCATCTTGACCTCTTAAAAATATACTAATTCTATTTTTCCAATAATCAAATAGTACATTATCTAAAAGTGGAGGTCTATGAGTGGATTGTCCCTCTGGTAGTGAACCCTTTGGAAAACCTTGTGCCATAGTGAAAAGATCTACTCTTGGTTAAGCCAATAAGAGCCTAGCTCGATACCAATCAGTGAGTCACTATAGCACCCAAGAGGGGGGTGAATTAGGCGATATTAAAAAGTTTAAAAGTTAAATATTAAATTTTTAGTTTTAGTAGAAAATTAATTTTTGATTTTATAATGACAAGATATTCTTAATGCAGAAATAAAAGAACAATAAAGTAAAGAGAGACAATAGTTACACAATTTTTATGAGGTTAGCCAAACCCCAAAATTGGCCTACGCCCACTTAGCCACCCTCGCTAGAATCCACTAAATGCAAAATAGCTTAGAAATAGCACTCTCCTATAATGGGGCGAGTACAACCCCTAATAATATGTACTCCCTACAAGGGACGAGTACAACCCAATATAAATTTTAGAGAAAAGAAAAATATAAAATAATAAATTTTGATAAAATAAATCTCTAAATATACCAAGCTATCCAATTCAAAAATGATCTCACAACTTATAAATGATCACTTTACAACTTAATTTGGCAAGATAAAATGCTCACTTAATATTGATAAGAAATAATAAAATAAATATCTTAAAGTAATCTTACTAAGATGTTTATGTTATTATAATTTGTAGACCAATATAAAAATGATTTCAAAATATATTCACAATATTCTTTTGCACAATAAAATAAATTTCAGCAAGGAATAATTTATTATATTTTGACCAAAAAGGTGCTTTTAATTAATGCAAATGATCACAAAATACTTAAATAAAATTAGTATATGATAGATCTAAGTAGGCTAGTAAGCTTTTAATTAAAAGAGAGATCTAACAAATATGAAAATAATTTCAGCACAATAAATTAATTTAAAATTCTTAAAATATACTTCTAAAATAGATCTAAGAAAAAATGGTCTTTCAAATAATACTAACGAAGAAATATTTCAAAAAACCAAAATAAAATTACAGGAAGATAAAATTTTCAATAAGTTGAAATAAATCTTACAAACTATAACAAGAGTTTTTACAAAAAAATGACTGAAGAAACTTTTGATGTGAAAAGCTTAGACTTTGATGTCCAAAGACTAATAATCCAAAAAAGTATAAATTAGAAAGAATAAATATATGGTGAAAATAGTAACAACTAAAAAATGAATTAATATCAAGAAAATAAACTCAAGTAATTTGAGAAAGGTTATTTAGTTGAATATGTTGAAGCTTCCAAACCAAGGATTTGATCTTGCAATATTTTGAGAACACTTGGAAGGAAAATCTAGAAAACTTTATCTTAGATTTTGGAGGAGGGATTTTGAATTTGAATGAGGAATATTTTCATGAAGAGAATAAGGGCTATTTATAAGCAAGAAGGTCATTTTGAATTATTTAAAAAATATATATTATTCTAACATCATTTTATTAAATAATAAATTAATATTCAATAAAATTATAATTTATATTAAATAAATATTAAATTAAAGCACCCAAAATTTGGCTATTTATATGGGCAAGTCAAAAATAATCAAATATGTCTCTTAATATATTCAAAGCATGTAGCATGTCATTAATAAAATTAGCTAATGTTTGAAAAGTCATAATAAATTCAATTTTAATCAAACATGGGTCATCTAACCTATCAAATTAAAGGAAAAAACCGAGGAATCCATTGGAGATGAAATCGATGTAAATTTGATTATAAAATGAGTTTGGCTAAAATACAAAATTTCATATATTTTGTTAATTTTGAAATATGATATTTAAATATTATGATATAATTTATATGTAATCATACATATGTTAGTTATCATATAACCTCCATTTTGATCTATCTTTCATTCTTCTATTTTTACGCTTTTCTCAAACATATTGTGAGATGTATTGGATATGTAATTAGCAATTAATATATAAACACATAAAAAATATTCATTAGAACATCGAAGTATTCATTTGTTATCATCAAAATTGATCGGATTGAACATGAGGCTCATAAAGCCAACAATTCAAATTTTTGTGCCTACTTAAATCATATATTAGTGTATTAATTCATGCATAGTTTCACTAAATGGTAATAGGGTGATATTGAGTGAGGTCGAGCAAGCGCAATGGTCGCTTTAGTCACTCGTTAAACATATGAGTCAAATTTTTTTTGTATATTTAACAAGCTTGTATATATGTAATAGATACATATATACCTACATCCATACACATGTCATTTATATGTATCTTTTAATGTATATATAAACAAAATTAAGCTATCCTTGAGTTGAATGTGGTTGAACTAAATTTTGTTCCTATTTGACGATTAAATATAAGAGCTTATAAAAATTAGTTTAACTTATGCTAGTTATCGATCTAAATACTATTGTAGATGAATGATGAGTTTTTTTACTAGCATCCATAATGACTACCTATAACATAGAAGAAACATAACAAAAAGTAATTTCTTATTAAAAAATTTTATAAAACAAATTCATAAGACACACTTTTAATTATTAGATTTGAAAGTTTATCTTTGTTGATTTTATTTTTTGATAGAGAATGCATAAATCCAAGAATTTCACAAATGATGATAATTGGATATTGGAGAGTTTATCAAACCTTTCGAGATTAGGGGGCTAATTTTCATTTTCTTAATGGTGGGTTTCGCTTCCAAGCATAAAATTGATGGAGGCAAATTTGAAGAAATGGGATAAATACATGAAAGAATACAATCATGAGTGTTATAGAAGATCAAGCATAGGAATCATACACATATGGTATAATGATCAACTAGGATATGGGCTATAATCCTAAAAGAAGAAAAATGGTTCTTGTCAATTGTTCATGCCTTATGGACCTAATGATTATGCTGGCTCAAGTCTAAAGAAAGAGTGATAGATCTCTTTATGTTTGTTGCAAGGAATCAAGAATAATATAAGTGGTTGTTTGTTAAGTGTAAAATGATGAGAGTAATTGTAATAATCAATTTTAATGGTGATGGAAATAATATAATATGTTGGAGATCTATTGTTTTGAATGGAGGTGATATATATGTACACACACATATTTGTGCAAAATGTATGCACTGCATTTGTTGCACTCTACTTCAAAGCCAATTCTCTCATTTTATTTCAAATTAAATTATCTCAATTTAGTTTCATTGTAGTCTAGAAGGACTAATTTATTTATTAGATGTAAACATAATTTCTTTCAAAATAATAATAACAAATTTTGTTAATGTTGTAATAAAATCTTTTAATAAAACTTTTATAATGAGAAGAAAAATGTAAGAAAGTAAATAAATGTAATACACATGTGAAAAGTGATGCCACTAGTACTACATAATAAAGAATGTGGGAGTGAAATAGTGAGAATTGAGAAAAGGATAATCATAAGAAAAAGAAGAAGCATTATTTACTTAAATTCACATATATTTCTAATCTCTACTTGAGAATATATTAAAACCTTCTTAAACAATTTATAAAGACAAATTATCTTTTTTTTTAGCTAATGATCAACTTTTACAATAGAAATGAAGCATTAAGAACAAAAATAATGTCAAAAACTCTAATAAGGCACAACAACATATAACATTAAGAAAAAAATAGTGTAAGGATATAGTGACCAAATTCCTTAATGAATGAGATTTATTATTCTTGGATCTACACTAAAATTAGTGAAATTATTGGCATTAGATGGAGCAATAATCTTAATATAGATCCAAGGGCAATGATCCTTATCCTAATACAAATTATGATTGGATATTCTTGACATAATTATTTTTCTAAAATGAAGGCATATATTTTAATATGAGGCCTTTATGAATAATTTGGTTTTCAAAATGTTTAAATATATTTTTAATTAAAAATAACACACATATAAGATAAGCCAAACTTTACACAAGAACTTAATAAATATTTGATTAAAGTTAATTTAAACATAAACCAACAATGAACATATGCATGAACTCTTTGGATTTAGCTAGACCTCTTTAATATGCATAACTAAATTCATCAATTAAAAATACAAATATCTATGAAAATTATTAAAATCATTTCAAAGGGCACAAGAAGATAAAAATAAGAAATTAACACATAATGATCTTTCTAATGGTATAATGAATGAAATTAACACTATATAAGAGCTCCATCAGCATAAACCTAATTAGGTAGCTATGATTCAACAGGAGGATTAAAAGAAGTGAGCATTAAAATATTATTTATTTAAAATCAATAGAATAATACATTCATCAACTAATCCATGGCATGGATTGGAAGCATTATTAAAAATAATTAAAAAATAAACAACCATAAGAGTATTATTTATTTTTATTTTATAAAACCTTGAAATCTCTCCATGTAGCCAATGATAGCCATTTGTGATATCTAATATTTTGTTTTATGGTATACATATTCCTTACATATAAAGCTATAGTTAGTGAAAATATTTAAATCTAATTCTTATTTCTGATCAATGATCAAAAGAATGATAGTTACATAAATAGTATAAAAATTATGTGCTATGTATGCAAATTTCCCTACTATTTTTTTATCTTGATATTGATGAATTAACTATTGAATGTTAATTTCTATCTTTTTAAGAAAAGAAGATCTACATACATACCATATAATTCTTTTATATTTATATATCTAATATCTAAATATTTATATCACATCAAAAATATCATTCACTAATTATTTTAAAGTATATATATATATATATATATGATATATATATATATATATATATATATATATATTCCAAAGAATTGTATAATATTTATGTGCATCATAAAAAAAAAGAAAATTGCTAAAGCACTAAGACATCCATCAATCAAAGGCCGTGGTTTGAATTTATCTTAATATCAACAATATATTCACGTGTATAATACAAATATAACATATTATGTAACTAAAGAAAAGCCATAGAAGGAACCTATCTAACATGAAAATTCATAGAAAAGAAACTTTCATATATTATTATTATTATTACTATTATAGGTGGAAAGCTAATTTAAAAAAAATATATTTATTATAACAAGAATATAAAATAAACAATATTTTATGATGTATAATTGTTATAATCTTCCTTCTTCCAATTTTCTGACTCGACGATTAAAATTTTTTTATATTTTATTAATATTAATATTAAAAGATATCAATAATACTAATTAACAAACTGAGATAAAGAGTACAAAAGAGCTGAATTTGATCAGCCAAACGAAGCATAGTATTTTATTTTTATTTGATTTATTTAACGTTGAGCCCAATTAAAGATGTTCAAAAACATAATATATATATATATATATATATATAGAGAGAGAGAGAGAGAGAGAGAGAGAGAGAGAGAGAGAGAGAGAGAAGAATTATTATTGCTTTATATTAACACATAAATCCTTTTATTTACTTAAATGTAACATATCTTCTAAAGTTTTAAATAACATAAAAAATGCTACCTTACAGATGATGAGTTGTTTCAAAATGTATTGTATTTTGAGATAGTGTATTTAAAGTACACTTTCTAATTCATATTTAGATAAATATCATATTTTGATATATTTCAAGTACATAGTTGGATATAAAGTGACGTTGAGGGTTGCCTGTCACCATTGCCTCCAATCATGATCGTTGATAATCATATTTTATTTTATATTCATTTATTCATGTAAATAAATAATAAACTTATATTCATAGAATTTTCAACAATAATTAAATTTATTTTAAGTATATTATTTTCATTTTATTCTATATTCTTTTTGCACTAATTTAAATTCATAGATGCTCTATTATCATATTGTTCCGTCTAAATAAATTAAAATTATCGCATAACTTTGCCTGAACAAACGAAGGGCCATCATCATAAGAAATTATTATGTCGGTGTCCAGACAGAGCTCTATGTGTGCGGAGTCTCGACATAGCTCTAATGCGTTGACTCCAATAATATTATGATTATCATAAACATAATTTAAATTATATATATATATATATATATATATATATATATATATATATATATATTCTTTTTTTTAGGAAACCCCATATAGGGGAATTTTATTGCTCACAAAAAAAAAAGGTTACAAGATCCTTATGAGGCGATAAACTTGAGTCTACCTCAAAGAGCTACAATCATCCTAAAGAGTAAATCCGCCTAAGTACAACCCACACATCAAAAGCAAAGAAAATACCCAAAAAAATATGGAGAGTAAAAGGCCCATAGGAGCAAACCGCCATGCTCACCAACAACAATAGATGATGAGTTGAAAAAGAGTTTAAAAGAAAATACTTGCTTGATACCTGCAGAAAAAGAAAAGGACCCCGCAAACAACTAAGAACAGTTAGCACCAATAAAATAAGAGTTAAATCTAAGGGATAAGCATAAAGTCTGAAAGAAATAGTAAAATTTTAGAGGGGGCTCCAAACACTCCACACAGTACAAACATGTGCATCCGAATAAAGGAGGGACACAAGACACATGCTACTACCAACCAAGGAAGGGAAGTAATCCGCCACCCATCAAAGAAAACAAACCTATGGAAAGATATCCATAGAGAAATCATGTAGCTCAACGAATAGTATAACTGAAAAGAGATCCACAAAGTTTCAATGAATGAAATGAATTTCACATTCCTTTATCAACATTAGAGCCCATATAGTGCCAACAGCTATCAAATAAACAATCCACACCAATCCACCCAAGATCCATAATACAATTGAAAAGCTTAACAAGATAGGAAGAAGCATCCAGGTTCAATGAGACTTAAATAAATACCACCATAATACAATTAAATTGTTAATCCAACCAAAGACGAGTGTAATACACCAAACCAAAAGAAAAGCATACACAACTCCCGTGTCAACATTAACTGAAATTCCAAAGTCCCTTTCATATATTGCCAACCTCTCCAATAAATAATCCACACTAATCTCCCCAAGTTTCATATTACAATTAAATACCACTAGATATAGATCCAAAAGAAAAGATCATAATAGAGTAAGGGATATTCCATATAATAAGTCCAGGAAAGCTTGATACTATAATGACTGCAAAGCCCAAAAAAACTCGAACTAACACCCACAACAGAGGTGTTGAAAGGCAGAAATAATGTGATACTAGCCTACAGGCAGCCACAATACACCAAACCCAAAGGAAGGCATACACAACTCCAAGGTCGAAAAGCTGAGCACCATACAGGCTTAGTAAAAACTGAATGTCAAACCTCAAGCAACTCACATCCAAAAAAGAAAGGGGAGAAGCATTTGGATAATGAAAGAAGAACATCTTGCCAAATAAGTGTGCAAACCATTCAAATAAATAGTAGATATACATTGCATTAGGTATAAAGCGCCTTGAAAAATAGCCCTAACGATATAGAAATATTTAATAAGCGACATAAATAGAAAATGATAACACTATATCATCATATCCCATATAAACACTTCAATCCAATAATAGGTTATAGCACTTAAGAGACGTTGATTTTCAAATAAGTTCCACGCCCTAAAGGCGGAAAGACCTCACCAGCCAAAAGGTTGAGACAAAAGGCAAAATTAAAAGCTTACAAGTTCCTAACATAAGGCAAACCACTTTTATCTAAATTTATAAGTCCCCAGAATAAGGGAGGGATATTATCATAAGAGAATATATTCAGCATAGAGGATTTTGCAACCCAATTAGCAAGAAAATCAGCACACAGTTCCTTCTCGATAAATATGTGAAATATGATAATCAAGAGATGCAAGAAGCCTCCTGTCATTAAGAATATAGTAAACTTTAGCATTGCCATCCAAAATTTAATAAATTCAAAAGGAGGAGAGCATCACTGTGATTTTTTTAAATCTTTTCTAAATGCATAACGATATGCCATAATGCAAGCCATAAAGTTCAGCAAAAAGAACAAGATTCTTAAAGGAATAGCAAAAGCAAAGAATCATCTTGCCTTTAAAATCTCTTAAAATACCCCACAACCATAGAGCCCATAAGCAGAGATCCATCAATATTAGCCTTAATGATATGATAGATGGGTTTTCCAATAAATAGTCTTACAAATAAAATCAACCTCAGAAGATGAGAGGGAAATCCCAAAATAAGTGGCCATATGCTTGACACAAGAAGGAGAAAGAAGGTTCGCTTTATAAAGGGAGGCAATTTTACACTTGGTTCTAGCAATAACATGGTGAAAGTTCATAGGAATATCACTATGTTTAGCATCATTTCTTTCCCACCAGATATACCATAGTAAAGTAATAGCCAGAACACATTTGACATGTCCTTTTGAGGAAGAGGATAGGAAATTATTTAAAAGGCACAATATAGAAAGAGATCCATCAAACAAAAAAGTATTAAATAAACTATCATACCAATGCCAGACTTTAGCAGCAATGGGGCCATTAATGAATACATGGTCCATAGTTTCAATGTGTAAGAAACATTGACATTTGGATGGAATATGAAAGTATTTTTTCAGGAGAATGGCATCCACAAGAATGTAGTGTTTAAGGATATGCCAAGAACCAATATGAGGAAGGGATAGAATTACTCCAGATTTTGGGAAAAACTAGATAGTCTTGACTTTTAAATCTAATAGCTTGCCACGCATCCTTAAAAACAAAATCTCTAGAGGAGGAAATGTTAAACAGGATTTGATCAGCTCTATTGGATGTTGGATTAATATTAAGGATTTTGTTTACGATCACATTGGGTACATGGGAAACTAACAGAGCTATATCCTAGGAATTATTAGTAATGAAATGGCTAACCTTAATCCTATCAATAGAGTGAGTATTGAGTAAGGAGTCAATAGAACCCAAACACAGCCAATTATCTAGACAAAAAAATGGATGAACCAGAATTCACACCCCAGGAGATCAGCTCCTTAGCAAGCCACTTGATGTTACAGAGTCTTCTCCACACTGGGGAATCCATCGGTTTGAAAGAACAAATGAGGGGTGATTACTCTTAAAATATTTATCGAGGATGAATTTCAACCAGCAGTTGTAATTGCTTCTAAGATTCCACCACATTTTGTAAGAAAAGTATTTAATAGAATCTTCTAAAGTTTTACAACCTAAACCACCTTCATTCAAAGGACCACAACATGTAAATAGCCTAATGAGTTTTTTTAGGATGAAGTAGAACCCCAAAAGAATTTGTTGAAAAGATGATTAATCTTTTAATGATAGAGGTGGTACAATAGTGGAAAGTAAATAAAAGAGTAAGGAGAGAATGCTTTTAATCACAAGTCTCGCCAAAAGATAGAAGGTAAAATTCCGTGAGAAATTTTCTTTTTTTTGAATCACCTCATGATATAAAGGACTTAATAGGAGAATATGATATGCAAATCTTGTAATACTCTTAATAGTATTTATCCTAGGATGAGGAATCAATTTACTAGCAATAAAGCCACTTTTGTGAGGGTTAATTTTTAAACCACTTTCCTACCAAACCTGAATAAAGAACTTACAGCTTCTTAATGTATCGTAGAACCATTGGAAAATAATGAAATCATCCAAAGTGAGGTGAGATATAGGAAAACCACCCTAGTCTTGTAGAAGAATTTTAAGAAACAATAGTTCAAGACTCCGAGAGAGATATTCCACTATGATAATGAAACGGGCCAGAAAAAGGGGATCCCCTTGCCTTATCCCATGGGTAGAAGAAAAGAAGCCATAAACCTTGCCATTAATAAGTAAAGAGATCCCAGAGTTTTTGATACCATTCTTGATTAAAGTAATAAACGGATTAAAAATTCCAAAAAGATTCAGAATTTTATAGAGGAAAGTCCAACCAATATTATCGTAAGCTTTGGAAATTTCCAACTTAAAAACTAGATTCCCACACCGAACCATAGTGTTTAAATCATGGACAATTTCTTGAGCTAACAACACATTATCAGAGATAGATCTACCTTTGACAAAACTCATTTGATTGGGGGAAATTATTTTAGGAATTAAATACCTAGTCTTTTGGCTAGGATCTTAGATATGAGCTTATTAAAAAGAGTACATAGGCTTATAGGTCTAAAATGGTTCCAACACATTTAGGATTATCGATTTTAGGAATTAGAATAATGGAAGTACTAGAAAATTATTTGGGGAGAGTATTTTCTTTAGAAAAAATCTAGAAAAGCTTTAACCACATCTTCTTTGATAATATTCCAATACATTTGAAAGAATAAGGTCATGAATCCATCAGGACCAGCCACAGAATCCATATTCATTGTTTGTAAAGTGTATGCAATTTCAAATTCAGAGTGTAAAGAGGTAAGCATTTTGTTATCTTCTTCGAATGATCTTAGGGATAACTGCCATGCTAATTCCTCATAGGACACATTATTAAGGAGATTAGTAAAAAAAGGCTACACCCGATTCAACAAGTTCCTTATCGTCGAACACTATTATTATTTTTTGATTTTGTTTATGTGATTGAGGGCCTTTTTCTTTTTGAACATAGCATGAAAATATTTGGTATTCCCATCTCCCTCTGATATTTTTTTAATGAAAGCCTTTTGCCTCCAATAGGTTTCCTCCATATCTTGATAGCATGTTAACCTATCTTTGGCTTATTTTAATAAGATACTTTTGGAGGTATCATGAATAGCAGCTTCTTCTAAAGCTATGAATTCTTATTCTAAATCTTTTATGTATGTGAAAAGATTTATGAGCTAGTGTTTGTTCCACCATTTAAGGAATTATTTAAGCTTTTTTAATTTAAGTCATAATCTCTTCATCCCAATAATAGAATCATCAGGATAGAGAGGATCTCCCCAATTAGTAGCAGCCACCTCTGAAAATCTATCACCTATAAGCCACATATTCTGAAAATGGAAAGTAATATGAGAAGAGGGGGATTCCGTGCTAACTTTAACAAAGATTAGTAAAGGGGAATGATCAGATAAGGTTCTACTGAGGTGTTCAATAAAAGTAATTAGAAAATAATTGATCCATAGATCATTAAACAAAATTGTATATTTTGCTAAAGTCTATGATTATTCAGGTGAATTGAGAGCCAATAAAACCTAGATCGATATGGTGACAATCCAGAATCATATTATTAAACTCCTCCATTTAGAATAGGTTAGGAGCATTTCCACCCACTCATTCCGAAGAGGAAGAGATAGTGTTAAAATCCCCACCCATGATCCAGGGAGCATTAACCGAGGATGAGAAACCCAGATCTTCCCAAAGGGACTTTCTACCATACCAAAGCATAAACACAAGCACCAATTGCTGAATTTAGCATTCACAACCGGTGAAGATTCTAGATAATATGAAAAGCAAAAGGATTTTTCAAAAGATCCAAATTTTATTACTGAAAGTTAGCAAAAATCAGATCTAGCAACAGATTGAATGCTAGAAGGAAGGATAAAGGGTCCCAAGATTGCTAGGAAAGAAAGAAAAGGAACTTGAGTCATTAATGAGAGGAAACCTATCCTCTCGCATTCTAGATCAAGAAAGAGACCATTTACTTTGGTTGAAAGGGATCTAGTTACTCGCAAAGCTAGGAAATTTAGAATTAGATGTTTGTTTCTTTTTATAATTGTATGGAACTCATTGGCCAAACTGCCTCACCATCGATAACTAATGTTCAATGGTGTTTGTTGCCAAGAGGAGCTTGGAGGTTAAAAGTCATTTCTCCTTCTTCCAATTTAGTGTTGATGACCTGATGGTAGTTTGGATTTAGATCGAGTTAGAAGAAGCACATGAGGGATTCAATTAGGAAAACACAAATACCTAAATCGAGAAGTTATCTCTAAATATCTTCCAATCTACATAATTATTCATAATGGAATTAGGGAGATATAAGCATTAGTGAGGGAATCGCCACTAGGGGATCGAGCTATTAGATGTATTAATCTCAATATATTATTTTGTAAATGGGTTCCAACATGAGAAGCCTATTCCTTAAGGAAGTGAGAAATGTGCCGTGTCCATCTTTGATTCGGTGGCTAGAATCATGTCAAGAAGTGGTTGTATTAGTAGCCATATCATTTTGAGGTTCATTCAAAGTGGCCTTAATGGATGGATACTTTGGGTAACATAGATTTTTCTTTGATGGGATGACAAAAAATAAAATCCATGCCCATGAAACAATGGGAACAAAATACATGGAAGTTTTCAAACTCTACTTTTGTAAAATTTTTAATAACCAGATTTCCTTAGGATATTTTTTAGTGATATCCAATTCCACAAGTATCAGCAGATATAAGAAGTAGTTAACTAGAGAGGAATGTGAAGGTAGACAACCATGAACGATGGGAGATTCCTCCTTAATGTCAAAAAGGAGTCCATTTCAATAACGTGATATGACAATTAAAACAAAATATGATCTTGCAAAACATGAGAATAATCCAAATCATTTGATAATTGAATCAATACATGAATCAATCGACCACCAAAAACTCTCAATTTGATTATGCTCTGATATTTTCCATAGAATGTCATCAGAGCAAATTTCCCAACCAAAGTAAATTCAAAAGGTTTAGCAAGCTTTTCCACCATTGAATCCAAACACATGATGGAACACAGGAAGGATGTAGAAATAAAATCGAAAGACTCACCGGATTTTTTCCTTACCCACAAGCACCTCCTTGAAAGATTTAAGCCATTGTTAGAGGTTCCAGGGAATCTTACCGCAAAGCTATATGGGGTTCTGGGGACCCAAGAAATCCATGATCGCAATAAAGCATTACAAAGAAATCAAATGATCCTATCCGGAGCAACGATCCGGAACCACACACGGGGTATATATATGTTAAATAGTATAATATTATTAAAATTTGAATATAGAGCTAAATATCAACTCTACATTTAATAATTTCTCCATCGCCAAAGAGCTCATCAAAGATTGAATTGCCTTCACTTCTCTCTTTCAAACTATTTTCTATTTGGGTGGGACATCCGTAAATAAGAATTTAAATGATAAATATATAAAATAAATATTGATATATCAGCATAAAATTTTAAAATAATGCACATATATTATTTTACTTAATAAAATTAAATGTCAATAAGACAAGTTCAATGTTACCCAAAATTTAAAGAATAAAGGATATACTAATAAATGACTAAATTTAGAATGTCAGTGTATGAGACAAATCCAACAAGCTCAAGATCACTCAAATCAAAGATTTTTGAATTATCAAAAACTATTTATAATTAAATGAATCATAATAGTTGATGGAGTGTTTTGAGATTTTGGCTAAAATGATCGAAAAGTCCTCTATTCTATAAATAGACCCCATTCTTGTCAGAAGAAAGAGAGAGAAGAATTGAGAGAAAAAGAGAACTAGAAGTTTAAAGTTCGTCATCACTATCATTCATCATCGATATTGATCAAATTAACACATACCAACTACAGCAACCTTGTAATAATTTTCGAATTTCTTATTTATATAATCTTGTTATCCTTATAAAGAAAATTTAATCTTTGTACTCTAAAATATAGAAGCATTTCTTAGGCCGTAATTTTTTTTCCTATTTCTAGGGTCTTTTCACATAAAAAATTATAAAATTTTTATTTTATTTTCAACTATCTGTAGTATATTTAGATTTTCATACAAAGATAAGTGCTCTATATATCTTGCACGCATAGCTGAATAAGAAATATTTTGTTTACTTCTTCATAATTATTGAATTTGACTTCATTATAAGAATATCACCATCTATATGATGGAAGAAATCTTAGATGAACACATAAAAGAATAAAGATCCATCAAACTCAATTCTTCAATTAAAACGGGACAACCTTAATGAAATGACCACCAAATCAATATTCTCATATCTAATTGATTATTAGTTGAAGCAAATCAATGATGTGGAGTAATTTCAATATTGAAAAAAATAGCTTTGTAAATTGATTCTTCAATCACACTCATGAAAAGATCAAGGAGCAACTATAACTTCAAATAGATGTTTTGATTTGATTTCTTTCACAAATGTATATCAGTAATACTTTGACAAATAATCTTAAAAGAATAAAATATTTAACCTCCACAGTTAACATCATCAAGTAACATTTTGATAAAGTAACTTGGATGAGAGTTAAAACTATTGACCTTTCCACAAGTTAAATGTCAAAAAAAATACTCGACAAACAACTGAAAGTCAAAATTCTTCATGGATTCCTCCAATAAATGGCATATCCACAAGAAAGCCTATATGGCAAGTGGACAAGATACTCACCAGAAAGACCTTATAAAAGTGGTAGAAAAGTCTCCACCGATAACCCTAGAAGGCACCCAGAAACCTGAGGGGAAGGAGTGGATAAGGTCCTCACTAGAAAAACTTCAAGAGAGCAAGTGATTGATGGGTCTCCACTCATCAAAATCTCAAGATAAAAGCCTCATAATGTACAAAAATCTAAGATAAAACCTTAGAAGCATATTAAAAATCTCGAAGGTATTAAAAAATCTGGGGCTAGGTATACTAAAACTCATAAAAGCAAAATCCTAAAAAAATACATGCATACCAAAAATCTGAAATATATATAAAAAAATTTTCAAGTTAAAGCCTAAAAAATGATGATATTATAATTGAAAAAATTTTATTTGAATTTTATATTAATTTATATTTATTTGAATTTATATATTAAATTGAAGGAAAAGTCGTATGATAATTTGAATTTATATATTAATTTTTTTATGATTCTAATAAAATTTAACTTGATTATATAATAATAGTAATTAAACCTTTTCATCAATAATTATTTAAAATATATTTATATCTTTACATAAATTTTATCCATTTCATAGAATTTAAATACACGTATTTTTTTTACATTTTATGTTTATGCATCAACTCTATAAATGAGTTTTTTTTTTTTTTTCAATATTTCAAATGTATCGATGTAGTTAATCTTGCAAGCAAACTTTTTTAACTAACATCATGATCAAAATAAAATTTCAAAATATAAGCTTAATTTTATTATATGAATGAACTGAAATTCTTTTTGATAGATTTTATATTTCAAATTTTAAGTTATTCTTTTTTTGAACGAAAGAAATTTAAAAAATTTGTAATTTTCATCAGATATCATTTGATTTGATTCGACAATAGAAAGATATAAAGTAAACATCCATCATCATCATTCTAAAATTATTTTTTCTTTATGTTAAAATAAGAAAACATCAAACATATTTTTATTTTATTTTAAAATTTTAAAAAAAAAATAAAAAGTGGTACAATTACCCTTAGAGTAATAATTAATTCATTGAAATTTTAATAAATAATAACTAAACATATTTTTATTTTTATAAAACAAAAAATTCATAAAGTAACAAACATATTTTTATTTTCACATAAAATAAAGAGAAATAAAAAAACAAAAAAACTGAAAGCAAAAAAATTAAAGATAAAAATAAAAATAAAAAATAGAAAGTGATCCAAAACAGCCATAATAATAAAAAATTACATTACTTATGCTCATGCTCTCAAAAATATTTATAAAACTGACATTATAATTATTGAATTTTAATAAAATCATTTAAAAAAAAAAGCTTTAGTTTCATTTCGAAATAAGAATTAAAATTTTAAAATGATATTAAATAAATGTTGAAATAAAAAGTTCTTTTATATTAAAATTAAAATTAGAGAATGTGAAGATTTTCTTTTAAATTCATATTCATAAACATAATAAAATATTTTAGTTATGAGACTAAAGGTAAAATCTGTCTCTCTCTCTCTCCTTATATATATATATATATATATATAATATATTAAATATATGATGATCAACTCATTCCATGTAATAATAATCATATCTACAATTCTTAAAAATTTTAAGCAAAAAGATACATTAATCTATCTTTTTTTTATTTTATTTTATTTTTTAAAAATATATAAGAAAATATTAATTTTTAAGTATATTTATTTATTTTAAAATAATAGCATTATTTTTAAAAAATGCTCAAAACATTTTTTAAAATATAATAAAAATTTTAAATAAAAAATAAAATAAAATAAGAACTAAAAAAAAATAAAAGTGATCCCAAATAATAATTTGGGATCATTTTGTTTTATTTTATTTTGTTTTATGTGAAAAAAAAAATATGTTTGATTTTTATGATTTTTTATTTAAAAATATTTAGTTATTATTTTTAAAATTTTAATGGAAAAATTAAATAATGAAATTAATTATTACTCTAAATGCTTGAGACCACTTTGTATTTTATTTTTTTAAATTTTAAAATAAAATAAAAATATGTTTGATATTTTCTTAACATAACAAAAAAAAAATGTTACTATAATAATGATATAATGAATATATTTAAATCATCAAAAAAAATCGATGATCGATGAAAGTAATACAAATTAGATTAGCAAAATAAACATCAAAAAAAAGAATCACTTAGAAAATTCAAACAAACAAGAATATAATTCATTCAGCAATAAAATGACAAGTTACAAATGTGACATCTTGAGATTTAAGCAATATTATTTTGATCATCAAACAACTTAAAAAATATCTTATTGCATGATAAACTACATTGATACATTTGAATCGTTTAAAAAATACAAAAGAAAGACACATATTTGTAGTCGATGCATACACATGAAATGTAAAATATCTATATTATATTTATTTTATGTGAAAGATAAAATTTATGAAAAGATATAAATATATTTTAAATAATAATTATTGATAAAGTAAATTAAATTATTAAAATTAATCTATTATTATTATATATTATTCAAGATAAATCATGTTAGATTAAATTAATTAAATTAATAATATTACATAATTTAATTTTAAAAAATAAAAAATCAAATTCAAATCTTAAAAATTTGAAAAGTATGACCAGTGTTTTAAAAAATAAAGAAAAATAGGTTTTATATATTTTTAGTATTTTGAAAATAAAATATAAATTTATTTAAAAATAGAAAAATAAAAATAATAAAATAGATAAACAAACATATTTTTTTATTTATTTTTCTATTTTTTTAAAAAAATAAAATAGACAAAAAATTGATTCCAATGTAAGTTTTGAATTTAGCATTTGCACCCATTCTACTTTGCTTTATACTCATTACATTGTTGTCTAGTTTATCAAATTTTCCTTTCTAATCTTCACATTCTAACAATATTTTAATCCCTTAATAGACAATATGTTCACCATAACGAGCATGTAATGGACTTGCGTTCTTTGCTTAGAAGGTTCAGAATATCCTTAGCTTCCCTTAGAATAAAGGCCAGCCTTCAATGATAAGATGATCCACTCAATAGACTAAGCAAATATGAGAAGCACTCATTGAGTTTGTCAAGGAAAACATATCATTGTAATCGGTTTTCTCAAATCAACTCGATGTCCATTGAATGTGTTGATATTAATGATATGATTATTGTTAGTATCATTATTAAAATTGTTAGAATACATCATGCATATGGATTGTTGCTTATTTGGTGTTGGAGTATGAAGACCATACAATAGTTCATTATACTAAACAATTATGAAGCATACCACTATGCACTTTGGTAGTACACATGCACATAAAGTCATATACTTTATTCTTACTTTTCTTAAATTTGGACTTGTAGCGGAAGTTCCTATGATTGTCAAAGAAACGATGGAACATAGTTGATTTATCAGCATGTGGTGTTTCATTAGGTTATTTCTACTAGTCATTTTTAGAGCTACTGATTTTTGAGGAGAAGGAATCATTCTAAGCCTCAGCAACATTGCTCTCTTTTAGTAAATGCTTTTCCTCCTCTTACAATTATTATAAATTAAATATATAAATTAATATCTCACATTCTTTTTTTAAAAATATAGAGGTGGATTATAACTAAGTTTATTGAAATCTACAAGAAAACAACACCTATGGAGAAGTATAGAATTGTTTACATAGCTTCTTTCAAGCAATGAGTTCATCCTTAGTTGCTTTATTGCCTGAAAAATTCTATGACATGCTGAAAATAAGAGGATTGTTCTAAAATATTCAAAAAAGCTTTGAGTTTTGTAGGGATGGTATAATATTGGAAGGTGAATATAAAGGCGATATAGCTCTTAAATCAAATCTTTGAGCCTTTGATTTCATCTTATGAACTTAGCTCAAATCAAATTTAAATAACTTCAAACTCAAAAGATTTTCTCATCCATTTATATTCTCATTTATATTAACAAATATAAATTCAAATAACCAAAATCAATCCAAATATAATCAAAATCCAACCTAAACTCTTTCCAAACCCTTGAACTTATCCAAATCAAAATCACAAATTCAAAAGATTTTCATAACATTTATATTCTCATTTATAGTCACAAATATATATGAAATATAAATTCAAATGATCAAAACTAAATTCAAAACTCAAGCCCAAATCTCACCTAAATCTAACATTAACTTTCAAGTCAAATTCTTGAATTTAGCCAAATCAAACTCAAATCAATCCAAACCTTTGATTTTCTTCAAACAATCAATCCTTCAATCAAAAGCTCAAATATAAACATAAACTTCAATCATCAAACCAAAACTAAATTCAAAACTCAAACCCATATTCATCCTTTGGACTTGAAATTGTCAAATGAATCAAAACTCATTTGACCCAAATCACTGTAATTGGATTTATATGTCAATCATGCCTATATGTGAGTTCAACCAAACTTGAATCAAGCCTTTATCAAAATTTATGTTCACTTGACCCAAAGTGACCTAAAGTACCTTTTGAGCCAAATTCTAATCTACACAAATTGGATTGAACTAAGCCCATTTCACATTGTGAGCAACAATCATCAGGATAATCAATCACTCAAATTGGGTCAAACCTAGTCAAACTAGCCTTTGACCAAGTCAACGCTAACCAAATGAAACTTAAACTAACCAAAATCCTATAGATCAAATTGACCAAACCATTGATCTAAACTAATTCATAAACAATGATTGAACTTGACCAAGTCATCAATTGAGCCAAACCCAGCCAATTGGCCACTTGATCCAAGTTGACCTAAAAGTCAAAAATAGGCCCTTGATCTAAGCTAAATTGATTACAACCATGGGTCAAATTCATTTTAAATCACTTGTTGAACTTGACCAAAGCTTCAATTGGTCAACTAAACTCAACCTAGCCCCATTTAACATGAACCCAACTTGACCAAAAAAGGTCAAATCAATTTGAACGTAACCAACTCCAAAGTAAATAAATTTGATGCTTTTGAGTATCCAATTATTTCCATTTGTGAAATCCTCGATTGAATGCATTCTATATAGTACATAAATGCGATAAGATTATTCTTTTACTAAAAAATAATTCTTAAGCATACTATCAAAATTTAACTATAAAATAATTTTTTGACATAGTTTTTCAATGTTATTGAATAAGCCTATTTAGTCATGCACCATAGGAGTGTAAGAAAGCTAAATTTTATGTTCATGTTTGCCTCATTAACTTATTAAGTTGAACATAGATGGTTGATAAACATAAAATTTATTGGTAAGTCAAATCTAAGTTATTAAATCTTTATATTATCTATCACATGTATGCACACACTAGTATAATAAATATATGAATATGAAAACCTATAATATACAAGATTATAAAGTATGTGAATACATTATAAGTGCACATTCAAACATGCAAATTACATATATGTAGGAACATAATCAAACTATTATCAAACCAAATAGGATCAACAAGGCCATGCTTCACTCATTAAATTAAATATATTAAATTATAAAACTAGTTTAACTTAAGCTAATTATCCAGAAACACAAATAAGCTTTTTTTGATAACTTTATGCACTTATTATAATAATATTTTAAGTTATATTTGAATATCTAATTAATCAATGTGAAGTATAACTATTAAGTGGAAAAAATATTGTCTAGGTGTCACAATGTTTTGAAATGAAAACGATTTAAAGAAATTTCAAAATTTCTCATCACCCTTGAAGCCAATACCAAATATGACTATATGACTTTAACTTTCACCTTCCAATATTATACCATCCCTACAAAACTCAAAGCTTTTTGAATATTTTAGAACAATTCTCTTTTTTTCAGCATAGAATTTTTCAATAAAGCAACTAAGGATGAACTCATTGCTTGAAAGAGGCTATGGTCGGAACTATTCTATACTTCTCCATAGGTCTTGTTTTATTGATGTAGATTTCAATAAACTTAGTTATAAGCCACCTCTATATTTTTTAAAAAAATGAATGTGAGATATTATTTTATATATTTAATTTAGAATAATTGTAAGAGGGGGAATATCATTTACTAAAGGAGAGAGCAATGTTGCCAAGAGGCTTAGCATGATTCCTTCTCCTCGTGTAGGAGTAGCTCAAAAAATGACTGAGTAGAAGTAACCTAATGAAACACCACATGCTGATAAATCAACTATGTTCCATCGTTCGTTTGGACAATCATCATGCAAGGAACTTCCACCTACAAGTGCAAATTTAAGAAAAGTAAGAATAAAGTATATGAAACTTTATGTGCATGTGGAGTACTACCAGAGTGCATAGTCGTATGCTTCATAATTGTTTAGTATAATGAACTATTGTATGATCTTCATATACTCCAACACCAAATAAGCAACAATCCATATGCATGATGTATTCTAACAATTTTAATAATGATACTAACAATGATCATACCATTAATATCAGCGCATTCAGCGGCGACATCGAGAGTTGATTTGAGAAAATTGATTACAATGATACATTTTTCCTTGACAAACTCAGCAGTGACATTGCTTCTCATATTTGCTAACTCCATTGAGTGGAAAACTAGGGATATTAGGGAGGCCATGAACCTTCCTAAGCAAAGAACCAAAGTCCATTATATGCTCCTATTATGGTGAACATATTGTCTTTAAGGGATTAAAATATTGATAGAATGTGAAGATTAGAAAGGTAAATTTGATAAACTAGACAACAATGTAATGAGTATACAAACGTAAAAAGTAGAAAGGATGCAAAAGCTAAATTCAAAACTTAGCCCCATTGGAATCAATTTTTTGTTTTCTATTTTTATTTTATTTTAAAAATAGAAAAATAAGTAAAAATATGTTTGTTTATCTATTTTATTATTTTTAATTTTCTATTTTTAAATAAATTTATTTTTTATTTTCAAAAATACTAAAAATATATAAACCTATTTTTCTTTATTTTAAAACACCTTCATACTTTTCAAATTTTTAAAGATTTGAATTTGATTTATTTATTTTTTAAAATTATATTATATAATATTATTAATTTTAATTAATTTAATCTCACAAGATTTATCTTAATATATAATAATAATAGATTAATTTTACTAATTTAACTTTCTTTATCAATAATTATTATTTAAAATATATTTATATATTTTCATAAATTTTATCTTTCTCATAAAATATAAATATGCACGTAGATATTTTACATTTCATGTGTATGCATAATTCTACAAATATGTTTTTCTTTTGTATTTTTAACGATTCAAATGTATCAATGTAGTTTATCATGCAATAAGATATTTTTAAGTAGTATCAATGATCAAAATAATTTTGCTCAAATCTCAAGATGTCACATTTGTAACTTGTCGGGCTTTATTATGTACAATTGAATGAACTATGCAAATTCTTGTTTGTTAGATTTTTAAATTTTGAATTTTTCTAAGTGATTCTTTTTATGAACAGTATTATTCTGTTTTAATTATAACTCAAATTAATTTGTGCATTACTTTCATCATCATCATCGATTTCATTCAATTTGATTGATTTAAGCAATATAATATATATAGGTCAACATCCATTATCGATTTGTGTCCTCAAACATTTTTTTTGCTTTATGTTAAAATAAGAAAATATCAAACATATTTTTATTTTATTTTAAAATTTAAAAATAAAAAAAACACAAAGTGGTCTAAAGAGACCCTTAGAGTAATAATTAATTTCATTATTATTTTTCCATTAAAATTTTAAAAATAATAACTAAATTTTTTTTTTAAATAAAAATCATAAAATATCAAACAAGTTTTATTTTCACATAAAATAAAAATAAAATAAAACAAAAAATTGGAAATAAAACAAAATTGAAACAGCAAAAAATAAAATAGAAAATGATCCCAAACTGCCCTTAGGGACCATTGGGGATCACTTTTGTTTTTTATTTTATATTTTTGTGTTCTTATTTTATTTTTTTTATTTTACTTAAAATAAAACAAATTTAATTGTATTTATTATTTAAAAAAAATACTCAAAGCATCTTTTGATGTTTTGAGCATTTTAAAATAATGTTATTTGTTTTTAAAATAAAAATAAATATACATAAAAAAACACTCTAATAATTTCTTAACAAATATATTTTAAAAAATAACATAAAAATGAAGATAAAAGATAGATTGTAGGATCTTTTTTTGCTTAAAATTTTCAAGAACCATTAAGGATTATAGATATGATTACTGGTACATGCAATGAGTTGATCATCATATAATAAGGTGATTGTAAATTAGTGATATTATACTTTTTTTATGTTTTTTATATTTTGTTTTTTTTTTGTTTTTTGGGAACCCATAGGGGAATTTTATTGCTCACGTAAAAAAGGTTACAAGATCCTTAAGAGGGGATAAACTCGAGTCTACCAAAGAGCTACAATCATCCTAAAGAGTAAATCCACTGTCTAAGTACAACCCACACAGCAAAAAAAAATGCAATACCCCAAAAAAATATAGAGAGTAAAAGACACAAAGGAGCAAACCGCAACGCTCACCAACAATAGTAAATGATGAGCTGAAGAAGAGTTACATCCAAAGGAAAAGCCTGCTTGATACCTGCATGAAAAGAAAAAAGACTCTACAAACAACTAGATGAACAGTTAGCACCAATAAAATAGAATGTTTAAGTAATAAACATAAAGTTGGAAAGAAATAGTAGAATTTTAGAGGGAGCTCCAAAACTTCACACCAACTTGGGCAGCCACATACATGTGCATCCAAAGAAGAAAGGATACAACACACATGCTACTACCAACCAAAGAAGAGAAGTAATCCACCCATCAAAGAAAACAAACCTATGGAAACAAATATCCATAGGAAATTATGTAGCCCAATGAAATTGTATAACCAATGAAAAGAAATCCACAAAGTTTCAATGAACAAATGAAATCTGCATTCCTATATCAACATCATATAGTGCCAACAAATATCAAATAAACAATCCACACCAATCCACCCAAGTTCCATAATACAATTAAAATGTAGCAAGCTTAGCAAGATGAAATAGCCTCAGCCCAAAGAAGCTTAAATAAATACTACCATATATAAATAGATCAAGAAGAAAATAGTTTAACAGTAAGTGGATATATCCATATAATAAGTCTAAGAAGGCATGATAATACAATGACTGAAAATCCCAAAACCGATCTAACACACCCACAATAGAAAAAATAGAAAATTGCTAATTCAACTAAAATGCAATACACCAAACCAAAAGAAAAGCATACACAACTCCGGGGACAGTATCAACTCCATATAGGCTTAGTAAAACCGAAATGCCTAAACAACAAGCAAACTCACATCCGACAAAGAAAAAGGGAACCATTCCCGATAATGAAAGAAGAAACTCTTGTCAAAGGGGTGTAGACCATTCAAATAAATAGCAAGATAAACATTACAACAGTTAGGTATAAAGGCAAAATCAGCCTTGGAAAATAGCCCTAACGACTAGGAATATTCAATAAGCACACAATAAATAGAAAATGAAACACCATATCATCATATTCCATATAAAAAAACTTCAATCCAATAAGGTTATAGCAAGAAACATTGATTTTCGATCGAAAACAAGTTTCATCAAAAGGGGAGGAAAGACCTCATCCAACCAATCGATTGAAACAAAAAGCAAAATTAAAAGTTTACATGTTCCTAACATAAGGCAAACCACTTTTATCTAAATTCACAAGCCCTCGTAATAAGGGAGGGATATTATCATAAGAGAATATATTCACCATAGAGGATTTTGCACCCCAATTAGCAAGAAAATCAGCAATTTCCTTCCGATAAATATGAAATATGATAATCAAGAGAAGCAAGAAGCCTCCTCGTGGTTAAGAAAATAGTAAACTTTAGCATTGCCATGAGCTCCGACTTTAATAAATTCAAAAGGAGGAGAGCATCAATTTCAAACCATATTTTTTTAAATCCTTTCTGAATACATAACGATATACGATAATGCAAACCATAAAGTTCAGCAAAAAGAACAAAACAGGTTCTTAAAGGAATAGCAATTGCAGCAATCATCTTATCTTTAAAGTCTCTTAAAATACCCCCACAACCATAAAACCCATTAGCAACAGATTCATCAGTATTAACCTTAATGACATGATAATTGGGCTTTATCCAATAAATAGTCTTACAAATAAAATCAACCTAAGATGGAGGAAATCCCAAAACAAGGGGCCGATGTTTGACACCTTGAAGCTAGAAGGAGGAAGAAGGTTAGCTTTATAAAGGGAGGTAATTTTACATTTGGTTCTAGCAATAACATGGTGAAAGTTCATAGGAATATCACTATGTTTAGCATCATTTCTTTCCCACCAGATATACCATAGTAAAGTAATAGCTAGAACACATTTGATATATCCTTTTGAGGAAAAGTATAGAAAATTATTTAAAAGGCAATATAGAAAGGATCCATCAAATAGAAAAGTATTAAACATACTATCATACTGCGACTTTAGCAAAGAATAAATATTAACTAAGAAATGATCCAGCTTTCAATATGGAAGCAACATGGACATTTGGATGGAAGATGAAACCCTTTTTTTCAGGAGAATGGCATCCATAAGAATGTAGTGTTTAAGGATACGCCAAGAAAGAACCAAAAAGGAGGAAGGGATAGAATTACTCTAGATCATAGAAAAAACTAGTGAATCTTGACTTTTAAATCTAATAGCATGCCACACATCCTTAAAAACAAAATCTCCAGATGAGGAATTGTTAAACAAGATTTGATCAGCTCTGTTGGATGTTGGATTAATATTGAGGATTTTGATAATGATCACATTAGGTATAGGAACCTAAATGAGCTATATCCCAAGAATCGAGTAATGAAATGGCTAACCTTGAGCATGTCAATAAAGTGAGTATTGAATAATGAGTCAATAGAACCCACACACCAATTATCTTGCCAAAAGAAGGATGAACCAGAATTCACACCCGTGAGATCATCTCCTCGCACTTGATATTGGTGAGTCTTCTCCACAGGGGAATCCCCATTTGAAAGAACAAATGAGGGGTGATTACCCTTACAATATTTGGCGAGGATGAATTTGACCAGAGCTCTTCGCTTCTAAGATTTCACCATTTTGTAAGAAAAGTATTTAATGGAATCTTCTAAAGTTTTACAACCTAAACCACCTTCATTCAAAGGACCACAACAGATGTACCAGCTAGCCCAATGAGTTTTTTTGGAAGATGGAGTAGAACCCCAAAAGAATTTGTTGATAAGATGGTTAATCTTTTTAATGATAGAGGTGGTAGGGACAATAGTGAAAAGTAGATAAAAAGGTAAGGAGCAGAGAATGCTTTTAATCGTAACAAGTCTCTCCAAAAGATAAGATGGAATTTTGAGAAAGAAAATTTCTTATAAATTTTTTGAATCACCTCATCAAAAGGAAAGATCTTTAGCACCACGATATAAAGCGTACCACTTAATAGGGAGAATAAGATGGGCAAACCCCGTAATACTCTTAATAGTCTTGATCCTAGGAGGAGGAATCGATTATTTAATAAAACTACATGGGTTAATTTTAAGCCACTTTCCTACCAAACCTAATAAAGAACTTACACAGTTTCTTAATGTATCGGGTAGATCCATTGCAGAAAATAATGAAATCAATCCGCAAAGCTGAGGTGAAAGATAGGAAAACCACCCCTAGTCTTGTAGAACATGTTAGGCATTTTACAAAACAACAGTTCAAGACTTCGAGTGAGATATTCCATCGCGATAATGAAAAGGGCCAAAGAAAGGGGTCCCTTGCCTTATCCCATATGAGAGGAAGAAAAGATGCCATGATCCTTGCCATTAATAAGTAAAGAGAATTGAGTTCTCAATACCATTCTTGATTAATGTAATAAAAGAATTGGAAAATCCAAAAGAGTAAGAATTTTATAGAGGAAAGTCCACCAATATTATCGTAAGTTTTGGAAATGTCAGCTTAAAACTAGATTCCCAGAGAACCTTAGTATTTAAATCATGGATAATTTCTTGAGCTAACAACACAATATCAGAGATGGCTCTACCTTTAACAAAACTCGTTTGATTGGGGGAGATGATTTTAGGAAGTAAATTACCTAGTCTTTTGGCTAGGATCTTAGATATGAGCTTATTAAAAAGAGTTCATAGGCTTATAGGTCTAAAATGGTTCTAAAGTTCTGGATTATCTATTTTTGGAATTAGAACAATGGAAGTACTAGAAAAGTATTTGGGGAGGATATTTCCATTAAAAAAATCTAAAACAGCTTTAACCACATCTTCTTTGATAATATTCCAACACTTTTGAAAAAATAAGGTCATAAAACCATTAGGGCTAGCCACAGAATCTATTTTAATCTATAAAGTGGATGCAATTTCAAATTCGAGGGTAGAGAGGTAAGCATTTTGTTATCTTCTTCAATAATGATCTTAGGATAACCTCATGCCATGCTAATTCATCATAGGAGACATTATTATTAAGGAGATTAGTGAAGAAAGATACACAATGAAAATTCCTTATCATTATTTTTGATTTTCTTGATGTGATTGAGGGCCTTTTCTTTTGAACATAACATGAAAATATTTGGTATTCCTATCTCCCGATATCTTTTACGAAGCCTTTGCCACCAAGAGGTTTCCTCATGTCTTGATAGCAAGTTAACCTATCTTTGGTTTAATAAGATATTTTGGAGGTATCATGAATCTTCTTCTAAAGCTATGACTTCTTGTTCTATATCTTTATGTTTGTGAAAATATTTTGAAGCGCTTTTGTTCCACCATTTAGGGAATTATTTAAGCCTTTTTAATTTAATAATCTCTAATCATCCCAATAATATAATCATCGGATAAAGAGGATCTCCTAATTAGTAGCAACTACCTCTAAAATCTATCATCCATAAGCCACATATTTTGAAAAGAAAGGAATAGATAAAAGGGGATTGTATAACCTTAGAGATTAGCAAAGGGGAATGATCGGATAAGGTTCTACTGAGGTGTTCAACAGAAGTAATCAAAAAGGAATTGTTCCATAGATCATTAAACAGAATCCTATCTGGTCTTTGCCAAAGTCCGATTATTCCGTGAATTGAGAGCCTATAAACCTAGATCGATAATGTGACAATCCGTAATCATATTATTAAAGTCCTCCATGGAGAATAGGTTAGGATTATTTCTACCAACTCATTCGAAGAGGAAGATATGTTAAAATCCCCACCCACTAACCGATGGGAAATTAACCATCTTCCCGGTCCTTCTACCATACCTATTGCAAGAAGCATAAACAAAAGATCTAAAATATCACCAATTGCCAAAAGTGATTTTACTACCGTGAAGATCCTAGATAATATGAAGAACTAATATCACCAATTGCCAAAAGTGATTTTAACATTCACTACGTGAAGATCCTAGATAATATGAAGTACAAAAGGATTTTTCCAAAAGATCCAAATTTTGTTTTGAGTTAGTAAAAACTATCAAAGATCATTCTAAAGATCGAATGAATGTTAGAAGGAAGGATAAATGGTTCCAAGATTGCCGTAAAAGAAATGTTATGGGTGCGAACTATGTTGTTTATTATTATAACGAGAGGGAACCTATCCTCTCACATTCCGCATCAAGAAAAGACCATTTACTTTGGGTGAGAGGAACCAGATCTAGTTACTCTAGCAAAGATATGAAATTTAGATTTAGATGGTTTGTTTCTCTTTTTTATAAATGTATGGAAGTCATTGTCCATACCTACAACCTCAGATCGTAGTGTTCGTAAGTGTTTGTTGCCAAGTGAAGCCTGGAGGTTAAAAGTCATTTCTCCTTCTTCCAATTCAGTGTTGATGACTGATGTAACTTAGGTTTTGGATTTAGATCAGGGTTAGAAGAGGAAGCACAAGAGGGATTAGAATTAGGCAAAACACAAATACCTAAATCAAGAGTAGAAGTTATCTCTAAATACTGCAAATCCTCCATTCCTACAATAGTATTCATTTGACCTTTCGCTAATGGAGATACAGAAGTAGGGATATACGCATTAGTGAGGGAATCAAGAACTGGGGGGGAGAAAGGCTATTAGAGGCATTAATGTCAATATTGTTATTTTGAGAATGGATTCCAACATGAGGAGCCTTCCTTAATAGGAAGTGAGCCAACTGGTAAATGCTCAACCGTATCCATCTTAGATTTGGGTTGGTGGCTTTGAACCGGGGATCATTTCTCTCAAGTATTGGGGCGGTTGTATTAGTAGTCATATCATTTTGTGGTTCATTCTAAGTGGCCTTAATGTATGGAGCATCTTTGGATAGCACATGATTTTTCTTTAAATGCGGATGAGCTACAAAACAATCAGCAAATCCATGCACATGAATTTTACAATGGGATCAAAATACAATAAAGTTTTCAAACTCTACTTTTTATAAATAGCCAAATTTTTCTGACCCTAACCAGATTTCCTTAGGATATTTTTTAGTTATATCCATTTCCACAAGTATCCATAAGCGTGTTGATCCAATCGGAGAGGCCGATCGAATGCAACCCATATATAGAGAAACTGGGATTAAAGAAATGCACAAGGTTAGAATAGACCAAACTGAACGATAGGAGATTCCTCCTTAATGTCGAAACAAAATATGATCATCTTGCAAAAACACGGGAATAATCCAAATCATTAGACAGTTGAATCAATACATGCTGTGAATCAATCAGACCCACCGAAAAAACTCCAAAAAATTTCAGATTATGAAGAAAGGCTCGATATTTTCAAAAGGACGCGTTGAGCAAATTTACCAACCAAAGCAAATTCAAAAGGTTTAGCATGCTTTTCAACCATTGAATCCGAACACATGATCATGGGTACACCTCGGAAGGACGTAGAAACAAATTCGAAAGACTCACCGGGATTCTTTGCCTTACCCGCAAACACATCATTGAAAGATTTAGAAGCCATTAAAGGATTTGGGCCAGAGTTGCTGAGGGGATCAGTACCTATAATTGCCGCACGAAAGTGAGCAATTTCTATTTTGTCATGTTTCAATCTCTCTTACTCTTGCACATATTGAGCAATGAGCTCATTAAGAGTTCATTTTTCCTTTTGAGTATTATAACTTATCTTAAAAGGATTAAATTGTGCAGAAAAAGTGATCAAAATTAAGTGTACAAAAATGTCATCAGATATCTATAATTTTAGTGCTCTCAGTAAAAAAAATTAGACATCACCCTAATGTATTCCCTTATACTTCCATTGCCTTTATACGCATTGAAACGAAGTTTACTAAGAATAATACTCACTCGACCTTCGAGAACTAACTAAAAACTTTTTTTAGCACATTCCTCTTCAAGCATTGCACCTCTTATAGTTTCAAATGGAATGCTCCATGATCATAAGACTCCGGTTTAACGCCTCCCACTTTTCAAAGTTAGCCCTTTATTCAATACTACTTTCTATAATAAGAGCGGGAGGACGTTCAGTCCGAATCACATAGTCAAGATCCATACACTCAAGAACAATGGTCATATGCTCTTTCCATTTCTTAAAGTTAGTGCCGTTGAGCACTGGAAAGTTATTCAAATTGATAGATATAGAAGAAACATTAATTGAAAAGAACAAAAACAATACTCACAGTTAACAACATTGTCATTTTCTTGTGCATATATAATGTAAACAAATTATATTCTTGAAATAAAATATTTAATAAAATATGCACATATGAAATACCTAACACAACATTGCAATTTAGTCTTTAGACATAAATAATAATTTGTAAATTTAAAATTATAGTCAACAAATATGATAATAAATTTTACCAACAATCCTATCTTTGGATCAACATATTGTATGCATGATTAATATAAATTCATCACATATTTGTTACTGACAAATCCAAAAAATAATCTTCCTTTAATTATTTTCATAGATTAAAATATAATTCATATGTAATATTCATATATTTCAAAAATAAAAAAATTGATATAATAGAGGTCACTTTGGTGACATAATATTTCAATTTAAATTAATTTTGAAATAACAAATATCAACTATATTATTCCAAAGAATTACTTCAATTGATACTAACTTGAAATATTTAAAAATAATAATAATATAAATATTAGCTAACTGTGTCAAAAGTCAAGCAAACATATGTTAGATACTATGTGTATTTGAGGAAAAGAAAAGAATGCATAATGTCATAATTAATAAAACAAATGAGCATTCTAGATTTCACAATAGAAATGCAATCCATTATGTATTAGTGAATTATGAATTATTTAAATGCCAAAGCAATAAATATCTATAAAATTTAAATTAGAATATTTATACATAAATATTTAATATTATAAAAAAATTTTGAAATAGAAAACCTTTAGAAATATTAAACAATAAGTGTAATTATTACATTTACTTAATAAATATTCCGCTTTGGAATTAATTTCACAAAGCAATGTAAAATATTTCAGATTAACAAAGATAGATTTAAAATCTAAAATGAATATGAAATGTTATAAACATGAATGAATATAAAAGTTTATAACATGAATTAATTGTATAAAGTAATATGTAAATGATATGACCCTCAAAATTCCTCTAGTCGAAGCACGAATCTTGATGCCGAAAGCAAGCTGATCAGAAATTGAAACTGGTCGAGATCAAGCACTTAAAATATTATTGAAAACTTTGATACATCAGTTAAATTCCTAAAAAGCTCTCGAATATGGAGTGTTTATAGTCAAATCGAGTGTCTCGACGAGCCGGTTCTGACAAGCCAAATATCTTACAATTCTGACTTCATTTGAGCATTCAAATACTCAAAATACATCATATGATCAAGGGAATCATCATGAGCCGTCCGATGGAGAGGAGTGGTTCAGATTTTGCAAGTATTTGCAGACGCCTCCTCCTCATTCCTCATAAGAGAGAGGAGAGAGCTCTAAAGATCCTCCAAGCACAATCGTGCCGTCACTCGACGGTCGTCAACCACCGCCGCCGGCCACCGCCGTTGATCCTTGCTGTCGTCAATCTCTGTCGGTCTCCATCATGATGACTTCTACCAGTGATTGTTCCTCGATGCTGATTGTTCCCCGCATTTACAATTGTTCCGCATTTCCACCGGTGGTTGCTCCGCACAGTTCACCATCATCTGCTACTACTAGCAACTGTTACAACCTGATCGTTGTCACATAGCTGTTGTTCCTTTCTTATATACATTTCTGTAATCCCGATATCGGGAAGATCCTGTACTCTGAAACAGATACATAGTGGAAGCTTTTTACTGGGCTAGGCCCCGTGGTTTTTCCCTCTTTTCGAGGTTTTCCATGTAAAAATTCTGGAGTTTTATTGTTCACACTTTTCATACCTGTGTGTGTGCTGGATTTCACAACGAAGCTAAGGCGAAAACTTTTACTCTACCGCAATTGGTTTTTAAGGAACGCAATAGTTTGGCGCCGTCTGTGGGAAACTGATTCCCATTATATCAGCTTGTATGGCGACCAAGTTCCCCAACAAGAACAAAACCACCATCGAGATGTAGCATTTCAAGCTTTTAAGGAGCGCAAGTGAAGAATAAACATTCATCAAACTTCGTTCCTTCAGATTTTGTCAGAAACATGGGGGCAAATCTTAATCTCAAAAGATTATCCAAATCAATATTCTGGATATCTAATTGATTATCAGTTCGAGAAGCAAATCAGTAATACTAATGAAAAAGGCCAAGGTTAAAGAGCAACTTTGGCTGCAATCACAAACGGATGTTTTAATCGACCTCTTCCATACAGGTTAACGTCATCGAGCAAAGACTCTGACAAACAACCTAGGATAGGTCAAAAGGTCCTTGGTGGACTTCCTACGACCTCTTCCATACAGGTTAACGTCATCGAGCAAAGACTCTGACAAACAACCTAGGATGGGTCAAAAGGTCCTTAGTGGACTTCCTACCTCTTCCATACAGTTAACGCCATCGAGCAAAGACTCGACAAACAACCTAGGATGGGTCAAAAGGTTCCTCTATGACCTCTTCCACACGTTAACGCCATCGAAAGCAAAGACTCTGACAAATAACCTAGGATAGGTCAAAAGGTCCTTGGTGGACTTCCTACGACCCCTTCCACACAGGTTAACGTCATCGGGTAATACTCTGACAAACAATTTCGGATGGGTCAATATCCTCAGCAGATTCAAATCAACCTCTTTAATACAGGTTAACGTCATCAGGTAACACTCTGACAAACAATCTTAGATGGGTCAAAGATCCTCAGCGGATTCAATTCAACCTCTTCCATACAAGTTAACGTCATTGAAAACACTATGACAAACAACCTCGGATAGGTCAAAACTTTGTACCTACTACGTTAACGCTGAGCAAACAGCAAACACTCGACATAAATCTCGATAGTCAAAATCCACGATTCAATTCGATCCTTCCATACGTTAACGCCATCGAAGTCACACTCGACAAACAACCTAGGATGGGTCTTAAGGTCCTTGGTGGACTTCCTACCTCTTCCAGTTAACGCCATCGAGCAAAGACTCGACAAATAACCTAGATAGGTCAAAAGGTCCTTGGTGGACTTCTACGCCTTCCACACGTTAACGCATCTGGGTAACACTCTGACAAACAACCTCGGATGGGTCAAAATCCTCAGCGGATTCAATTCAACCTCTTCCATACAGGTTAACGTCATCGGGTAACACTCTGAAAAATAACCTCAGATGGGTCAAATATCCTCAGCGGATTCAATTCAACCTCTTCCATACAAGTTAACATCATCGAGCAAACACTATGACAATCAACCTCAGATAGGTAAAAACTTTGTACCTATTACAGTTAACGCTATCGAGCAAACACTCACAAACAATCTCGAGATAGGTCAAAATTCTCGCCAGATTAATTCAACCCTTTCATACAGGTTAACGTCATCTAGTCACACTCAAAAAATAACCAAAGATCCTCGCTGGCCGCTAACCACTGCCGCTTCGGTGCCGACCACCCCGGCCGCCAACCACCATCGCCACCATCGCCACTCCGCTGGTCACCATCATCGTCCATCTCTACTACGCTAATCGCCACTGCTGCATGCTACCGACCACCCGGTCGCAACTACCGTCGGTTACGCCACCGACTACTGTTGCCGGTCACCTCTGCCGACCATCGCCGTAATTTCGCTGACACCATATCGTCATTATCGCTATACATTACTACCACTTGATTAACGCATACCGCATACCACTCGGTTAATTCAACTATCGCTGGCTTACCGCTGATATTGCTGCCGGCTACTGCCGAATTATCGCTGTAATTTTGCTGGTCACCACTATCATCACGCATCTCGCTGATTCCGACGCTGCTACTATTGCGCATTGCGTTGCCACTACCCGTTGCCGCCACCACTATCGCCGGTCCGCTAAACTATCGCGGTAATTCGCTACTACTATCGTTGCCGCCGGTTATCTCACTGATTACTGACGTTGGCTTTCATTCGACCATTGCCGCTCGGCCGATGCTATTCTATCGGTTGCCATATCGCTGGTTACCGCTGTTGATTATCACATGGTTATCTTACCGACTACTATCGCTGATCACTGTTGCTGACCATCGCTGCAATTTTCACGGTACTATTACTATCACTGGCTATCTCGCAACATTTAACGCGCGCCCGCTGATTCATGCTGCCATTGCCGCTGTTGACACCATCGCCGCCCATCATCGCTGCCGTCACTGCTGCTGACCATCAGATACCGTCATACTGCCGCCGGCCATAGCATCGGCATCACGAATTTTCGCTCTATCTCCATTTACTCGGCTACCACTGTTGACTACCGTCTAATTGTCTAACGACCACTTCACGGCCGCTAACTACATTGAGCTACCGCTGTTGATTACTGGCATCCGCTTAACTTTCGGTTATCACCATCATTGCTGCTATTATTCGCTGGCTGATTACGACGGCCATACTGCTGACTACTGCTGCATTGCTGCTGCACACTTTCGCTCCAACCACTGCCGCTGACATCGCCGCTAATACCATCGCGCCACCACGACCATCTTTAGTAATTCCGCTGTCACCACCATCGCATCGATTCTTCCGCTAACCACTCGCATGTCATCGCACCAACACTATCGCCGGCCACCAACGTCGAGCATCGCTGTCAACCCAGTCTCCGATTATCATCGCAGTGATTGCCTCCAAACCCGGACGGTCCGACGAGGCCGGTTGATGCCTCTTTCGAGGGAAAACTGGAACAACGACGTAGTATCACTTTTGATCGCTTCCAAACTGACGGTCCGACGCCGGGCTGATGCCTCTTTCGAGGGAAAATCGGAACAACGACGTAAGTACTGCGGGCCTTGATCGCCTCCAAACCCGGACGGTCTGACGAGGCCAGTTAACGCCTCTTTCGAGGGAAAACTGGAATAATGACGTAAGTACCGCGGGCCTTGATCGCCTCCAAACCCGGACGGTCCGACGAGGCCGGTTGACGCCTCTTTCGAGGGAAAACTGGAACAACGATGTAAGTACCGTTTGATCACCAACGACCTTCTCAAGAAGAAGAGAAGGTGCCTTCTCCCTTAGCCCTAGGGGGTTTTTATAGACCCCTTTTAGGGGCAAAAGGGTAAAAAAGTATCCAAAACCGCTCAAAACCGCTAAAAATGGGCCAAAACGGATGAAAACGGGCCAAAATGGACGTTTCGCCGCACGGAGGGCCACGCTGCGCCATCCGCTCGGTTCGCCACGCCACGCTATCAATACCGTCGGTCAACTCGCCCGCGAACCCGCCGGCCAGATCAGATCATGACGACCGCCACCATTGCGGTTTCCCCTGCGCACTCTGACCGCTGGTCAGCAAATTTGCCACCACGCGACTGCGCATTCCACGCTTCCAGCCCATTCTGGGTCCTCATGACTGCCGAGGTTCAGCGCTCCGCCTCCCTTGCAGACGCCATCCGCCAGCATACACTCAAACTGCTGCCACAGCTTCGGCGAGTGCCCGCGCCTATGTGCGCCACGGTACGCCACGCGCATGCTCGATTCCGGATGGGTCCATAACCTCGAAATTTTGCGCTCCCACATACCTATATATATTTGTGGTTGTGCATCTACTTCCGTAGTCATAATCTTGTGCTTACATGAAGATCTGTTCTCTCAAAATGTGTGGTTAATGTACCTGCAGATTTCGTTGAAGAATTTGCTATTTTGATGTACTTACATATATTTTTTTGATGATTAAGATAATATCATCCAAAAATAGAGGCAACCGATATGACTCAAAATTCCTCTATAAGCACGAATCTTGATGCGAAAGCATCGAAATTGAAACCGGTCGAGATCAAGCACTTAAAATATTATTGGAAACTTTGATACATCGCTTAAATTCCTAAAAGCTCGGAGTGTTTATAGTCAAATCGCGCCTCGACGAGTTCGACAAGCTAAATATCTTACAATTCTGACTTTATTTGAGCTTTAAAATACACAAAATATATCATATGATCAAGGGAATCATCATGAGCCATCCATGGAGAGGAGTGGTTGGATTTTGCATGTATTTAGAGAGGCCACTCCACTATAAATAGCCCCTCATTCCTCATGAGGGGAGGCCAAGCAAGAGAGAGGAGAGAGCTCTAAAGATCCTCCAAGCACAATCGCACCGACGGCCAACCACCGCCGCCGCCACCGCCGCCTGCCGCCGTTGATCCTGCCGCCAATCTCTCGGTCTCCATCATGATGACTTCTAGTGATTGTTCCTCGTGATTTCGCCTGATTGTTCCTCAGATTTCGAATTGTTCTCGATTTCCACCGTTCCACCATCATCCGCTACTACTAGTAATCAACGATCGTTGTCACATAGTCATTCCTTTCTCATAAACAATAATCCGATCGGAAGATCTTGTACTCTGAAATAGATACATAGTGGAAGCTTTTACTAGGCTAGGCCCCATGGTTTTTCCCTCTTTTTGAGATTTTCCAAGTAAAAATTCTGGAGTTTTATTGTTCACACTTTTATACAGGTGTGCTTTGGATTTCATAACCTAAGAAAACTTTTACCGAACCGGTTTTCTAGCACGCAACGAAAATATTTCATTAACAAAGATGAATTTAAAATTTGAAATGAATATGAAACATTATAAATAATGCTATAGCAAATAATTTCATATATAAATATAAAATATTAAAATAAATAAATGTAATAACTAACTGCAAAGTAGTAAGGAGAAACGGATGAAATTGAATTAAATGGAATAAAAATAACATTTATACTAACTTATATATATTTATATATATACCCCTAAGTAAATGGATGAAACCAATTAAATGAAATAATTATAACATTTATACTAACTTATATATATTTATATATATATCGCTGCAAAGAAAAATGTTTCATATTCTTTTTTTTCCTTTTTTTAAAATCGAAATATCGGTTCATATTATAAAGCGGTTGAAAAAACGTTTCATATTTTTTTTTAAATATGAAATATCGTTTCATATTATAAACACTTTATATACATTTTTTTATATTAAGATCACAATGGCAAGAATAAATATATCGATCACATAAAATTAAAATTGTGATCAAAGTATAAAGCAAATTTAGCTATATTATTTTGCTCAAAATCAATAATAGAAAAGCCATCTAAAAATATCGATACTTCATGCAAATGACCAAATTATTTGCTTGAAAATTTTGAATCATGTACTTTGATCTAAAATTTTCAAATAATCAATACAAAAGATGAAGAAGAAAAATCATTTCTCAACGATTCAACATCATAACTACTAATACCACTTGTTGGAAACATATAAAGATTAAAAAAATAAATTTATCTAGTTCGATCTCATGTCAAATCATCAAGAAAATTTAATCGGCGCTCATGAATCCATAGAAGAGCTAATGCGGGATTTTATCCTTCTACTTCTAAAAGGGTGTTCTTGAGAGAGAGAGAGAGAGAGAGAGAAAGAGAGAGAGAGAGACTTCTTTTCACTCAAGATGAGATATGAGAAAAATGAGAACTTCACCCTTTAGAATGGAAACCATGACCCTATTTATACTTGAGTGCATTTTACTTTATTTCACCACATTATTAAAATAAAATAAATTGTCCGGTTTCTACACACGATAATTCCATATAAAATAAATAAGATGTCTCAAAAGCCTAAAATTAATTAATCTTTATTTGATCACAAAATTAATAGGCTTAAAAAATAAGATAATGCATAATGTATAATTAAATTCATATGTGAGCCCACATTTAAAAATTTCTAATATGGAATCTATGGATGTACACATCCCCTACATGCAACACTATAGTATTGAAAATATTTAACTATAATTTTATTTTCTAATCTATGAAGTAATATTTAAATCAAATATTACAATGCATATCTTCTTTAATTATTTAAAAAAAATTATAGTTAAAAAGGCCCTTTTATTTTACTTTTAGTTTTTTAGTAACATTTTAAACATTTAAGTTAAAAAAATTTTATATTTCGATAGATAAATTACCATTAGAATTTTTGACAAATTTTCTCACGAAAATGAAAAGCTATTTTTTGGCCACCAAACTAATTAGGTAATGAGATTTTAAGTGGTTGTAGGTTCTTTTGATAATTAATTTAGAGCTAATTAGTGTTAAGTTAGATATGTTTAACCTATTGAAATTTATTTGAGGTCTTATGTTTAATCAATATGGCCAATTTGAGAGCTTTGATCTTATAGGGTTAAATAGGTCTATTTTAAGTTAAATTAGTTCAAAAAGTCTAATAAAGCTTCACCAAGATATTATTTGGCTATATTAGTCATTGATAAATAATAATGACCTATTAATATGGTAGGCCATGATTATTTTTAACATAATTATTAATGACCTATTTAGCCTGGGGATCTTAGTTTAATCTAATTATTAATTATGGTTAGAACATACGAAGTTTGATGGTTTAATCCTTTAACATAGGTTTCACAAATTGATTTGATTCATTGACTCAAAATAACTAATTAAATTTGGCATAATTTTGACATAAATTACCATTAGAATTTTTGACAAATTTTCTCATAGAAAATCAAAAGCTAATTTTCCGCCACCAAACTTATTAGATAAAGAAATTTTAAGTGGTGGTAGGTTCTTCCAATAATTAATTTAGAGCTAATTAGTCTTAAGTGAGATATGTTTAACCTATTGAAATTTATTTGAGGTCTTATGTTTAATCAATATGGCCAATTTGACTTTGATCTTATAGGGTTAAATAGGTCTATTTTAAGTTAAATTAGTTCAAAACGTATAATAAAGCTTCACCAATATATTATTTGGCTATATTAGTCATAGATAAATAATAATGACCTATTTATATGGTAGCCATGGTTGTTTTGAACATAGTTATTAATGACCTATTTAGCCTAGGGGATCTTAGTTTAATCTAATCATTAATAATGGTTAACATAAGAAGTTTGATGGTTTAATCCTTTAAAATAGGTTTCACCAAGTGTTTTGATTTATTGGTCAAAATAACTAATTAAATTTGGGGTTAATTTTGACTAGGTTGATCAAAGGTTAAATCTAGCCCCGTAAGTTAGACTCTAAAGATCTATTAATCAATTAAAGTATTTAGACAAATATTTTAATCAGATGAAAAAATTGAATGCTTATACCACATCCAATCCACTTAAACTAATTAAGATTTTAGGTCTACCCAAAGGTTTGCTAAGGTTAAAGTTATCAATATGAATTAAATTTGATTTGAATATAAATGATTAAAAATCTCTTTAAATGAGTTTAAATCACATTTAAATCCAATGATCATTTTAGGTCCAAATTCTAGTTAACTTTGGTTAAGGGGTTGAATATGATTTTTATATAAGCTACATTAGAATTAAATTTATGAATAAATTAAGAATTTGAATTAAACTAAAATTTGGAAAGAAAAGATAGCTTGGATCATCTCTAGAAAGAGCTAGAAGATTAAGCAAAGGATATTAATTTGGTTAAGTACTAATTTAGTTAAGTTTTAATGATTATGACCAGCTCAATCTTAATTTAAGCAGAAACTTGAACTTGTCTCACCCAAGTGTCAATATCTATTAGAATTTTGATGTTGTTTATGTTAACAACTACTCATGCATATTGAAATTGGCATATTATATGACTTTCTTAAACAAAAAAAAGGAAATGGACATCATCAAAATGATTCTATGGCTTTCTATTGTTAGGAGGATTAGTAATTCTTCATCATGGTGATGTTTTAGATATTCCATGTAAGGTCTTTCATGCACGCTGATGAAATATAATAGAATACCTTATATGGGACATACCATAAACATAAATGTTTAAAGCTATCTCATATAATTCATTAGCATATTTAAAAAGTATATAAAAATGCATTGCTCAATCCATTATTTTTAAAAGACCGATTATACTATTAATATTGTTTGATATTAATCACATTTTAGTGCAAATAAATTAACATTATCACAAATAAGAAATAACAATTTTACATTCATAATACATACATCAAATTAGGTGACAATCATAAATATGAATTCCAAACACTTGATGCCATGGATGTACTCTAAAGATAATCATTAGGTTTTAAGAGGCACATCCATCCACAAGACCTTGACATAAATTCTATAAAAAAAGAATAAAATTAAAATTTTATGAAAAATGACCTTATATATATATATATATATATATATATATATATATATATGCACATAGACACACTAAGTTATTTTAAAGCTAAACAAGAATTTTTTATAACTAAGAATAAAAATACCAAAAGTAGAAAACTTTAGTTCTAAAGAAAAATAATAAATAAAAAAATTAAAGCATCAAATGATCAAAAAAATTATTATATAAAAGTAGCTAAGAATCTTTTTTTTTTTTTTATTTAGGGACATTTGAGCAAATTTCATCTCAAACTCATACACACAAAGAACACATACAAGAATTTGAACTCAACACTACGATTGATTGATAGCTTTAGCTCTCAACCACTAAGCTAAGGTGCCTTACACAAATAAGAATTTAGTTGACCATCTCTCATAGTCTTCTTGTGAATCTTTTATTTTAGGTTTTATTTATTTCAGATATGCTCAAAACACTTGAATTTATTTTCCACATACTTTATGATCCATTTTCTTCCTTCAATCAAAATATGACATATGTAAAAGTTTGTTTTTTTAATGATAAATTAAACTTATTTTATATTATATTTGACTTGAATTAATAAATTAAACTTATTTTTAAATCATATTTATTGTAGAATATTAGTGTACTATGAGTGCACAGAGTACGCTATCGGAGTACTCCAGGTACTCTATAAATTAAATAATTAAATCATAAGTTAAATATGCATCAAACATCATTTTAATAACTAATACTTCTTAATAATAAATTATATATTGAATATATGAAGGGCACAAAATCTACTAAGAGTCTAAATTTTAAAATCTTTAAAATATTAGGAACGATGCATATGAAGTCAAGACGTAATATTTTTTTTTTACAAAGAAGGAAGATTGCATGTACAAATCATGTATTGTAAATTTAATTAATTTTTTTTAATCATATTAAATTAATATGAATATATATATTTTTGATATTTGAAATCATAATAAAATATTATTATAAATATTATTATTATTTGAAGAATTTAATGAATTTTCATTTAGATTGGTTCCTCCATGAAGTTTCATATTTGATAACATATTATATATGTTAAATATAAAGGATAATATTATAATTAAATATGCCAAATTGATTTAAGATGAATATTAATCAAGAAATAATTTTTTTTTCAAAGATGGCTTTTAATGGATTAAGTAATTTTATTTTCGAAATGGGGATTAAGTTTTTTTAATTACTTTAGAAGTAAGAATTATTATTTTTAAAGTTAATTTATTTTAAGAAAATTAATTATTTGAATAATAATTAATTTTAAATATCTATTTTAAGAACACTTAAATAGAAATTTAGAATTATTACATAGAACCACAGCTTTGTAATTTACTTTGATCAAAATTTTAATTTGAATATTTTGGCTCAAAATTATTTTTCAAAACAAAGATTTGAGTTAAATTTTATACATAAAAAAATCTTCAAACCTAATATCTCGGCATCGATTTTTTACATTATATATATATATATATATATATATATATATATATTTATGTAAATTTTCAATTTTGATTTTCAACAGTATGGTATTTTTTCGATCATCCATTTTTATATATTATCCACAAAACGTATGTAGACATATCAAGAGCTTTGAAAATATATTATCTTACAAAAAAAATATTATTCTAAGATCTCATTTATTTCAATAAAAATTTAGCTCTCATTTCATGATTATTTCAATCCATTAGATTGCTTAATTTGATTACTTAGAATAAATATTCTACTACAAATTAAAAACACCTTCTGCATCATAGGAACATGTCATGGACTTTGTGGTCTTTTGCTTATGATGATTCAACGGCCTCTCAAATATCCCAAGCTTTCCTGAGAATAAAGGTCCTGAGGCCTTCAATGGTAAGGTGATTCACTCTATGGACTTAGCAAATATGGGAAGCACTATCGCTGCCGAGTTTGTCAAAGAAAAGCATATCATTATCATTGATTTTCTCAAATCTGTTCTCGATGTTGCCGCTGACTGTGCCGATATCAATGGTATAATCATTATTATTATCATCATTTAAATTGGTTAAATAAATCATATGATTTTTCACCTACATTACATATAATGAGTATTACTATGGAGCACAGAACTATGCACTTTTGTACTCCAAACATATATAACTTACTTAGGCCACCTGTAAAATTTATCATCTATCTTATTCTCGCTTTCCAAAATTTGAACTTTTAGGTGTGAAGCTTCCTTGCACAATGATTGTTCGAACAAAACGATGGAACTTACCAAATTTCTCCGCATGGGGCATCCCTTTCGGTTACTATTATTTTAATCGCTTCGAAGAACTACTCTTTCACAAGCCTCGAGAAGGAATCATGCTAAGCTTCTTGGCAACTATCCATTCTCCTTTAGTAAATACTTTCACCTACTTATTATTATTATTATTATTATTATTATTATTATTATTATTTAAATTATATATCCATGTATATCATTAATTCCTTTTTTTTAATATAGAGATGGGTTATATCTATGTTTGTTGAGAGCTACATCAAGAACATCACCCATATTGAGAAGTATGAAATGGTCCTAGACCATAGCTTCTTTCAAGCAATGACTTCCTCCTTATTTGCTTTACTACCAAAAAATTTCTATGAGAGGGTAAAAAATGAGAGCATTATTCTAAAATATTCAAAAAGTTTTGAGTTACGCAAATATGGTATAATAGTGGAAGGTGAATCTACACCCATAAATGCTGATTTAGTCATCTTTGGTACTGGCTTCAACGGTGATCAGAAGCTTTGCAACATCTTCAAATCTCCTACACTTCAAAAGATTGTGACGCCTTGAACTGACAAAAGATCCTTATCGCAGCCATGCATCATCTAAGAAAATCTTGTAGACCTGGGGTGATTTATGTGAGTCACTATAGCACCCAAGGGGGGGGCTAGGGCAGTGAATTGGGTGATATTAAAAATTTTAAAAGTTAAATATTAAATTTTAAGTTTTAGTAGAAAATTAATTTTTGATTTTATAATGACAAGATACAATTCTTAATGCAACAAAAATAAAAGAATAGTAAAGTAAAGAGAGATAGACACAATTTTTACGTGGGCCAAACTCAACACCTACGCCCACGCAAGCCACTCCTAGGAATCCACTAAATGCAAATTAGCTTACAAATAGTACTCCTATAACGGGTAGTACAACCCCTATAATATGTACTCTCCTACAAAGAGTTGAGTACAATCCCAATATAAATTTTACAACTCAAAAAGAAAAATACAAAATAATAAATTTTGATAAAATAAATCTCTCACAAATATCAAGCTATCCAATTCAAAAAATGATCTCACTATTTATAAATGATCACTTTACAACTTAAAAATTTGGCAAGATAAAATGCTCACTTAATATGATAAGAAATAATAAAATAAATAGCTTAAAGTAATCTTATTAAAATGTTTATGTTATTATAATTTGTAAACTAATATAAAAATGATTTCAAAATATATTCATAATATTATTTTACACGATAAAATAAATTTCAGCAAGGAATAATTTATTATATTTTAACCAAAAAGGTTCTTTCAATTAATGCAAATAATCTCAAAATACTTAAATAAAATTAGTATATGATAGATCTAGGTAGGCTAGTAAGGTTTTAATTAAAAAGAGAGATCTATGAAAATAATTTCAGCATAATAAATTAATTTAAAATGCTTAAAATATACTTTTAAAATAGATCTATGAATAAATGATCTTTCCAATAAGACTAATGAAGAAATATTTCAAAATCCCAAAAGAAATTTGTAGGAAGATAAAAATTTTAACAAGTTGAAATAAATTTTACAAACTATAACAAGAGTTTTTACAAAAAAATGACTGAAGAAACTTGTGATGTGAAAAACTTAGACTTTGATATCCAAAGACTAATCCACCAAAAGTATAAATTAGAAAGAATAAATATATGATGAAAATAGTACAATAACTAAAAGGAATTAAGATCAAGAAAACAAACTCAAGTAATTTGAGAAAGGTTGCTTAGTTGAATATGTTGAAGCTTCCAAACCAAGGATTTGAACTTGCAATATTTTGAGAACACTTGGAAGGAAAATTTAGAAAAGTTTTTCTTAGATTTGCTAGAGGTATTTTGAATTTGAATGAAGAATACTTTCATGAAGAGAATAAGGGCTATTTATAGACAAGAAGGTCATTTTGAATTATTTCAAAAAATAATATTATTCTAACATCAATTTATTATATAATAATTTAATATTCAATAAAAATATAATTTATATTAAATAAATATTAAATTAAAGCAGCCAAAATTCGGCTATTCACATGGGCAAGTCAAAAATAAATCAAATATGGCTCTTAATATATTCAAAGCATGTAGCATTCATTCATTAATAAAATCAGCTAATGTTTGAAAAGTCATAATAAATTCAATTTTAATCAAACATGGGTCATGTAACCTATCAAATTAAAGGAAAAAAATCCAAGGAATGCTTGGAGATGAAATGAGATGTAAATTCCTTGATTATAAAATGAGTTTGGCTAAAATACAAAATTTCATATATTTTTGTTAATTTTGAAATATGAAATTTAAATATTATGATATAATTTATATATAATCATACATATGTTAGTTATCATATAACCTTCAAATTAAATTAAAATACTTAATTATATTAAGTAAATAAAATCATTACACTTAATAGTCATAATTTATTATCATTTATTATTTTGACAATTCAAATGCTATGTATGAAACATATAATTGAATGTTATTTAGATAGAGATTTATATAAATTAACCTCATTAAAATAATATGTTAAGTTGTGAGCAAATTAATTCATGCTAATGAACTCATATGAATTTCTAAGATAGTTATAAATGCATATAAAAATATTATATCTTGAGCTTCACATTATCTATTTTGATCTATCTTTCATTCTTCTATTCTTGCAATTTCTTCAAACATATTGTGAGATGTATTGGATATGTAATTAGCAATTAATATATCTAAAACACATAAAAACATTCATTAGAACATCCAAGCATTCGTTGTTATCATCAAAATTGATCGATTGAACATGAGGCTCATCAAGCAAACAATCTCCCCTTTTGATGATGATAAACTAATGTTGGTATTGATTTTGATGAAGGTGCAAATTGACCTTTCATCAAAGTTTTTAAAAAAATTCTCTTCTAAAAAAAAATTTTATACACAAGAGATGAATAATGTTGCTCTAAAGGTATGTATGAAATAAACTTAATACTAACCAATATTTTACTCTTCTGCCCATTTTAACAACATCAAAAAGTGAGAATAAACTACATATAATTTTAAATATTAGGATCTAACATTCGAAGCATGCATCTTAAAGCACAGAAACGTTCTTCTAGTAATGGTTTTGTAAAAATATCTACAATTTATAAATCGGTACTATTGAAATTAATATTAACATCACCTTTCAAAACATGATCTCTAATAAAATGATGTCTAATTTTTATATGCTTGGTTCATGAGTCCGGATAGGATTTTGGTCAAACTAATAGCACTAGTATTGTCACACTTAACTAGAATGTGATCTTGCTTAATACCAAAATCTTTTAATTATTGCTTTAACCAAAAGACCAAGAACACAACTCCAACTATGTAGTCAGCCTCAGCAGTGGAGAAAGCTACAGAATTTTATTTCCTAGACAACCAAGACACAAGTGATGATCCTAAAAAATGACATGTACCTAATGTGCTTTTTCTATCTACTTTACATCCATCAAAATCAGATAGAATAAGCAACTAAATAACATGATAAAGTTTTTTAGGATACCATAAACCTAACCTAGTAGTGCCTATCAAAAAATATATGCTTTTATTAAATGAGATTCTTTCAATTGAAAATGAGCACACAAACAAACAACAAATAAAATATATCATACTAGTAAAAGTATAAAAGTGAACCTACCATACCCCTATAAATTTTTCAATAGATTTTCCTAATTCATCTAAATCCAATTTTGTAGATGGGCTCATAAGAGTTTTACTAGATTTAATTTTTTTCATGTCAAACCTCTCAAGCAATTCATTTGTGTACTTAGTTTGATAGATGAATGTGCCATTTTCTTGTTGCTTCACTTGAAAAACTAAGAAAAAAATTAAGTTCTCCCATCATACTCATTTAAAACTCTTTAGACATCAAAGATGAGAACTCATGGCACAAAGATTCATTTATACTTCCAAATAATATATCATCTACATACACTTGTACCACAATTAAATCATCATCTATGCTCTTAAGGAATAAGGTGGTATCCACTCTACCCTTTCTAAATCCATGATCTATTAAAAAGTTACTTAACCTTCATACCAAGCATGAGGAGCCTGTTTTAAACCATATAAGCCTTTCTTTAATTTATACACATGATTTGGACAATCAAGGCTCTCAAATCTAGGTGGTTGCTCTACAAATACATCTTGGTCAATAAATCCATTCGAATATACAGTCTTGGCATCCATTTAAAAAAGTTTAAAATCCCTAAAATAAGGATAAGCAAGGAGTAACCTAATAGCTTCTAGTCCTGCTACGGGTGCAAAAGATTCTTTAAAATATATACCATCAACTTGTGTGTACCCTTGTGTAACTAACCTAGCTTTATTTCTAACAATTCAACCTTAATCATCTAGCTTATTCCTAAGGACCCATTTTGTTCCAATGATATTTTGATCTTGGGGTCTTGGGACTAATTCCCAAACATCATTTCTTACAAATTGATTCAACTTGTCTTCCATAGCAATATTCCAAAATTATCTTTTCATGCTTCTTCTAAATTTATAGGTTCAACCTCGATAAAAATAATGAATGTACAACATCTCTATTATGTCTTCTAGTCATAACTCCTTTTGAAGGATCTCCTATAATTAGTTCCTTTGGATAATTTTATTATATTTCCATTCTTTAGGCAATGAATCATCCACATTATCTTCTAAAGATATTTTCTTAAAATTATCAATCTCTTCATCAATCACTTCATTTCTAATGGGATCAATTAAATTTTTATCAAAAATAACATGTATTGATTCTTCTACAATCATTTTTCTTTTATTGAAAACTCTATAAGCTCTACTAGAAAGAGAGTATCCTAAGGAAATATCATCATCTAATTTGCAATCAAACTTACCTAAATGCTCTTTTCCATTATTCAAAATAAAGCATTTACATCCAAAAACAAGAAAGTGTTCGATCTTAGGCTTCTTTCCAAAAAATAATTCGTAGAGCGTCTTCTTCAAAATTGGGCTAAAATAGATCCTAGTCATCACAAAACATGCACTATTTCCTGCTTCTGCCCAAAAATGTCTTGCCAGTTTATACTCATCAAGCATAGATCTACGTAATTTAATTAATATTCTATTTTTTTTCTCTACTATTCCATTTTGTTGGGGAGTTCTATGTGCAGAAAAATTATGTCTAATCCCATGTTCATCACAATAATCCTAAAATAATTTATTTTCAAAGCCACCATGATCGCTTTGAACCCTATTAATCAAAAGGCCTTATTCTCTTTGAATAAATTTAGAAAACTTTCTAAACTCACCAAAACATCATCTTTATTAGCTACAAACAAAAACCCGGTATATCTAGATAAATCATCAACAATCACAAAATCATAATTTTTACCACGCTAGTAGTGGTGCTAATTTGACCAAATAAATCCATGCAATAATTCTAAAGGTCTAGAAGTAGAAATAAAATTTTTACTTTTAAATGAGCTTCTAGAATGCTTACCATGAATATATGCATCACAAACATAGTTTAAATGAAAATTTAATTTAGGCAAGCTAACTACTAAATCAAGTTTACCAATTTTATTGAGTGTGTACATACATAATCTCCTATGCCATAACCATATATCATCATGAGTGCTTTTTAAATAAAGTAAATTCAAATTCACATCATGAAAGCTATCTAAATCAATGACATAAATAATTTTATGTCTTTGTCCTATTAGCAAAATATTTTCATTATTTTTTATAATACAATATGATGCATGGAATACTACATTCAAACCTTTATCACATAATTGACTAATAGAAATTAAATTATATTTTAATCCTTCTAAAAAATTTTATCAAAGTGATAGAATTCTTAAAAATATAACCAATGCCAATGATCTTTCTTTTTGCATTATCTCCATATGTAACAAATCCTCCATCACTAGACTCTAAAGTTATGAATTTATCTTTATCTCCTATAATATGTTATGAACATCCACTTGTCAAGTACCACATGCCTTCTTTGATTTTGAAGAAATTCCTACAAAAGAAAATCACATGTTAACTTTTAGAACCCAAACATGTTTGGGTCCACATTCTAAATTTGAAGCAATATATCTAGTGTGGTTTGTATAGTGCTTGTACCTTTTGGTACCCATACATAAGATGATTGCTTAGTGTTTTGTAATTTATGTGCATAACAATCAAATGAAATATGACCTTTTCTATCACAATAGTTGCACCAAACATTAATGTTTGCATATGGCTTAACACGATAATTATAAGGTATATGAGTGGTATGTGTATGATGCAAATAATTTTTATTAAATGTTTTACTTAATGAAGCATTATAATGAACTTGTGATTTCAAACATAATTCTAATCTTAATTTTAACATGATATTCTCTCTTTCAAGTTTACATACAAGTAAGGAACAATTCAATAAAGAATTATTTTATTTTTTTTAAATTATCACATTCATTTTTTAAATCACAAAACGCATATCTAAATTTTTATGTTCTTTTCTTTTTGTATTTTTATTTTTAATTTTTATATTTAATAACTAAATCATTAAAAGCATCATCTAATTCATCATAAGATATATCATTACATACCTCTTGATCTAAGTCGATTCTCCATTTGTCATAAGACATATGTTGACCTCTTCATCGGATGAGCAAGTACTTGATTCATTTGAATCTGAATTGGCCCATAAAGCCTTCTTCTTCTTCTTATGGTACTTTTTCTACTTCATATTTTTTCTTCTTTCCACATCAATCACTTTCTTCTTTGATTCAACAAGTTCTGGACAATCACCTCTTATGTGTCCGGACTTTTACAATGGTAACAAAATTCACCTATAGAAAATTTCTTAGTTTGAAATTTATAGTTTTAGATTTTTTTTTATACCTTTGATTCTTCTTCCTTAGCAATTTTCCAAGCCTTTTGGATAGCATGACCACCTCATCACTATCACCATCAAGCTTAAGGTGCTACGCTCATCACTATCATCAACTTGTAATGCAATGGCTTTTTTCCTGTCTCCTTCTCCCTTTTTGCTGAGTTATCCATCTTTCCCTTTGAGCAATAACCTATTCATGTGTTATCAAAGAACCCAAAAGCTGATCAAGTGGATAAGTAGATAAATTCTTAGCTTCACTAATAGCTATTACTTTAGCTTTTCATTCTTTTGGATGGCATCTAAGAATCTTATAAACTAAGTCTTGATTCCTATATGTTTTTCCAAGAGAATGCAATGTATTAATTATTTTCATGAATCTAGTATATAATTTAGAAGGAAACATATGAAATAACTCATATTGATGAACAAGTCTATTTATGTGAGCATCTTTAACTTCACTAGTTCCTTCATAAGTTATAATGAGTATATCCAATATTTCTTTGTTGTGCATAACATAGAAATTTTCATGTAATCGCCTAGTAGTAAAGCACAATGTAAAGTATTACATGCCCTAGCATTTAATTCATTAAGTTCTCTTCTAGTCCATTCCTCAAAAGATTTTTCTACTTTAATGCCATTTACTTCTATTGTGGGTGTATGATATTGATGTGTCAACATATACCACGCATCTTGACCTCTTAAAATATATAATCTTTTTTCCAATAATCAAATAGTACATTATCTAAAAGTGGAGGTCTATGAGTGGATTGTCCCTCTGGTAGTGAACCCTTTGGAAAACCTTGTGCCATAGTGAAAAGATCTACTCTTGGAAGTTAAGCCAAAAGAGCCTAGGCTCGATACCAATTGTGAGTCACTATAGCACCCAAGAGCGGGGTGAATTAGGCGATATTAAAAGTTTAAAAGTTAAATATTAATTTTAGTTTTAGTAGAAAATTAATTTTGATTTTATAATGACAAGATATAATTAATGCAGAGAAATAAAAGAACAATAAAGTAAAGAGAGACAATAGTTACACAATTTTATGAGGTTAGGCCAAACCCCAAAATTGGCTCACGCCCAAGCCACCGCTAGAATCCACTAAATGCAAAATAGCTTAGAAATAGCACTCTCCTATAATGGGGCGAGTACAACCCCTACAATAATATGTACTCTCCTACGAAGGGACGAGTACAACCCAATATAAATTTTACAGCAAGAAAAGAAAAATATAAAATAATAAATTTTGATAAAATAAATCTCTCAGAAATATACCAAGCTATCCAATTCAAAAAATGATCTCACAACTTATAAATGATCACTTTACAACTTAATTTGGCAAGATAAAATGCTCACTTAATATTGATAAGAAATAATAAAATAAATGTCTTAAAGTAATCTTACTAAGATGTTTATGTTATTATAATTTGTAACCAATATAAAAATGATTTCAAAATATATTCACAATATTCTTTTGCACAATAAAATAAATTTCAGCAAGGAATAATTTATTATATTTTGACCAAAAGGTGCTTTTAATTAATGCAAATGATCACAAAATACTTAAATAAAATTAGTATATGATAGATCTAAGTAGGCTAGTAAGCTTTTAATTAAAAGAGAGATCTAACAAATATGAATATAATTTCAGCACAATAAATTAATTTAAAATGCTTAAAATATACTTCTAAAATAGATCTAAGAATAAATGATCTTTCAAATAATACTAATGAAGAAATATTTCAAAAAACCAAAATAAAATTATAGGAAGATAAAATTTTCAATAAGTTGAAATAAATCTTACAAACTATAACAAGAGTTTTTACAAAAAAAATGACTGAAGAAACTTTTGATGTGAAAAACTTAGACTTTGATGTCCAAAGACTAATCCACCAAAAAGTATAAATTAGAAAGAATAAATATATGGTGAAAATAGTATGAACAACTAAAAATGAATTAATATCAAGAAAATAAACTCAAGTAATTTGAGAAAGGTTATTTAGTTGAATATGTTGAAGCTTCCAAACCAAGGATTTGATCTTGCAATATTTTGAGAACACTTGGAAGGAAAATCTAGAAAACTTTATCTTAGATTTGTCGGAGGGATTTTGAATTTGAATGAGGAATATTTTCATGAAGAGAATAAGGGCTATTTATAAGCAAGAAGGTCATTTTGAATTATTTAAAAAATATATATTATTCTAACATCATTTTATTAAATAATAAATTAATATTCAATAAAATTATAATTTATATTAAATAAATATTAAATTAAAGCACCCAAAATTTGGCTATTTATATGGGCAAGTCAAAAATAATCAAATATGTCTCTTAATATATTCAAAGCATGTAGCATTCATTAATAAAATTAGCTAATGTTTGAAAAGTCATAATAAATTCAATTTTAATCAAACATGGGTCATCTAACCTATCAAATTAAAGGGTAAAAAACTGAGGAATCCATTGGAGATGAAATCGATGTAAATTCTGATTATAAAATGAGTTTGGCTAAAATACAAAATTTCATATATTTTTGTTAATTTTGAAATATGATATTTAAATATTATGATATAATTTATATGTAATCATACATATGTTAGTTATCATATAACCTCCATTTTGATCTATCTTTCATTCTTCTATTTTACAGCTTTCTCAAACATATTGTGAGATGTATTGGATATGTAATTAGCAATTAATATATAAACACATAAAAAATATTCATTAGAACATCGATATTCATTTGTTATCATCAAAATTGATCGATTGAACATGGCTCATCAAGCTAACAATTTATAGATACATTTTGATTAATTTAATATTTTATGCCTACTTAAATCATATATTAGTGTATTAATTCATGCATAGTTTCACTAAATGGTCAAATAGGTGATATTGAGAGGTAAAGCAAGAATGGTCGCTAGCACTCTAAACATATGAGTCAAATTTTTTTTGTATATTTAACAAGCTTGTATATATGTAATAGATACATATATACCTACATCCATACACATGTCATTTATATGTATCTTTTAATGTATATATAAACAAAATTAAGCTATCCTTGAGTTGAATGTGGTTGAACTAAATTTTGTTCCTATTTGATTAAATATAAGCTTTTATAAAAATTAGTTTAACTAACTAGTTATCGATCTAAATACTATTGTAGATGAATGATGAGCATTTTTACTAGCATCCATAATGACTACCTATAACATAGAAGAAACATAACAAAAGTAATTTCTTATTAAAAAATTTTATAAAACAAATTCACATAGACACTTTTAATTATTAGATTTGAAAGTTTATCTTTGTTGATTTTATTTTTGATAGAGAATGCATAAATCCTAGAATTTCACAAATGATGATAATTGGATATTCGAGTTTATCAAACCTATAAGAGATTAGGGCAATGTGGCTAACACATTTTCTTAATGGTGGGTTTCGGCTTCCAAGCATAAAATTGATGGAGGCAAATTTGAAGAAATGGGATAAATACATGAAAGAATACAATCATGAGTGTTATAGAAGATCAAGCATAGAATCATACACATATGGTATAATGATCAACTCAAGGATATGGGCTATAATCCTAAAAGAAGAAAAATGGTTCTTGTCAATTGTTCATGCCTTATGGACCTAATGATTATCGCTCAAGTCTAAAGAAGAGTGATAGATCTCTTTATGTTTGTTGCAAGGAATCAAGAATAATATAAGTTTGTTAAGTGTAAAATGATGAGAGTAATTGTAATAATCAATTTTAATGGTGATGGAAATAATATAATATGTTGGAGATCTATTGTTTTGAATGGAGGTGATATATATGTACACACACATATTTGTGCAAATGTATGCACTGCATTTGTTGCACTCTACTTCAAAGCCAATTCTCTCTCATTTTATTTCAAATTAAATTATCTCAATTTAGTTTCATTGTAGTCTAGAAGGACTAATTTATTTATTAGATGTAAACATAATTTCTTTCAAAATAATAATAACAAATTTTGTTAATGTTGTAATAAAAATCTTTTAATAAAAACTTTTATAATGAGAAGAAAAATGTAAGAAAGTAAATAAAATACACATGTGAAAAGTGATGCCACTAGTACTACATAATAAAGAATGTGGGAGTGAAATAGTGAGAATTGAGAAAAGGATAATCATAAGAAAAAGAAGAAGCATTATTTACTTAAATTCACATATATTTCTAATCTCTACTTGAGAATATATTAAAACATTCTTAAACAATTTATAAAGACAAATTATCTTTTTTTTTAGCTAATGATCAACTTTTACAATAGAAATGAAGCATTAAGAACAAAAATAATGTCAAAAACTCTAATAAGGCACAACAACATATAACATTAAGAAAAAAATAGTGTAAGGATATAGTGACCAAATTCCTTAATGAATGAGATTTATTATTCTTGGATCTACACTAAAATTAGTGAAATTATTGGCATTAGATGGAGCAATAATCTTAATATAGATCCAAGGGCAATGATCCTTATCCTAATACAAATTATGATTGGATATTCTTGACATAATTTTTTTAAAAATGAAGGCATATATTTTAATATGAGGCCTTTATGAATAATTTGGTTTTCAAAATGTTTAAATATATTTTTAATTAAAATAACACACACATAAGATAAGCCAAACTTTACACAAGAACTTAATAAATATTTGATTAAAGTTAATTTAAACATAAACCAACAATGAACATATGCATGAACTCTTTGGATTTAGCTAGACCTCTTTAATATGCATAACTAAATTCATCAATTAAAAATACAAATATCTATGAAAATTATTAAAATCATTTCAAAGGGCACAAGAAGATAAAAATAAGAAATTAACACATAATGATCTTTCTAATGGTATAATGAATGAAATTAACACTATATAAGAGCTCCATCATAAACCTAATTAGGTAGCTATGATTCAACCGAGGATTAAAAGAAGTGAGCATTAAAATATTATTTATTTAAAATCAATAGAATAATACATTCATCAACTAATCCATGGCATGGATTGGAAGCATTATTAAAAATAATTAAAAAATAAACAACCATAAGAGTTTTTATTATTTATTTTTATTTTATAAAACCTTGAAATCTCCATGTAGCCAATGATAGCCATTTGTGATATCTAATATTTTGTTTTATGGTATATATTCCTACATATAAAGCTATAGTTATTTAAATCTAATTCTTATTTCTGATCAATGATCAAAAGAATGATAGTTACATAAATAGTATAAAATTATGTGCTATGTATGCAAATTTCCTACTATTTTTTTATCTTGATATTGATGAATTAACTATTGAATGTTAATTTCTATCTTTTAAGAAAAGAAGATCTACATACATACCATATAATTCTTTTATATTTATATATCTAATATCTAAATATTTATATCACATCAAAAAATATCATTCACTAATTATTTTAAAAGTTTAAACACATATATGAAATATATATATATATATATATATATATATATATTCCAAAGAATTATAATATTTATGTGCATCATAAAAAAAAGAAATTGCTAAAGCACAAGACATCCATCAATCAAATTGCGCTCTGTGGTTTGAATTTATCTTAATATAAACAATATATTCATGTATAATACAAATATAACATATTATGTAACTAAAGAAAAGCCATAGAAGGAACCTATCTAACATGAAAATTCATAGAAAAGAAACTTTCATATATTATTATTATTATTATTACTATTATAGTGGAAAGCTGTCAATTTAAAAAAAATATATTTATTATAACAAGAATATAAAATAAACAATATTTTTATGATGTATAATTGTTATAATCTTCCTTCTTCCAATTTTCTACACGATTAAAATTTTTTATATTTTATTAATATTAATATTAAAAGATATCAATAATAAAGCACTAATTAACAAACTGAGATAAAGAGTACAAAAGAGCTGAATTTGATCAAAACTAAGCATAGTATTTTATTTTTTATTTGATTTATTTAACGCTTGAGCCCAATTAAAGATGTTCAAAACATAAAATCTATATATATATATATATATATATATATATATAGAGAGAGAGAGAGAGAGAGAGAGAGAAGAAAATTATTATTGCTTTATATTAACACATAAATCCTTTTATTTACTTAAATGTAACATATCTTCTAAAGTTTTAAATAACATAAAAAAATGCTACCTTACACAGATTCATGAGTTGTTTCAAAATGTATTGTATTTTGAGATAGTGTATTTAAAGTACACTTTCTAATTCATATTTAGATAAATATCATATTTTGATATATTTCAAGTACATAGTTGGATATAAAGTGACGTTGAGGGTTGGTCACCATTTGCCTCCAATCATGATCGTTGATAATCATATTTTATTTTATATTCATTTATTCATGTAAATAAATAATAAACTTATATTCATAAAATTTTCAACAATAATTAAATTTATTTTAAGTATATTATTTTCATTTTATTCTATATTCTTTTGCACTAATTTAAATTCATAGATGCTCTATTATCATATTGTTCTGTCTAAATAAATTAAAATTATCGCATAACTTTGCTCAACAAACGAAGGGTCATCATCATAAGAAATTATTATGTCTGTCCGCAGAGCTCTATGTAGTCTACAGCTCTACGCTCGACTCCAATAATATTATGTCACATGATTATCATAAACATAATTTAAATTATATATATATATATATATATATATATATATATATATATATAATATATATATATATATATATATTCTTTTTTTAGAAACCCATATGGGGAATTTTATTGCTCACAAAAAAAAAGGTTACAAGATCCTTATGAGGCGATAAACTCAGAGTCTACCGCTCAAAGAGCTACAATCATCCTAAAGAGTAAATCCCCCGTCTAAGTACAACCCACACATCAAAAGCAAAGAAAATACCCAAAAAAATATGGAGAGTAAAAGGCCCATAGGAGCAAACCGCCATGCTCACCAACAAGAGATGATGAGAAAAGAGTTTACGCCCCAAAGAAAATACTTGCTTGATACTAAAAGAAAAGGACCCCGCAAACAACTAGAAGAAGAAGACCAATAAAATAAGAGTTAAATCTAAGGGATAAGCATAAAGTCGGAAAGAAATAGTAAAATTTTAGGGGGGCTCCAAACACTCCACACACCTTGGGCACAAACATGTGCATCCGAATAAAGGAGGGACACAGACACATGCTACTACCAACCAAGGAAGGGAAGTAATCCACCCATCAAAGAAAACAAACCATGGAAACCATCCATAGAGAAATCATGTAGCTCAACAGAATAGTATAACCAATGAAAAGAGATCCACAAAGTTTCAATGAATGAAATGAATTTCACATTCCTTTATCAACATTAGAGCCCATATAGTGCCAACAGCTATCAAATAAACAATCCACACCAATCCACCCAAGATCCATAATACAATTAAATTGTAACAAGCTTAACAAGATAGGAAGAAGCATCCAGTTCCAATGAGACTTAAATAAATACCACCATAATACAATTAAATTGTTAATCCAACCAAAGACGTAAATACACCAAACCAAAAGAAAAGCATACACAACTCGTGAATGCATCAACTCAAATTCCAAAGGGTCCCTTTCATATATTGCCAACAGCTCTCCAATAAATAATCCACACTAATCTCCCCAAGTTTCATATTACAATTAAATACTAGATATAAATAGATCTAAAGAAAAAAGATCATAATAGAGTAAGGGATATTCCATATAATAAGTCCAGGAAAGCTTGATACTATAATGACTGCAAAGCCCAAAAAAACTCGAACTAACACCCACAACAGAGGTGTTGAAAGGCAGAAATAATGTGATACTAGCCTGCAGGCAGCCACAATACACCAAACCCAAAGGAAGGCATACACAACTCCAAGGTCGAAAAGCTGAGCACCATACAGGCTTAGTAAAACTGAATGTCAAAACCTCAAGCAACTCACATCCAAAAAAAAAGAAAGGGGAGCATTTCCGATAATGAAAGAAGAACATCTTGCCAAATAAGTAAACCATTCAAATAAATAGTAGATATACATTGCAGTAGGTATATAGCAAAAGCAGCCTTGAAAAATAGCCCTAACGACTGCATAGAAATATTTAATAAGCGCACAATAAATAGAAAATGATACACTATATCATCATATCCCATATAGAAACACTTCAATCCAATAATCAGGTTATAGCACTTAAGAGACGTTGATTTTCTACAAAATAAGTTCCATACGCCCTAAAGGGCGGAAAGACCTCACCGAGCCAAAAGGTTGAGACAAAGGCAAAATTAAAAGCTTACATGTTCCTAACATAAGGCAAACCACTTTTATCTAAATTTATAAGTCCCTGAAATAAGGGAGGGATATTATCATAAGAGAATATATTCAGATAGGATTTTGCAACCCAATTAGCAAGAAAATCAGCACGAAGTTCCCTTCTCGATAAATATGTGAAATATGAAAAGATAAGCCTCCCTCGTGTCATTAAGAATATAGTAAACTTTAGCATTGCCATGCTCCCAAAATTTAATAAATTCAAAAGGAGGAGAGCATCAATTCACTGATTTTTTAAATCTTTTCTAAATGCATAACGATATGCCATAATGCAAGCCATAAAGTTCAAGAAAAGAACAAGAGTCTTAAAGGAATAGCAAAAGCAGAATCATCTTGCCTTTAAAATCTCTTAAAATACCCCACAACCATAGAGCCCATAAGCATGATCCATCAATATTAGCCTTAATGATATGATAGATGGGTTTTCTCCAATAAATAGTCTTACAAATAACCTAAGATGAGAGGAAATCCCAAAATAAGTGGCCATATGCTTGACACCTTTGAAGCTAGAAGGAGAAAGAAGGTTCGCTTTATAAAGGGAGGCAATTTTACACTTGGTTCTAGCAATAACATGGTGAAAGTTCATGGAATATCACTATGTTTAGCATCATTTCTTTCCCACCGATATCATAGTAAAGTAATAGCGAACACATTTGACATGTCCTTTTGAGGAAGAGGATAGAAATTATTTAAAAGGCACAATATAGAAAGAGATCCATCAAACAAAAAAAAGTATTAAATAAACTATCATACCAATGCCGACTTTAGCAAAGAATGGGGCCATTAATGAATACATGGTCCATAGTTTCAATGTGTAAGAAACATTGACATTTGGATGGAATATGAAAGTATTTTTTCAGGAGAATGGCATCCACAAGAATGTAGTGTTTAAGGATATGCCAAGTAAGAACCGAATATGAGGAAGGGATAGAATTACTCCAGATTTTGGGAAAAACTAGATAGTCTTGACTTTTAAATCTAATAGCTTGCCACGCATCCTTAAAAACAAAATCTCTAGAGGAGGAAATGTTAAACAGGATTTGATCAGCTCTATTGGATGTTGGATTGATATTAAGGATTTGTTTACGATCACATTGGGTACATGGGAACCTAACAGAGCTATATCCTAGAATTATTAGTAATGAAATGGCTAACCTTAATCCTATCAATAGAGTGAGTATTGAGTGAGTCAATAGAACCCAAACACACAATTATCTAGCCAAAAAATGGATGAACCGAATTCACACATGAGATCGCTCTTAGAACTTGATGTTACAAAGTCTTCTCCACACCGGGGAATCCATCTTTGAAAGAACAAATGAGGGTGATTACTCTTAAAATATTTATCGAGGATGAATTTCAACCAGCTGTATGCTTCTAAGATTCCACCACATTTTGTAAGAAAAGTATTTAATAGAATCTTCTAAAGTTTTACAACCTAAACCACCTTCATTCAAAGGACCACAACAAAAAAATTACCATTTAATGAGTTTTTTAGGATGAAGTAGAACCCCAAAAGAATTTGTTGAAAAGATGATTAATCTTTTTAATGATAGAGGTGGTACGGACAATAGTGGAAAGTAAATAAAAGAGTAAGGAGCAGAGAATGCTTTTAATCAGCACAAGTCTCGCTCCAAAAGATAGAAGGTAAAATTCCCAGGAGAAATTTTCTTATAAATTTTTTGAATCACCTCATGATATAAAGGAGTACCCAGACACTTAATAGGGAGAATATGATATGCAAATCTTGTAATACTCTTAATAGTATTTATCCTAGGATGAGGAATCAATTTACTAGCAATAAAGCCACTTTTGTGAGGGTTAATTTTAAACCACTTTCCTACCAAACCTAATAAAGAACTTACACGCTTAATGTATCAGAACCATTGAAGAAAATAATGAAATCATCCAAAGTGAGATATAGGAAAACCACCCTAGTCTTGTAGAACATGTTAGAATTTTAAGAAACAATAGTTCAAGACTCCGAGAGAGATATTCCACTATGATAATGAAAGGGCAAAAAAAGGGGATCCCTTGCCTTATCCCATGGGTAGAAGAAAAGAAGCCATAAACCTTGCCATTAATAAGTAAAGAGATCCCAGTTTTGATACCATTCTTGATTAAAGTAATAACGGATTAAAATTCCAAAAGATTGTAATTTTATGAGGAAAGTCCAACCAATATTATCGTAGGAAATTTCCAACTTAAAAACTAGATTCCCACACCAAACCATAGTGTTTAAATCATGGACAATTTCTTGAGCTAACAACACATTATCGAGATAGATCTACCTTGACAAAACTCATTTGATTGGGGAAATTATTTTAGGAATTAAATACCTAGTCTTTTGGCTAGGATCTTAGATATGAGCTTATTAAAAAGAGTACATAGGCTTATAGGTCTAAAATGGTTCCAACATTTAGGATTATCGATTTTAGGAATTAGAATAATGGAAGTACTAGAAAATTATTTGGGGAGAGTATTTTCTTTAGAAAAAATCTAGAACAGCTTTAACCACATCTTCTTTGATAATATTCCAATACATTTGAAAGAATAAGGTCATGAATCCATCAGGACCAGCCACAGAATCCATATTCATTGTTTGTAAAGTGTATGCCAAATTCAGTGTAAAGAGGTAAGCATTTTGTTATCTTCTTGAATGATCTTGGATAACTTGGCCATGCTATCATGGACACATTATTATTAAGGAGATTAGTAAAAAAAGGCTACACCGATTCAACAATTCCTTATCGCCGACAAAGAACTATTATCATTATTTTGATTTTGTTTATGAGGGCCTTTTTCTTTTGAACATAGCATGAAAATATTTGGTATTCCCATCTCCTCTCGATATTTTTTTTAACGAAAGCCTTTGCCTCCAATAGGTTTCCTCCATATCTTGATAGCATGTTAACTATCTTTGGCTTATTTTAATAAGATACTTTTGGAGGTATCATGAATAGCAGCTTCTTCTAAAGCTATGAATTCTTATTCTAAATCTTTTATGTATGTGAAAAGATTTATGAGCTAGTGTTTGTTCCACCATTTAAGGAATTATTTAAGCTTTTTTAATTTAAGTCATAATCTCTTCATCCCAATAATAGAATCATTAGGATAGAGAGGATCTCCCAATTAGTAGCCCACCTCAAAATCTATCATCTATAAGCCACATATTCTCAAAATGAAAGGAATATGAGAAGAGGGGATTGCTAACTTTAACAAAGATTAGTAAAGGGGAATGATCGGGTTCTACCGAGGTGTTCAATAAAAGTAATTAGAAAATAATTGATCCATAGATCATTAAACAAAATCTAGTCTTTGCTAAAGTCTATGATTATTCGTGAATTGAGAGCCAATAAAACCTAGATCGATATGGTGACAATCCGTAATCATATTATTAAACTCCTCCATTTAGAATAGGTTAGGCATTTCCACCCACTCATTCAAGAGAAGAGATAGTGTTAAAATCCCCACCCATGATCCGTGGAGCATTAACCCAGGATGAGAAACCTGATCTTCCCAAAGGACTTTCTACCATACTTATTGCAAGAAGCATAAACACAAGAACCAAAACACCAATTGCCAAAAGTATTTAGCATTCACAACCGTGAAGATTCTAGATAATATGAAAAGCAAAAGGATTTTTCAAAAGATCCAAATTTTATTACTGAGTTAGAAAAAAACTATCAAAGATCATTCTAGCAAATTGAAATGCTAGAAGGAAGGATAAAGGGTCCCAAGATTGCTGAAAGAAATGTTATGGGTAAACAAGTTGTGAGTCTATTATTAATGAGAGGGAACCTATCCTCTCGTGATTCTAGATCAAGAAAGAGACCATTTACTTTATTGAAAGGAGCTATCTAGTTACGCAAAGCTAGGAAATTTAGAATTAGATGATTTGTTTCTCTTTTTATAATCAGATGGAACTCATTGGCCAAACCTACTACCTCACCATCGATAAGAATGTTCAGTTAAGTGTTTGTTGCCAAGAGGAGCTTGGAGGTTAAAAGTCATTTCTCCTTCTTCCAATTTAGTGTTGATGACCTGATGTAGTTTAGTTTTGGATTTAGATCGAGAAGAGGAAGCACATGAGGGATTCAATTAGGAAAAACACAAATACCTAAATCGAGTAGAAGTTATCTCTAAATCGCACATCTTCCAATCCTACATTAGTATTCATTTGACCTTTAGCTAATGGATACGTAATTAGGATATAAGCATTAGTGAGGAAACTGGGGATCCAGATCGCTATTAGATTATTAATCTCAATATTATTTTGTAAATGGGTTCCAACATGAGAAGCCTATTCAATAGAAGTGAGCCAACCGGTAAAATGCTCGTTCCATCTTTGACGGGTTGGCTATGAACCGGGGGTCATTTTTATCAAGTATTGGAGTGGTTGTATTAGTAGCCATATCATTTTGAGGTTCATTCAAAGTGGCCTTAATGGATGGAGCTTTGGGTAACATAGATTTTTCTTGATGGGGATGAGCTACAAAATAATCAAGAAAATCCATGCCAATGAATTTTACAATGGGAACAAAATACATGGAAGTTTTCAAACTCTACTTTTGTAAATAATATATTTTTTCAATTCTAACCATTTAGATATTTTTTAGTGATATCCAATTCCACAAGTATCCGAGCAACAGAGGGTATAGTGCTAGAAGTAGTTGCTTAGTCCAACTAGAGAGGCTTGTGAAGGTTAGGAATAGACAACCAGACTGGAACGATGGGAGATTCCTCCTTAATGTCAAAAAAAGGAGTCCATTTCAATAACTGCATATGACAATTAAAAACAAAATATGACCATCTTGCAAAACATGAGAATAATCCAAATCATTGATAATTGAATCAATACATGTCGCAATCAATCGTACAAAAAAACTCGCATATTATGAAAAAGGCTCGGATATTTTCCATAGAATGTCATCGCAGAGCAAATTTCAACCAAAGTAAATTCAAAAAAGGTTTAGCAAGCTTTTCCACCATTGAATCCAAACACATGATAACACACAAGGATGTAGAAATAAAATCGAAAGACTCACCGATTTTTTTCCTTACCCACAAGCACCTCCTTGAAAGATTTCAAAGCCATAAGGATTTAGAGGTTCCGAATTTACGTAAGTACCGACGAAGCTACTATGGGGTTCCCCTAGAATCCAAATAAAGCATTACAAAGAAATCAAGAATGATCTCCTATCCGAGCAAACGAACGGAACCACACACAACATATATGTTAAATAGTATAATATTATTAAAATTTGAATATAGAGCTAAATATCAACTCTACATTTAATAATTCATCGCCATAAGCTAAAAAGAATTGCCTTCACTTTCAAACTATTTTCTATTTGGGTGGGACATCCGTAAATAGAAGAATTTAAATGATAAATATATAAAAATAAATATTGATATATCACACATAAAATTTTAAAATAATGCACATATATTATTTTACTTAATAAAATTAAATGTCTCAATAAGACAAGTTCAACGTCACTAAAATTGGGTCAAGTAGAGCCCAAATGAGCTTGAATTAAGCCTAAAGGATATACCCAAAAAACTGATAATTAATAATAAAATGACTTCCAAATTTGACGCATTTATAGTCAAATTGAAAACAAATCCAACAAGCTCAAGATCACTCAAATCAAAGATCATTTGAATTATCAAATCACCAAAACTATTTATAATTAAATGAATCGATACAAATAGTTGATGGAGTGTTTTGAGATTTTGGCTAAAATGATCGAAAGTCCCTGAGAATTCTATAAATAAGACCCCATTCTTGTCATAATAGAAGGGAAAGAGAGCTAAGAAAACTTGAGAGAAATTGTGAGAACTAGAAGTTTAAAGTTCGTCATCACTATCATTGTCATCGACGCCAGTCATTTCACCGCCACCAAATTACATACCCAACTACTCGCAAATCATTGTAACCTTATTCTGAATTTCTCATTGTCGATTTCTTACATATAATCTTGTTATCCCTTTATAAAGAAAATTTAATCTTTGTACTCTAAAGATATATAGTGAAGCATTTTTTCTAGCCCTATTTCTTTTTCACATAAAATTTTTTATTTTATTTTCAACTATCGTAGCGCATTAGATTTTCATACAAAGATAAAATCTTATTCTATTAGCTAGTTTTTCGCAAAACAGCTTTGATGCCATCTGTAAGAAATATTTTGTTTACTTCTTCATAATTATTGATAATTTGACTTCATTATAAGAATATCACCATCTATATGATGGAAGAAATCTTACTTTAGATGAACACATAAAAAGAATAAAGATCCATCAAACTCCAATTCTTCAACTGTAATTGGAAACTAGGGGACAACCCTTAATCTGAAATGACCACCCAAATCAATATTCTCGATATCTAATTGATTATTAGTTCGAGAAGCAAATCAATGATGTGGAGTAATTTCAATATTGAAAAAAAATAGCTTTGTAAATTGCGATTCTTCAATCACACTCATGAAAAAATAAGACAAAGATCAAGGAGCAACTTTGGCTATAACTTCAAATGATTGATTTGATTTCTTTCACACAGGTTAATGTTATCGAGTAATACTTTGACAAATAATCTTAAAAGAATAAAAATATTTAACCTCTTCCACACAGGTTAACATCATCAAGTAACATTTTGATAAAGTAACTTCGGATGAGAGTTAAAACTATTGACCTCTTCTACACAGGTTAAATGTCACTGAAAAATACTCTGACAAATAACTTCGGACAGGTCAAAAATTCTTCATGGATTCCTCCAATAAAAGACATATCCACAAGGAAGCCTATATGGCGTAGTGGACAAGATACTCACCGAAAGACCTTATAAAGGTAAGTGGTAGAAAAAAGTCTCCACCGATAACTAGAAGGCACAAGGAATAGGGGAAGCAAGAAGTGGATAAGGTCCTAAAAAAACTTCAAGAGAGCAAGATGATTGATATCTCCACTCATCAAAAATCTCAAGATAAAAGCCTCATACGTATAATAAAATCTAAGATAAAAAAATTAGAATAATATATTAAAAATCTGGTATAGTACATTAAAATCTCAAGAGGAAAAGTCTTAGTGTAGGTATACTAAAACTCAAAAAAAGCAAAATCCTAAAAAATACATGCATACCAAAAAAATCTCGTGAAATATATATAAATAAAAAATCCTTTCGAAGTTAAAGCCTAAAAAATGATATATGATTACTATCGTCATTGAGGGCAAAAATTTTATAGAAAATTTTTATATTTATTTGAATTTTTATATTAATTTTTATATTTATTTGAATTTATATATTAAATTGAAGGAAAAATCGTGATGCTTCATAGATTAATTTGAATTTATATGAATTTTTGATTTATTCTAATAAAATTTAACTTGATTATATAATAATAGTAATTAAACCTTTTTCATCAATAATTATTATTTAAAATATATTTATATCTTTACATAAATTTTATCCATTTCATATTAAATATAGATTTTTTTACATTTTATGTTTATGCATCAACCCTATAAATGAGTATTTTTTTTTTTTGTATTTTCAAATGTATCGATGTAATCTAAGCAAACTTTTTTTAACTAACATCAACGATGATCAAAATAATGTTGCTCAAATTTCATAATATCGAATTTGTAGCTTGTCAATTTTATTATGTGCAATTGAATGAACTATGAAATTCTTGTTTGATAGATTTTTATATTTCAAATTTTTTATAAGTTATTCTTTTATGAACGAAAAGTACTATTTGTTATTTCATGATAATTTAAATCTAATTTGTAACATCACTTTCATCGATCGAGATTCCATTGCATTTGATTTGATTCAGCAATAGAACGATATATAAGTAAACATCCATCATCATCATTTGTATGCTCAAATATTATTTTTCTTTATGTTAAAATAAGAAAACATCAAACATATTTTTATTTTATTTTAAAATTTTAAAAATAAAAAATAAAAAGTGGTACAAGCTACCCCTTAGAGTAATAATTAATTCATTGAAATTTTTTAATAAATAATAACTAAACATATTTTTTTATTTTATAAAACAAAAAATTCATAAAAGTAACATATTTTTATTTTCACATAAAATAAAGAGAAAATAAAACAAAAACTGAAAGCAAAAATTAAAGATAAAAAATAAAAAATAAAAAAAAAGAAAGTGATCCAAAACAGCCCATAATAGTTAATAAATAATAAAATTTTATTACTTATGCTCACGCTCTCAAAAAATATTTAAAAAAAATAAAAACTGACATTATAATTATTGAATTTTAATAAAATCATTTAAAAAACAATAAAAAAGCTTTAGTTTCATTTCTTGGAAATAAGAATTAAAATTTTTAAAATGATATTAAATAAATGTTGAAGAAAATAATTAAAGTGCTCTTAAAATATTTATTTTAATTATATTCTATTAACGGAGAATGAACGAGAAGATTTTCTTTTTAAATTCATATTCATAAACATAATAAAATATTTTAGTTATGAGACAAAAGGTAAAATCTGTCTCTCTCTCTCTCTTTATATATATATAATTTACTATCACCTTATTATATGATGATCAACTCATTCCAGGTACCATAATAATCATATCGACAATCCTTAATGGTTCTTAAAAATTTTAAGCAAAAAAGATCCTATGACAATCTATCTTTTGTTTTTATTTTTATGTTATTTTTTAAAATATATTCGTTAAGAAAATATTAATGTTTTTTAAGTATATTTATTTTTTATTTTAAAAAATAAATAGCATTATTTTAAAATGCTCAAAACATTTTTAAAATAATAAGTATAATTAAATTTGTTTTATTTTTAAGAAAAATAAAATAAAATAAAATAAGAACACAAAATAAAAATAAAAGTGATCCCAAATCCCTAAGGGCAGTTTGGGATCATTTTCTATTTTGTTTTATTTTATTTTGTTTTATGTGAAAATAAAAAATATGTTTGGTATTTTTTATGATTTTTTATTTAAAAAATATTTAGTTATTATTTTAAAAATTTTGGAAAAATTAAATAATGAAATTAATTATTACTCTAAAGGGTCGCTTGAGACCACTTTTTTTTTTTTTTTTTTTTAAATTTTAAAATAAAATAAAAATATGTTTGATATTTTCTTATTTTAACATAAAGCAAAAAAAAATGTTTGGGGACACAAATAACGATAATGGATGTTGACCTATATATGTTATATTGCTTAAATGAATCAAATTAAATGAAATCGATGATCGATGAAAGTAATGTGCACAAATTAGATTTGAGTTATATAAAACAACTCGAATAATACTGCTCATAAAAAAAGAATCACTTAGAAAATTCAAAATGTAAAAGTCTATCAAACAAGAATTTATAATTCATTCAATCATAATAAAAGACAAGTTACAAATGTGACATCTAGATTTAAGCAATATTATTTTGATCAATACAACTTAAAAATATCTTATTGCATGATAAACTACATTGATACATTTGAATCGTTAAAAAACAAAAAGAAAGATATTTGTAGATGCATACACATGAAATGTAAAATATCTACACATATTTATATTTTATGTGAAAGATAAAATTTATGAAAAGATATAAATATATTTTAAATAATAATTATTGATAAAGTAAATTAAATTATTAAAATTAATCTATTATTATTATATATTCAAGATAAATCATGTTAGATTAAATTAATTAAATTAATAATATTACATAATTTAATTTTAAAAAAATAAAAAAAATCAAATTCAAATCTTAAAAATTTGAAAAGTATGACCGAGTGTTTTAAAAATAAAGAAAATAGTTTTATATTTTTAGTATTTTGAAAATAAAATATAAATTTATTTAAAATAGAAAATAAAAAAAATAATAAAATAGATAAACAAACATATTTTATTTTATTTTTTTAAAATAAAAATAAAAATAGAAAACAAAAAATTGATTCCAATGGGGCCTAAGTTTTGAATTTAGCATTTGCACCCATTCTACTTCTTGCGTTTGTATACTCATTACATTGTTGTCTAGTTTATCAAATTTTCCTTTCTAATCTTCACATTCTAACAATATTTTAATCCCTTAATAGACAATATGTTCACCATAACAGGAGCATGTAATGGACTTTGCGCTTTTAAGAAGGTTGGCCTCTAATATCCTTAGCTTCCTTAGAATAAAGGCAGGCCTTCAATGATAAGATGATCCACTCAATAGACTAAGCAAATATGAAGCATCATCTGAGTTTGTCAAGGGAAAACATATCATTGTAATCAAATCAACTATGTCATTGAATGTATATTAATGATGATTATTGTTAGTATCATTATTAAAATTGTTAATACATCATGCATATGGATTGTTGCTTATTTGGTGTTGGAGTATACCATACAATAGTTCATTATACTAAACAATTATGAAGCATACTATGCACTTTGGTAGTACTCCACATGCACATAAAGTCGATATACTTTATTCTTACTTTTCTTAAATTTGGACTAGGGAAGTTCCTTACGATGATTGTCCAAGAAAAGGGAACATAGTTGATTTATCATGTGGTGTTTCATTAGGTTATTTCTACTCCAAATATTTTAGAGCTACTCATATTAATTTATAGAGAAGGAATCATTCTAAGCCTCAGCAACATTGCTCTCTCCTTTAGTAAATGCTTTTCCTCCTCTTACAATTATTATAAATTAAATATATAAATTAATATCTCACATTCCTTTTTTTTTTTAAAATATGAGGTGGATTATAACTAAGTTTATTGAAATCTACATCAAAAAAACAACACCTATGGAGAAGTATAGAATTGTTTCTGCACCATATTTTTTCAAGCAATGAGTTCATCCTTAGTTGCTTTATTGCTGAAAAATTATGACATGCTGAAAAATAAGAGGATTGTTCTAAAATATTCAAAAAAGTTTTGTAGGGATGGTATAATATTAAGGTGAAGATAAAGGTCGATATAGCTCTTAAATCAAATCTTTCTGAGCCTTTGATTTCATCTTATGAACTTAGCTCAAATCAAATTTAAATAACTTCAAACTCAAAAGATTTTCTCATAACCCATTTATATTCTCATTTATATTAACAAATATAAATTCAAATAACCAAAATCAATCCAAATATAATCAAAATCCAACCTAAACTCTTTCAAGTCAAACCTTGAACTTATCCAAATCAAATTCAAATCACTCCAAATTCAAAGATTTTCATAACACATTTATATTCTCATTTATAGTCACAAATATATATGAAATATAAATTCAAATGATCAAAACTAAATTCAAAACTCAAGCCCAAATCTCACCTAAATCTAACATTTACCCTTTCAAGTCAAATTCTTGAATTTAGCCAAATCAAACTCAAATCAATCCAAACCTTTGATTTTCTTCAAACAATCAATCCTTCAATCAAAAGCTCAAATATAAACATAAACTTCAATCATCAAACCAAAACTAAATTCAAAACTCAAACCCATATTCATCCTTTGACTTGAAATTGTCAAATGAATCAAAACTCATTTGACTCAAATCACTTGTAATTGATTTATATGTCAATCATAAGCCTATATGTGAGTTCAACCAAACTTGAATCAAGCCTTTATCAAGCCAATTGACCCACTTATGTTCACTTGACCCAAAGTGACCTAAAGTACCTTTTTGAGCCAAATTCTAATCCTACAAAATTGGATTGAACTAAGCCCATTTAAGCCTCACATTGTGAGCAACAATCATCATGATAATCAATCACTCAAATTGGTCAAACCTAGTCAAATTAGCCTTTGACCAAGTCAACGCTAACCAAATGAAACTTAAACAACCAAAATCCACTATAGATCAAATTGATCAAAACCATTGATCTAAACTAATTCATAAACAATGATTGAACTTGACCAAGTCATCAATTGATAAACCTACCAATTGGCCACTTGATCCAAGTTGACCTAAAAAGTCAAAAATAGGCCAAATCTTGATCTAAGCTAAATTGATTACAACCAATGGGTCAAATTCATTTTAAATCACTTGTTGAACTTGACCAAAGCTTCAATTGGTCAACTAAACTCAACCTAGCCCCATTTAACATGAACCCAACTTGACCAAAAAGGTCAAATCAATTTGAAACGTAACCAACTCCAAAGTAAATAAATTTGATGCGCTCTTTGAGTATCCAATTATTTCCATTTGTGAAATCCTCGATTGAATGCATTCTATATAGTACATAAATGCGTTGATAAGATTATTCTTTTTACTAAAAATAATTCTTAAGCATACTATCAAAAATTTAACTATAAAATAATTTTTTGACATAGTTTTTCAATGTTATTGAATAAGCCTATTTAGTCATGCACCATAGAGTGTAAGAAAGCTAAATTTTATGTTCATGTTTGCCTCATTAACTTATTAAGTTGAACATAGATGGTTGATAAACATAAAATTTATTGGAAGTCAAATCAAGTTATTAAATCTTTATATTATCTATCACATGTATGCACACACTAGTATAAATATATGAATATGAAAACCTATAATATACAAGATTATAAAGTATGTGAATACATTAATATGTATAAGTGCACATTCAAACATGCAAATTACATATATGTAGGAACATAATCAAACTATTATCAAACCAAATAGGATCAACAAGGCCATGCTTCACTCATTAAATTAAATATATTAAATTATAAAACTAGTTTAACTTAAGCTAATTATCCAAGAAAACACAAATAAGCTTTTTTTGATAACTTTATGCACTTATTATAATAATATTTTAAGTTATATTTGAATATCTAATTAATCAATGTGAAGTATAACTATTAAGTGGAAAAATATTGTCTAGGTGGCCCGTCACAATGTTTTGAAATGAAAACGATTTAAAGAAATTTCAAAATTTCTCATCACCCTTGAAGCCAATACCAAATATGACTATATCAGCCTTTAACGGTGCAGCTTCACCTTCCAATATTATACCATCCCTACAAAACTCAAAGCTTTTTGAATATTTTAGAACAATTCTCTTATTTTTCAGCATGTCATAGAATTTTTCGTGCAATAAAGCAACTAAGGATGAACTCATTGCTTGAAAGAGGCTATGGTCTGGAACTATTCTATACTTCTCCATAGGTCTTGTTTTATTGATGTAGATTTCAATAAACTTAGTTATAAGCCACCTCTATATTTTTTAAAAAAATGAATGAGATATTATTTTATATATTTAATTTAGAATAATTGTAAGAGGGGGAATATCATTTACTAAAGGAGAGAGCAATGTTGCCAAGAGGCTTAGCATGATTCCTTCTCCTCGCCCTGTAGGAGAAAAAATGACTAGAGTAGAAGTAACCTAATGAAACACCACATGCTGATAAATCAACTATGTTCCATCGCTTGCTTTTGGACAATCATCATGCAAGGAACTTCCGCACCTACAAGTGCAAATTTAAGAAAAGTAAGAATAAAGTATATGAAACTTTATGTGCATGTGGAGTACTACCGTGAGTGCATAGTCGATGCTTCATAATTGTTTAGTATAATGAACTATTGTATGATCTTCATATACCCAACACCAAATAAGCAACAATCCATATGCATGATGTATTCTAACAATTTTAATAATGATACTAACAATGATCATACCATTAATATCAGCGCATGTGACATCGAGAGTTGATTTGAGAAAACTGATTACAATGATACATTTTTCCTTGACAAACTCAGCAGTGACATTGCTTCTCATATTTGCTAAGTCCATTGAGTGGAAAACTAGGGATATTAGGGAGGCCACTGAACCTTCCTAAGCAAAGAACTGCAAAGTCCATTATATGCTCCTATTATGGTGAACATATTGTCTTTAAGGGATTAAAATATTGATAGAATGTGAAGATTAGAAAGGTAAATTTGATAAACTAGACAACAATGTAATGAGTATACAAACGTAAAAAAGTAGAAAGGATGCAAAAGCTAAATTCAAAACTTAGCCCCATTGGAATCAATTTTTTGTTTTCTATTTTTCATTTTTTATTTTAAAAAATAGAAAAATAAGTAAAAATATGTTTGTTTATCTATTTTATTATTTTTAATTTTCTATTTTAAATAAATTTATTTTTTATTTTCAAAAATACTAAAAATATATAAAACCTATTTTTCTTTATTTTTAAAACACCCGGTCATACTTTTCAAATTTTTAAAGATTTGAATTTGATTTATTTATTTTTTTAAAATTATATTATATAATATTATTAATTTTAATTAATTTAATCTCACAAGATTTATCTTAATATATAATAATAATAGATTAATTTTACTAATTTAACTTTCTTTATCAATAATTATTATTTAAAATATATTTATATATTTTCATAAATTTTATCTTTCTCATAAAATATAAATATGCACGTAGATATTTTACATTTCATGTGTATGCATCGACTCCTACAAATATGTGTCTTTCTTTTGTTTTTAACGATTCAAATGTATCAATGTAGTTTATCATGCAATAAGATATTTTTTAAGAAGTATCGACGATGATCAAAATAATATTGCTCAAATCTCAAGATGTCACATTTGTAGGGCTTTTATTATGTACAATTGAATGAACTATGCAAATTCTTGTTTGTTAGATTTTAAATTTTGAATTTTTCTAAGTGATTCTTTTTATGAACGAGTATTATTCGTTGTTTAATTATAACTCAAATTAATTTGTGCACATTACTTTCATCGATCATCGATTTCATTCAATTTGATTCGATTTAAGCAATATAATATATATATAGTCAACATCCATTATCGCCATTTGTGTCCTCAAACATTTTTTTTGCTTTATGTTAAAATAAGAAAATATCAAACATATTTTTATTTTATTTTAAAATTTAAAAAATAAAAAATACAAAGTGGTCGCAAGCGACCCCTTAGAGTAATAATTAATTTCATTATCTTATTTTTTCCATTAAAAATTTTAAAAATAATAACTAAATATTTTTTAAATAAAAATCATAAAAATATCAAACAAGTTTTTATTTTCACATAAAATAAAAAAATAAAATAAAAGCAAAAAATTGGAAATAAAACAAAAAATTGAAACAAAAGCAAAAAATAAAAATAGAAAATGATCCCAAACGCCTTAGGGACCATTGGGGATCACTTTTGTTTTATTTTATATTTTGTGTTCTTATTTTATTTTTTTTATTTTACTTAAAATAAAACAAATTTAATTGTACTTATTATTTAAAAAAAAATACTCAAAGCATCTTTTTGATGTTTTGAGCATTTTTAAAAATAATGTTATTTGTTTTTTAAAATAAAAAATAAATATACATAAAAAAGACTCTAATAATTTCTTAACAAATATATTTTAAAAATAACATAAAAATGAAGATAAAAGATAGATTGTGGTAGATCTTTTTGCTTAAAATTTTCAAGAACCATTAAGGATTATAGATATGATTACTGTGGTACATGCAATGAGTTGATCATCATATAATAAGGTGATTGTAAATTAGTGATATTATACATTTTTTTATGTTTTTTTATATTTTTTTTGTTTTTTTTTTTTTTTTGGGGAACCCCATATAGGGGAATTTTATTGCTCACAGAAAAAAGGTTACAAGATCCTTAAGAGGGGATAAACTCGAGTCTACCAAAGAGCTACAATCATCCTAAAGAGTAAATCCACCGCCTAAGTACAACCCACACAAGAAAAAAAAATGCAATACCCCAAAAAATATAGAGTAAAAGACACAAAGGAGCAAACCGCAACGCCAACAACAAGTAAATGATGAGTCAAGAAGAGTTACATCCAAAGGAAAAGCCTGCTTGATACCTGCATGAAAAGAAAAAAGACTCTACAAACAACTAGATGAACAGTTAGCACCAATAAAATAGAATGAGCTAAGTTTAAGTAATAAACATAAAGTTGGAAAGAAATAGAATTTTAGAGGGAGCTCCAAAACTTCACCAACTTGGGCACCACATACATGTGCATCCAAAGAAGAAAGGGGATACAACACACATGCTACTACCAACCAAAGAAGAAGTAATCCGCCACCCATCAAAGAAAACAAACCTATGGAAACAGTATCCATAGGGAAATTATGTAGCCCAATGAAATTGTATAACCAATGAAAAGAAATCCACAAAGTTTCAATGAACTAAATGAAATCGCATTCCTATATCAAGAGAGCCCATATAGTGCCAACAAATATCAAATAAACAATCCACACCAATCCACCCAAGTTCCATAATACAATTAAAATGTAGCAAGTTTAGCAAGATAGGAAATAGCCTCCGCCCAAAGAAGCTTAAATAAATACTACCATATATAAATAGATCAAGAAGAAAATAGTTTAACAGAGTAAGTGGATATATCCATATAATAAGTCTAAGAAGGCATGATAATACAATGACCGAAAATCCCAAAACTGATCTAACACACCCACAATAGGTGTAAAAATAGAAAAATTGCTAATTCAACTGCAAACCAATACACCAAACCAAAAGAAAAGCATACACAACTCAGGACATGCACAACTCCATATAGGCTTAGTAAAACCGAATGCCTAAACAACAAGCTCACATCCGACAAAGAAAAAAGGGAACCATTCCCATAATGAAAGAAGAAACTCTTGTCAAAGGGGTGTGTAGACCATTCAAATAAATAGCAAGATAAACATTACAACAGTTAGGTATAAAGGCAAAATCAGCCTTGGAAAATAGCCCTAACGACGCTTAGAATATTCAATAAGCCCACAATAAATAGAAAATGAAACACCATATCATCATATTCCATATAAAAAAACTTCAATCCAATAAGCGTTATAGCACAAGAAACATTGATTTTCGATAAAACAAGTTTCATACTAAAAGGGAGGAAAGACCTCATCCAACCAATCGATTGAAACAAAAAGCAAAATTAAAAGTTTACATGTTCCTAACATAAGGCAAACCACTTTTATCTAAATTCACAAGCCCTCGTAATAAGGGAGGGATATTATCATAAGAGAATATATTCACCATGAGGATTTTGCACCCCAATTAGCAAGAAAATCAGCACACAAATTTCCTTCCCGATAAATATGAGAAATATGATAATCAAGAGAAGCAAGAAGCCTCCTGTGGTTAAAATAGTAAACTTTAGCATTGCCATGAGCTCGACTTTAATAAATTCAAAAGGAGGAGAGCATCCATATTTTTTAAATCCTTTAAATACATAACGATATACCATAATGCAAACCATAAAGTTCAGCAAGAAAAGAACAAAATTCTTAAAGGAATAGCAATTGTAAAGAATCATCTTATCTTTAAAGTCTCTTAAAATACCCCACAACCATAAAACCCATTAGCAAATGATTCATCAAGATAACCTTAATGACATGATAATTGGGCTTTATCCAATAAATAGTCTTACAAATAAAATCAACCTCAGAAGATGAGAGGGAAATCCCAAAACAAGGGGCCAGATGTTTGACACCTTTGAAGCTAGAAGGAGGAAGAAGGTTAGCTTTATAAAGGGAGGTAATTTTACATTTGGTTCTAGCAATAACATGGTGAAAGTTCATAGGAATATCACAATGTTTAGCATCATTTCTTTCCCACCGATATACCATAGTAAAGTAATAGCTAAGAACACATTTGATATATCCTTTGAGGAAAAGTATAGAAAATTATTTAAAAGGAAATATAGAAAGGGATCCATCAAATAGAAAAGTATTAAACATACTATCATACTAGTGCCGACTTTAGCAAAGAATGGGGCCATTAACCGAAATGATCCACGTTTCAATATGGAAGCAACATTGACATTTGGATGGAAGATGAAACCCTTTTTTTCAGAGAATGGCATCCACAAGAATGTAGTGTTTAAGGATACGCCTAGAAAGAACCAAAAATGAGGAAGGGATAGAATTACTCTAGATCATAGAAAAAACTAGAGAATCTTGACTTTTAAATCTAATAGCATGCCACACATCCTTAAAAACAAAATCTCCAGAGGAGGAATTGTTAAACAAGATTTGATCAGCTCTGTTGGATGTTGGATTAATATTGAGGATTTTGATAATGATCACATTAGGTACATAGGAACCTAAATGAGCTATATCCCAAGAATTCTGAGTAATGAAATGGCTAACCTTGAGCATGTCAATAAAGTGAGTATTGAATAATGAGTCAATAGAACCCACACCCAGCCAATTATCTTGCCAAAAGAAGGATGAACCAGAATTCACACCCCAGGAGATCATCTCCTCAGCAGCCCACTTGATATTGCAGAGTCTTCTCCACACTGGGGAATCCCCCATTTTGAAAGAACAAATGAGGGGGTGATTACCCTTACAATATTTGGCGAGGATGAATTTCACCAAGAGCTCGACTTCTAAGATTTCACCACATTTTGTAAGAAAAGTATTTAATGGAATCTTCTAAAGTTTTACAACCTAAACCACCTTCATTCAAAGGACCACAACAGAAGTGCCTAGCCCAATGAGTTTTTTTGGAAGATGGAGTAGAACCCCAAAAGAATTTGTTGATAAGATGGTTAATCTTTTTAATGATAGAGGTGGTAGGGACAATAGTGAAAAGTAGATAAAAAGGTAAGGAGCAGAGAATGCTTTTAATCAGAACAAGTCTCGCTCCAAAAGATAGAAGATGGAATTCTGAGAAAGAAAATTTCTTATAAATTTTTTGAATCACCTCATAAAAAAGGAAAGATCTTTTAGCACCACGATATAAAGCAGTACCCAGGTACTTAATAGGGAGAATAAGATGGGCAAACCCCGTAATACTCTTAATAGTCTTGATCCTAGGAGGAGGAATCGATTTACTTGTAATAAAACTACATTTGGCAGGGTTAATTTTTAAGCCACTTTCCTACCAAACCAATAAAGAACTTACACGCTTTTAATGTATCGGGTAGATCCATTGCGTAAAATAATGAAATCAATCCAAAGGGTGAAAGATAGGAAAACCACCCCTAGTCTTGTAGAACATGTTAGGCATTTTACAAAACAATAGTTCAAGACTTCGAGTGAGATATTCCATCACGATAATGAAAAGGGCCAAAGAAAGGGGGTCCCCTTGCCTTATCCCATATGAGGAAGAAAAGATGCCATGATCCTTGCCATTAATATGTAAAGAGAATCCAGAGTTCTCAATACCATTCTTGATTAATGTAATAAAAGAATTGGAAAATCCAAAAAGAGTAAGAATTTTATAGAGGAAAGTCCACCAATATTATCGTAAGTTTTGGAAATGTCCGCTTAAAACTAGATTCCCACAGAACCTTAGTATTTAAATCATGGATAATTTCTTGAGCTAACAACACAATATCAGAGATGGATCTACCTTTAACAAAACTCGTTTGATTGGGGGAGATGATTTTAGGAAGTAAATTACCTAGTCTTTTGGCTAGGATCTTAGATATGAGCTTATTAAAAAGAGTTCATAGGCTTATAGGTCTAAAATGGTTCTAAAGTTCTGGATTATCTATTTTTGGAATTAGAACAATGGAAGTACTAGAAAAGTATTTGGGGAGGATATTTCCATTAAAAAAAAATCTAAAACAGCTTTAACCACATCTTCTTTGATAATATTCCAACACTTTTGAAAAAATAAGGTCATAAAACCATTAGGGCTAGCCATAAAATCTATTTTCTTAATCTGAAAAGTGGATGCAATTTCAAATTCAGAGGGTAGAGAGGTAAGCATTTTGTTATCTTCTTCAGTAATGATCTTAGGGATAACCTCAGGCCATGCTAATTCATCATAGGAGACATTATTATTAAGGAGATTAGTGAAGAAAGATACACCCGAATCATAAAATTCCTTATCATTATTTTTGATTTTCTTGATGTGATTGAGGGCCTTTTTCTTTTGAACATAACATGAAAATATTTCCTATCTCCTCGATATCTTTTTTACGGAAGCCTTTTGCCACCAAGAGTTTCCTCTATGTCTTGATAGCAAGTTAACCTATCTTTGGCTTGGTTTAATAAGATATTTTGGAGGTATCATGAATAGCCCTTCTTCTAAAGCTATGACTTCTTGTTCTATATCTTTATGTTTGTGAAAATATTTTGAAGCGTTTTTGTTCCACCATTTAGGGAATTATTTAAGCCTTTTTAATTTAATATAATCTCTTCATCCCAATAATATAATCATCGGGATAAAGAGGATCTCCCTAATTAGTAGCAACCACCTCTGAAAATCTATCATCCATAAGCCACATATTTTGAAAACAGAAAGGAATATGATAAAAGGGGGATTCCGTGCTAACCTTAACAGAGATTAGCAAAGGGGAATGATCGGATAAGGTTCTACTGAGGTGTTCAAATGTATAATCTAAAAGGAATTGTTCCATATATCATTAAACATAATCCTATCTAGTCTTTGCCAAAGTCTGTGATTATTCCAGGTGAATTGAGAGCCTATAAAACCTAGATCGATAATGTGACAATCCAGAATCATATTATTAAAGTCCTCCATGGAGAATAGGTTAGGATTATTTCTACCAACTCATTCTGAAGAGGAAGATATACTGTTAAAATCCCCACCCACGAACCAGGATGGGAAATTAACCAGATCTTCCCACAGGGTCCTTCTACCATACCTATTGCAAGAATCATAAACAAAAGATCTAAAATATCACCAATTGCCAAAAGTGATTTTAACATTCACTACTAGGTGAAGATCCTAGATAATATGAAGTACAAAAGGATTTTTCCAAAAGATCCAAATTTTGTTAGTTGAGTTAGAGAAGAAACTATCAAAGCCGATCATTCTAGCATCAGATTGAATGTTAGAAGGAAGGATAAATGGTTCCAAGATTGCCAGAAAGAAATGTTATGGGTGCGAACTATGTTGTTGAGTCTATTACGAACAGAGAGGGAACCTATCCCTCTCGCACATTCCGATCAAGAAAAGACCATTTACTTTGAGAGGAGCCGACGGTTACTCCGCAAAGTTAGGAAATTTAGATTTAGATGGTTTGTTTCTCTTTTTATAAATGTATGGAAGTCATTGTCCATACCTACAACCTCACCACAGATCAAGTGTTCGCTATGCCAAGTGAAGCGGAGGTTAAAAGTCATTTCTCCTTCTTCCAATTCTTGATGACGATGTAACTTAGGTTTTGGATTTAGATCGTTAGAAGAGGAAGCACAGAGGGATTAGAATTAGGCAAAACACAAATACCTAAATCAAGAGTAGAAGTTATCTCTAAATACTGCAAATCCTCCATTCCTACAATAGTATTCATTTGACCTTTCTCTAATGGAGATACAGAAGTAGGGATATACACATTAGTGAGGGAATCAGCAACTAGGGGGGAACTAGAACTGCTATTAGAGGCATTAATGTCAATATTGTTATTTTGAGAATGGATTCCAACATGAGGAGCCTGCTCCTTAATAGAAGTGAGCCAACTGGTAAATGCTCAACCGTATCCATCTTAGATTGGGGGGCTTTGAACCCGGGATCATTTCTATCAAGTATTGTTGTATTAGTAGTCATATCATTTTGTGGTTCATTCAAAGTGGCCTTAATGGATGGAGCTTTTGGATAACACATGATTTTTCTTTAAATGCGGATGAGCTACAAACAATCAAGAAATCCATGTACATGAATTTTACAATGGGATCAAAATACGTAAAAGTTTTCAAACTCTACTTTTATAAATAGCCAAATTTTTCTCGACCTAACCATTTCCTTAGATATTTTTTAGTTATATCCATTTCCACAAGTATCCAGCGGCTTGATCCAACTGGAGAGGCCGATCGAACAGACCAACCACAGTATAGAGAAACTCAGGATTAAAGAAATGCACACGAAGGTTAGGAATAGACAACCAAATTGGAACGATAGGAGATTCCTCCTTAATGTCGAAACAAAATACGATCATCTTGCAAAAACACGAGAATAATCCAAATCATTAGACAGTTGAATTAATACATGCTGTGAATCAATCAGACCCACCAAAAAAACTCCAGAAAATTTCAGATTATGAAGAAAGGCTCGGATATTTTCCGTAAAAGGACGTTGCAGAGCAAATTTACCAACCAAAGCAAATTCAAAAGGTTTAGCATGCTTTTCAACCATTGAATCCGAACACATGATCATGGGTACACCTCGGAAGGACGTAGAAACAAATTCGAAAGACTCACCGGGATTCTTTGCCTTACCCGCAAACACATCCTTGAAAGATTTAGAAGCCATTAAAGGATTTGGGCCAGAGTTGCTGAGGGGATCAGTACCTATAATTGCCGCACGAAAGTGAGCAATTTCTATTTTGTCATGTTTCAATCTCTCTTACTCTTGCACATATTGAGCAATGAGCTCATTAAGAGTTCATTTTTCCTTTTGAGTATTATAACTTATCTTAAAAGGATTAAATTGTAAAAAAGTGATCAAAATTAAGTGTACAAAATGTCATCGATATCTATAATTTTAATGCTCTCGCCTAGTAAAAAAAATTAGACATCACCCTAATGTATTCCCCTTATATTTCCATTGCCTTTATACGCATTGAAACGAGTTTACTAAGAATAGTACTCACTGACCTTCGAGAACTAACTAAACGGTCTACTATTTGGCTTAAAAATTTTTTAGCACATTCCTCTTCAAGCATTGCACCTCTTATAGTTTCTGAAATGGAATGCTCCATGATCATAAGACTCACGCGGTTACAACGCTCCCACTTTTCAAAGTTAGCCCTTTATTCAATACTACTTTCTACAATAAGAGCAGGAGGACGTTCAGTCCGAATCGAATAGTCAAGATCCATACACTCAAGAACAATGGTCATATGCTTTCCATTTCTTAAAGTTATTGAATCAAATGTTATTCAAATTGATAGATATAGAAGAAACATTAATTGAAAAGAACAAAAACAATACTCACGCTAACAACATTGTCATTTTCTTGTGCATATATAATGTAAACAAAATATATGCTTGAAATAAAATATTTAATAAAATATGCACATATGAAATACCTAACACAACATTGCAATTTAGTCTTCGGACATAAATAATAATT